>CM061116.1:0-559000 GCA_030770115.1 Daphnia galeata | reverse complement strand
AAAATGGTATAATTGACAAATAATGGTTCTGGGGCATACTAGGGGACCCAAGTAAACCAACTATAGAAAACAATTGGATTATACCATAGCCATTGTGTTTATAAGCTATGCGAAGCTATGCCAGTATCCAAATTTCAATGTTTTTGAGTTTTCACCATAACTAACGATCAAAAGTTTACGAAAACATTATCTCGGGTAGAACAGCCAAATTTTAAGCTTTGGTGAAAGTTTCGTTGAAATTCATTCGTTAGTTATTGAGATAAAAATTTGCAAACTTTTTCATTGAAATCGAGACCAGGGAGTTTTGTATTTTCGATTTTTTTTATATGATATAAATGGAATCCTTGACAAATAATGGTTCTGGGGCATACAAGGGGACCCCCGCTAAACCAACTATAGAAAACAATTGGATTATACAATAGCCATTGTGTTTATAAGCTATGCGAAGCTATGCCAGTATCCAAATTTCAATGTTTTTGAGTTTTCACCATAACTGACGATCAAAAGTTTACAAAAAAATTATGTCGGGTAGAACAGCCAATCTTAAAGCTTTGGTGAAAGTTTCGTTGAAATTCATTCGTTAGTTATTGAGATAAAAATTTGCAAACTTTTTCATTGAAATCGAGACCAGGGAGTTTTGTATTTTCGATTTTTTTTATATGATATAAATGGTATCCTTGACAAATAATGGTTCTGGGGCATACTAGGGGACTCAAGTACACCAACCATAGAAAAAAATTGGATGATACCATAGCTTTTGTGTTTATACGGGCTATAAAATAAGAGCAAAATAAAAATTTTCTTCCTGAGGGCGGCATTGAAACCTAGTCAATCAACTTTTTGATTTTATTAATCCTTTGTACAATACAGCAGTAACCATTAGTCCAGAATATATTGCACAGGTATTAAAATACCTATAATACCCATTTTAAAATTTATGGAATCCAAAAAAAACATGTTCAATTTTGAAACTTAACATCTAGTTCACAGGATAACCTTTTTCATTCTATTTCCTTAAGTCATTTTTAACCCAGACCTCCTTACAAATGGTATAATTGACAAATAATGGTTCTTGGGCATACTAGGGGATCCAAGAAAACGAACTATAGAAAACAATTGGATTAAATCATAGACATTGTGTTTATAAGCTATGCGAAGCTATGCCAGTATCCAAATTTCAATGTTTTCACCATTACTAACGATCAAGAATTTACGAAAAATTTATGTCGGGTAAAATATATAGGCATGTTTCACCCCGTATCAATGCAATGGCTATGATATAATCCAATTTTTTTGTCAAATTGATTTTTTTTGGGTCCTTTTACATACCGTTAGGACCATAAATGTCCATTATATCAATTGCAAAGTATGAAAAAATCATTCCAAAACAAACCTCAGACAGAAATGTATATTTTAGGCATGTTGCACCCCCTATCAATGCAATTGCTATGATATAATCCAATTTTTTGTCAAATAGGTTTTTTTGGGGTCCTATTACATACCGTTAGGACCATAAATGTCCATTATATCAATTGCAAAGTATTAAAAAATCATTCCTAAACAAACCTCAAACAGAAACTTATATTTTAGGCATGTTGCACCCTGTATCAATGCAATGGTTATGATATTATCCAATTTTTTTGTCAAATAGGTTTTTTTTGGTTTCCTATTAGGCTACATACCGTTAGGACCATAAATGTCCATTATATCAATTGCAAAGTTATTTAAAAATCATTCCAAAACCAACCTCAGACAGAAATTTATATTTTAGGCATGTTTCACCCCGTATTAATGCAATGGCTATGATATAATCCAATTTTTTTGTCAAATAGGTTTTTTTTGGGGTCCTATTACATACCGTTAGGACCATTAATGTCCATTATATCAATTGCAAAGTATTAAAAAATCATTCCAAAACAAACCTCAGACAGAAATGTATATTTTAGGCATGTTGCACCCCGTATCAATGCAATGGCTATGATGTAATCAAATTTTTTTGTCAAAAAGGTTTTTGGGGGGTTCTATTACATACCGTTAGGACCATTAATGTCCATTATATCAATTGCAAAGTATTAAAAAATCATTCCAAAACAAACCTCAGACAGAAATTTATATTTTAGTCATGTTTCACCCCGTATCAATGCAATGGCTATGAAATTATCCAATTTCTTTGTCAAATAGGTTTTTTTGGGGTCCTATTACATACCGTTAGGACCATAAATGTCCATTATATCAATTGCAAAGTATTAAAAAATCATTGCAAAAACGAACCTCAGATAGAAATTTATATTTTAGGAATGTTTCACCCCGTATCAATGCAATGGCTATGATATAATTACATTTTTTTGTCAAATAGGTTCTTTTTGGGTCCTATTACATACCGTTAGGACCATTAATGTCCATTATATCAATTGCAAAGTATTAAAAAATCTTTCCAAAACAAACCTCAGACAGAAATTTATATTTTAGGCATGTTTCACCCCGTATCAATGCAATGGCTAAAATATAATTCAATTTTTTTGTCAAATTGGTTTTTTTGGGGTCCTATTACATACCGTTAGGACCATTAATGTCCATTATATCAATGGCAAAGTATTAAAAAATCATTCCAAAACAAACCTCAGACAGAAATTTATATTTTAGTCATGTTTCACCCCGTATCAATGCAATGGCTATGATATTATCCCATTTCTTTGTCGAATAGGTTTTTTTTGGGGGGTCCTATTACATACCGTTAGGACCATAAATGTCCATTATATCAATTGCAAAGTATTAAAAAATCATTCCAAAACAAACCTCAGACAGAAATTTATATTTTAGGCATGTTTCACCCCGTATCAATGCAATGGCTAAAATATAATTCAATTTTTTTGTCAAATAGGTTTTTTTGGGGTCCTAATACATACCGTTAGGACCATAAATGTCCATTTTATCAATTGCAAAGTATTAAAAAATCATTCCTAAACAAACCTCAAACAGAAATGTATATTTTAGGCAAGTTGCACCCAGTATCAATGCAGTGGTTATGATATAATCTAATTTTTTTGTCAAATTGGTTTTTTTGGGGTCCTATTACATACCGTTAGGACCATAAATGTCCATTATATCAATTTCAAAGTATTAAAAAACCATTCCAAAACAAACCTCAGACAGAAATGTATAATTTAGGCATGTTGCACCCCGTATCAATGCAATGGCTATGATATAATCAAATTTTTTTGTCAAATAGGTTTTTTTGGGGTCCTATTACATACTTATCTCTGTGCCCGACTGCATAAAATCGTCTTTAAATAGCTCAAAAAATAACGAAATGTGTTATTTTTGAGGATAGTATATTTCAAAATAGTTTACTTCAAAATAAACCAAGTAAACCCAATGATAAAATTAGTCGTTACTTTGAAGACCCGTTTCAAAAAAACTTCAAATGATTTTTCTGCCCGACTGCATAAAATCGTCTTTAAAAAGCTCACAAAATAAAAAAATGTGTTATTTTAGAGGATAGTATATTTCAAAATAGTTTACCTCCAAATAAACCAAGTAAACCCAATGATAAAATTAGTCGTTACTTTGAAGACCCGTATATCAAAGAAACTACAAATGATTTTTCTGCCCGACTGCATAAAATCGTCTTTAAATAGCTCAAAAAATAAGGAAATGTGTTATTTTAGAGGATAGTATAATTCAAAATTGTTAACTCCAAATTTTACCAAGCGTAAACCAAATGATAAAATTAATCTTTACTTTGAAGACCCGTATCAAAAAAGCTTCAAATGATTTTTCTGCCCGACTGCATAAAATCGTCTTTAAATAGCTCACAAAATAAGAAAATGTTTTATTTTAGAGGAAAGTATATTTCAAAATAGTTTACTTCAAAATAAACCAAGTAAACCCAATGATAAAATTAGTCGTTACTTTGAAGACCCGTATAAAAAAAACTTCAAATGATTTTTCTGCCCGACTGCATAAAATCGTATTTAAATAGCTCAAAAAATAAGTTTTTTTAGAGGATAGTAAGCATTTGGGAGGATAGGGCAGAAAAATCATTTGTAGTTTCTTTGATACGGGTCTTCAAAGTAACGACTAATTTTATCATTGGGTTTACTTGGTTTATTTTGTAGTAAACTATTTTGAAATATACTATCCTCTAAAATAACACATTTCCTTATTTTTTGAGCTATTTAAAGACGATTTTATGCAGTCGGGCAGAAAAATCATTTGTAGTTTCTTTGATACGGGTCTTCAAAGTAACGACTAATTTTATCATTGGGTTTACTTGGTTTATTTGGAGGTAAACTATTTTGAAATATACTATCCTCTAAAACAACACATTTCCTTATTTTTTGAGCTATTTAAAGACGATTTTATGCAGTCGGGCAGAAAAATCATTTGAAATTTTTTTGATACGGGTCTTCAAAGTAAAGATTAATTTTATCATTTGGTTTACTTGGTAAATTTTGGAGTAAACTATTTTGAAATATACTATCCTCTAAAATAACACATTTCCTTATTTTTTTGTGCTATTGAAAGACGATTTTATGCAGTCGGGCACAGAGATAAAGAGATGGAACCCTGCCGTGTTAAAGCCGCCATGACACATTTTGGCGCGCCATCTAGCGGCTAATGCCAGATTACCAGCATTTTTGACACAAATAAATAAAGCAGACGAACGAAGAACTAAGAGATATCTCCTGCCTGGCAAAAATTGGTAGGCTATTTGGTGTAAATGCAAGTATAGATAAAATGTTGAATTTATAAGGGAGCAAAACGAGGGATGATTGATTCTGTATAATATCATGTAAATTAGAGTTCCGGCAGAATAACGTCACTATTGCCAATGTCAATTGCAGCAAAATATTTTGCAAACAACATATTCTAAATTGTTTTATACCAGTATTTATTGAAATGTAGCATGGCCTCCTTAGCTCAGGGGCAGAGCACTAGTCTTGTAAACTAGGGGCCGTGAGTTCAATTCTCACAGGGGGCAAAATTTTTCTGGAACAATAATAAAACGCACAGTTGGATTTTCATGGTTTATCGAATTTTGTACATTTTTCTCGAGCAATCAAACTATTTTCTCTCAGTCAAACTTAAATGTTGTTGGAATAAGTTGTTGCGGTGAAGGGATAATCTGAACAAAAAATAAGCATAAAAAAGGATAATTCATTCAAAACAACGTTCTTATTTATAATGTGGTGCAATAGGTTATGAAGTGAACATGCTATTAACAATTGTGAAAGTCAAATTTATTTTTAAAAATGGCATCATTAATTTTATCGGGGAAACTCACAAGTCACACCGAGATTTTAATAGTTAAACCAGTTGGAGCTTCGCACTGTTACTCATAGATGGTATGGCTACCTTCCATTCGATTCAAAAATAAGAATAGCCGAGCCGCATTCTTTCGTCTCAGTCACGAAAAAATTCGGCAAGGAACGCAATAATAATTCGACAGAAAAGAAATCACGTCCGTTTTTATTTCTAAGTAACGAAATAATTGCAAAAAATGTTTCTGCCACTATAATATGAAAAATGAGCGATTGCGTCGATATGTTTATTGCTACAGCGCATGCAGCAGCATTATTCTTCTGAACTATTATTATTATTCTTGCACAATTAGCCAATTCCAGTTTTGTTAGTTTCAATAAGTCGTCGATGGCGCGATCAAGGAGGAAAACCACATTCCGTGCAGTTTGAAACAGGAAAAGAAAATCCCGTCGAATGTGTCACGCCAAAAAACGAGCAATAGCAGATATCGAAGCAGAAAGACAACAACAATAAAAACAACAAGAACAAAAAAAAGTCGTTTCGTTATCATAACGACGTTATACCTTAAGCCATTGATTAATTGATTGTGTATAATTTGGAATTGTTGTCAGTCCACAATTTTCCTCGATCGTGCCCCGACAATAAACAAGCATTAAAAATCTGACCAGAAAAAAAAAAAAACAAAAAAACAAAGAAAAATGGAGAAATCTCAACGCGTCTATTAGCCGGTTATTCTCAGGCGTTCGCTGTTGTAGCAATCAACTGGAATCCAATAGAAAATAATAATTATAATGAGCTCCGCGATCTAGCCTGAAAAAAGAAGTTAAGACACTCTATATGCTCAGCTCGTAAAGTTATTTGAAAAGGTGCTGGCGCACATTTCTGTGTTGGAGACTCGATGGCCGTGAAAAGAAAATCATCGCGTCGTCTATATAAGAACGTTTTTATTTTCGTTTTTATTTTTTGGGGGTCTCTAATTACCATAATGACCCGTCGGGTAAGTGTATACACAAACACAAACGGGTCTTCTATATTACCCAAAAAAAGGGGTGAACAAAAAACAGCAGTGAGTTGAGAGCTAGAGAAAAGAGCTTGAGATAACGTGGCAAATTGCCGGCCTCGTTTTCCAGCACCTGACGATTATTACCTTTAAATGGTTGTTGCTTTATATACACCACCATCAGCTCTGTTTGCTGCAAAACCATTAGAAAGAAGAAAAAAGCGTAGATTTCAGAGAAAAGTAAATAAAACTTATATATACCGTCGTCATTATATGATGTTTTGTCACTGATGATGATGCCATCCTTATATATAATATGCAACCGCCTTCTTTTACCTGCCGTCGGGATGGTATAACACCTCAATATCTCTGCTGATGGCTTGATGATGTCTAAGCGCGGCACTGTAATTTCTTCTTCGTCTTTTTTGTTATGAAATGCGCGTTTGTCGATCCTGTTGGCTGCGGGAGGATATAATAGAAAAGAATAAGGCCAAAGTTGAACGCCAATGAACAAGACATCGTCTAACCGACGCTGCCTGCAATGGCGTGGTGGCTCGGCACGACTTTTTTGGTTTGGCTCTTTTTTTATACTTTTCGGTCGGAGACGAGGTAATTTTTAGCCATACGGAAACATAATGATGATGATGAGGAGGTGGAGAAACGATATTCTTATGCCGCCATGCAGCGGGTAAACCATTAACAGAAAAGACATAAAGACATATCCTTCAGGCTACGAACCGCCAATTAGGCATCGAATAAGTAGTGTGTTGTATAATATAGACAGCCCGGCAAATGATTGCGTTTATACTTGTCGCTCTCTTATAATATGACGTGTGGTGCTCATATAGCTGTTGGAACTGGTTAATAGAAGAAAATTGGGTTGTTCTCCCCTTCAGTGTTTTTATTTTTTATCTTTGTAGTTTGTACGCACACGCGGAGACACGACAATAAGTCGTATAGATGCATATTTTAAGTGGAATATTACGTATACTACTATATAGGGACTTACACATCTAAACGCGAGAGAGCGCGGTTCGTCTTCTTCTATGGTCTATAGTTTAGACCCCATTAATTTTTATCGCACTTGTTGTGTGTATTTTCCCCGTCTCATTTTCTCTCGTCCTCTCAACCTGTGACGAGTATAATATAACTTCACTAATCTGTTATGCAAATCACAGCTCGTAATATGAAGCGAGACGAGCTTTTTTGGAGCAACAATGAGGCAAAAGGTTTGCCGCTATATAATAGTGGCCGCGCCTCCAAAAAAAAAACGCGCGCGCATCGCCACGCACCACCCAATTAAATATTATACACGGCGGTTCATTCATCGTAGAATAAGCGCACATAAGAAATTAAGCAATTATTCACATAATAACTATCGACGACGAGAAAGCTCGCCTCATATATCTCCGTACAATATATAAAGAATTAACACAAATAATTTAATCATTAAGTCTGCTCATTATTTCCATTTTTTTGAGTTTTTATTATTCATTCATTTCTTGATGATGCCCAGTTAAGTGGATTCCTCTTAATAGAGAAATGCAGCACAAGAACTAAAAGAGAACTAAAATTCTCTTATGAATTGCCCAGGTGCATATAACCAAATATATACCAAGTATCGAGCGTTGGTTAAATTCCGGTTATATTAGCTCCGGTCTTATATCTTTGACTTCAATCGAGCAACTGCTGATTGCAACTGCACAGCAAACGTCAAACGACCAGCAACGATTGACGCGTTAATTATTTCTTATAAAATCAACATCAGCATCACGAATATAGTATATAAGGGAAAACAAATCGAGCGACTATATAGGTGTGCGGGTTGATATTTTTCAAGATATATAATAGATATCGTTTTCAGTTTATTTTTTGTTATTTGTTCGTTGGAATATATATCGTTAACATCCATTCACGTCGTGCATGCTATGCTGGGCATTTATTTTCTTTTTTCGGCTTCCCCTGTGTTGGCTGCCAATTAAATCCGTGGAAAATTGGGAGGAAAATAAAAACAAAAAAGAAAATATCAGACGACGACGACAAAACAAATCAAACAAGAAATAAACGCTCTCCATGCAAATTTGCTACGATCATTAGCCACAGTTGGAATATATATATATTACTTATTCTCTTATATAGATTTATGTCTTTCTGTCTCTTCCTCTTACTTCGCTCTCTCTCGACGCCGATTGAATGGCTAATCAGCACAAGTTTTTTCGACTGAATTGTTTCTTGTCTTCATTCGTTCAAGGAAATCAACTCCGCAACCTATAGACAGCAAAACATACTATACAACGTATATAATAACCGGTATTTCAAATCAAACCATCCTGGGTAAAAGACAAATCAATAAATATTTATCATCTGGAAATTTCTATAAATGTTGTCCTGCTTCGTATGTATACAATAACAAAAAAACAAATTCTTCTACATATAATATAGATTTATTATTGAATTCTTATTATTTTCCATCTGTGCCACTTGCTGCGATGATTGTTCATCAGGCCTTGTTTGTCTGAGCTTCAATTCCCCCTTATACATTCCCTTGGTCCGCTCTCTCTTACTATTAGATATACTCCTCAGCCGACGCAAAGAACACACGAACACACACACGCACACCACTCACAAACTGTAAACAAAACGTCAAGAGGTTTTTTCTTTAGCCCCCATCGAAATATATAGAAAGAAAAGGTAGCCGACTAATTGAGTTGTATATATATCTGTTGCCGTTGGGTTATTACTCTTATTCCTTCTTTTCTCCTTTTTTTCTCTCTCTCTCTATTCCAAGTGTATTTCTACCTGCTGGCTGTAAGGGTACGATCTCACAGACCGACAGGTAGAGACAGAAAGAAAATATCATCAAAGTCCACCTGGCGCTTTATTCGATCTCGCGGTATGCCAGCAACTCCCCCCTCCCGTGTATTTTGCCCATTCCCGTGTTTGCCTTGTTCCTTTTTTTCTTATTCTCTCCCCTTCTTCGCTCCGACAAGGAAAAGATTAAACAACCCAAAAAAGAAAGAGAAAGAAAGAAAAAGGAAATAATAAATAAATAACTCGATATATACCTACCCACACAGCACAGCACACACACCAGTTTTCGTGTATAGTAATAAATTTGATAATGAATTTGATCTTATATGGGAGATTATTTTGGACGCAAGACCACCCAAAATAACGACATCACAAGATGCTAAAGGGAAGTCGAGGAATGAAGACATGTACAAAGTTATACACATCATGCAGATGAGAGAGCCAGGGCTATATAGAATTACGTAAGGTCCCCCCCCCCCACCAAAGTGTCCAAAAAAATCTCGACAGAATTATTGGGTATCTAATAGTATACATATATCGAAACAACTGACTGGCGATAGAAATAAACGTCGGACCCGATAGTTGCATCAGAGCCTATATATAAGAAGAGTTTTTTTCTGGCCACACGACATTCTTCTCTAATGAGCTTCATGTTTTTATCCTTTTGTTTCCTCAAAGGGAAATATAGAAGAAGAAGAGTCAACTCGATCCGGGCCTGGCCTCAGTGTGTGTGAGCTGCTGCTGAAATGTCACCGACGATGAATAGCCGACATTCATCAACTTGTTTATTTTCAATCCAAACAGCTGAGGAGCAACAGCAGCACAGGAGCGCGTTCTTTTAACAAACATTTCCTTTTTTCTTTTATCGTTCAATTAGTTGCTATCTCTCATCTTGATCCCCTTCTTTTGTGTGTGTTGTGTCTCCTTATTTCCCAATGTTGGGCTAGAGCTGAGTAATTCAGGAATGCCAGTCACACAATAAACAGAAATAATATCAGCAGTCAAAAAGGAATCATTGAACAAACCCAAATAATATATAAGAAACATTTTTTTGATGTGGCTCAAGTGGTGTCAATAATCGTAACAAATAAGCCTCTCAGAAAAGAACTAGCACTCTCGAGAGAAAAAAGAATATAAAACTCGAAAGCCAAAAAGAAAACAACAACAACATAAAGAAAAAGTCTCTCTCTCTCTCTCTTCGGCTTGGCGAGTGATGTGTGTTTACACAGCTTTAACTTCATTGTTTGTCATGCAAGTGTTCGTTAAATATAACGCGGACAGGATTGGAGGGGAGAAAGAAAAAAAAAACTAAAAGACATTAAAGGTCTCGGTCGTTTTTCTCTGTGAAAACACAAATTGTTTCCATCCTCTCTGTTGCTCTTTTATATATACGTACAGTACTTACAGGATATATAATCGCGCAGGAACAACAAAGAGGACCTAACGAGAGAAGGCAGCAGCAGGCGATATTTATTATAAGCTGTTGCTACTTCTTGAGCAGCAACGTCTAATATAATATTATCGTCGAAGGATTGCAAGGTGAAACGGTTCGGCGGTGGCGACGACGAGACGTCTCTCTTTTATATTTTGAAAAATAGATTTTCTCTTTTCTTGTATAAAGGTGATGGTAATTGAATTCGTCAGCGTACATTCTGCCGTTATATATTCAGAGTTGAACGCTCTTACGTATACTGTATATTATATAAGAATTATAAAAGACTCAACTGATGACTGACGGACTGTATTATCGCATACGCTGTATTACGCGGCTGTCGAATAATGGTTTCTTATATTTTGATATGTTTATCTTGCCATTGCACGCACGTAGAGCGTAACACTCACCGGTAATGACTCTTCTTCCCTTATGGGTTCCATGGCCATAATAAGACGACGATGATGAAACTTGCTGTAGCTATATGCAGAGATGGAGAGTCAGTTATATTTCATATCCCTACCGCAACATAAGCAGCACCTGAAAATGATGACGGACGATCATTAGACATCGTTTGGCTCAGCTTTGTTGCTCATTCCACGATTTATTGTGTCTCAGCAACGAAATGGCGTGTTCCGTTTCACTTCGCTATTTTAAATACACAAGTGAAATCCGCTTGCAGTATATAAACTGTTATTTTAATCCGGCTGACACGTTGTGGGCTAATATCGCTACGTCGAACAAGTTTCAGATAGATTTGGAATTTTAATTTACAGTTTTTCATCGTGAACTTTGTAATTGATGTTTTTTTACATACAACTGTCCATGTACACATATTTTAAATGATAAATGTGTAGAGTGAAGTTATAAGAGTAACAAGACGCGTTTCTCTATCTGGGTTTGTCAGTGCATCCGTACAAATAATCTTGATTTTCATTCATTTTTCATAACCCAGCCAATCATCAATAGTCCTACCCGTTTCAATAATCCTGATTAACAATCAATCAATGATTCGAACTGGATTAATGGATCAGGTAGGGTAAGGGCGATTTTACTTAACCTATTAGATTGGCGGAGCGTAAACTAATGAAACAATCAAAAATATCATAAAATATAAGTGAATAAAAATTAGGACAACTAGTGTCAAAACAACTGCTTTTGAAATCATTAATTTTTTGATACAAATGCCTGAACGGTGAAGATTGATAACTTTACTCGAAACGACGCATGTTGATAATTACTGCTCATTATATAAAAACGTGATATCGTCGCTTGTAACGCGGCTGATAAATCTAACTCCATCCCGACCGTCACAAGTCTCTCAACTCCCGTTGAATAAAATGTTTCAAAATTTCATGTCATCTTAAAAAAAAAAACAGAGGAGACATACATTTATTCAGATTTACATGTATAGGAGGACGATAAATATAGCGCAGCCTCAGCAATAAAAGGCCCTTGACGCCTATCCTATCTCACCTATAGAAGAAAAGGGGCCAGCAAACTTCCTATATCGTTGTGACATCTTTATTTAACACAAGTCAGCAGCAGAGCAGTTGAACAGGGGGGACAACAGAGCGTCGGCGTGTGTGTCGGCAGCAGTCGACTAGTTACCGAATAGTTTTCTCCAGCCAAACACTAAAAGGCAAGCGCGTCGAGCCGAACCAAACAAGCAGCCGAACACTTCCGGACGACGCTTTGAATGGGGCGTCCGGAATTCCGTTCGCCGTCGCCTTTTTTTGGCTTGTTCATCTTTCTCTCTATATATAAATACATTTATATTTTCTGTCGCTTCTAATATGCGCTCACATATGAAGGGAAATCTAACGACCAACAGTTGATCAACGAGAGTCCTCCTTCTCCTATAATAGAGCCAGCCATATATAGTGACGTAGCTGTGAACGATAAGACATCTCGTTTCCGGCACGAGGAGTCGTCGTGGGCCAATCTATTTAACACACGCTCCGCTGATGTGTGCTAAAGAGCACTAGATGTTGTATAATATAGACGCGATGGCCGGATGATATTTAACTGGTTTTCTTCTTCTTCCTCTTTGCCGCCCGGTCGTCATTCGTATATATTCAGCTAGCAACTCGGCCGACTTATTATTGCTCCATCTCCTCGGCGATTGCCGTGATATGGATAATAAAGTTGCGCATCGTCAGCAAAGGAAATGAATACACAACACAGCACACAACATATATATATATAGGCTGTATAATACATAAACACATCTCATGATATACTCTAGATACAACGACCCCTATTCATGCTGGTCTTGCATGGCAGCAAAAGAGCTGGAGAGTATATAGAAAGTCTATAGTCGAGATGAGATGATGGTCGGATATTGCTGTGAGCCCCATAGGGCAATGGCAGCAGCCAATGTAATGTGTGTGTCTGTGCTGTGTGTATTTATAGAATAGAGAGAGAAAAGTGTATATAAACGGCTGCTGATGCAAATCAGATGATGATGCCTCCGCGTGAAATTTGCATTTGAAAAGCGGCGGTGCGCTGCCAGGCCAGGCCATTGCATGTTTGTTGTGTGTATAGGAAAAACCGTGTGAGTGAGAGAGAGAGAAAAAAGAGAGTCAAGATATCGTATGGAGATAAAGGAGGTCGTAGATTTTCTGACTGTTCATGGGCCATGGTTGCTGTTAATGGCTTTCGATTGAGCGCACGACAGCTAGCTTAATGCTCCTGCCACCAATAAATAAAAACGAAATCATAATAATATAATGGAATAACACCATTGAAGCTCTTCTCGTCGCTGCCGCATCCAGCGCAATAACGTTTTGCGTCTTTGGCTGCTGATTAAACAAACGCCCATGTTCCGTCGTGTTATATAGAGACGTCACGACTTTGATCGACTTTGATGATGGCCATCGGCAGTAAAAGGACGTCTGATATTCTTTCTTTTAATGCAAATGTTGTATTTGACAACTTTTTGTAATTATGTAACCCAGCTTTCTTCTTCTCTTTATTTTTGGCTTCAAATGGATTAACGAACTGCATCCGTGTTGACATTTGCGATATGGAAAATGTATTGATTTCGCTGTGTACATAAATACTAGACAAGTAAATTCAATTCGAATACCGTTCAGATACCATTGATGTTTTCTTTCACTAACTACTTTTAAACAATTGAATTTCCATAATGGTTAATTATCATCAACTGATGAAAGATTTGTCTTGAAGTTGATGGTGTCGGTTTATAATCAGTAGCGTTTGCCGTGCCTCGCAATATTTAAATTGCTTGCGATCTACCCGGTCTGATGTTTGCCACTTGTCATCAACTAAGAAAATCACATCAAATTGATATAATGTCGTAAATATAACGGATAAATATTCCGGAGTTTAAACTGTTGCGTCATTTCAGTAACAATGACGATAATTGCATGCTTTAATCATTTGTCAGGCGTTATTGCATTAATCTATTTAAATTACAGCCAGGAATAAAACTACTGTAGAACTGTCTCATCAAAGCTCATTTGATCAAAAGAACTTTAATAATTTTCATGTCGACGAATTATTTCGTCAAAGCCAATTGGCATACGGTAAATTCAACTCTCTATCAAATCTAAAAATGGATTCCCTGAATTTCTCTTTACTATTCCTATATTTGGGTCCTATTACAACGGTTGCTGCATGAGATGATGCGCCAATATGATCAGACAGACACCTCAGCCGAGGAGCTGACAATAACTGACAAGCAATCTATCGCCTGATATTATTTGTTGCGCGGTGTGAAGAGAGAGCGAACGCGGTAATTTCCGCTATTCTATTGCGTATAGTGTCGGGTGTAGTGGTGTGTGCTGTTGTTGGCCGTGCGGCGACGACGCTGCACGACGCCATTCCATTGTACGTGTGTGTATAGGGGAGCGTCTATTGCCATTGTCGTGGGAAATTGGCCTTCTAATTGTGGAATAGTGATATTTCAACAGCAACAGCAGCTAGTTGTGCAGTTAGTTTTGACTTCGTCTTCTTGATTGGTCGCCATTGTTCTCTCATATCCGCCGCTTTTCCTCCCCCAACCACCTCCCGACACTTCCTCACTTGTATATATCCACCCACCCACCTAACCAACCCCTCAGGAGCCCATCATGCAAGCTCTTAGCTCTTTCTCGTCGTTCCAATACAACAGCGACGACTTGATTGAGCTCCTTGTGTTCTGTCTGATAGACTTGTCTTGCTCCTGTGAGCTTCTCCCGTCCAAAGCGCTAAATTATCGTGCCATCACCAACAGACAATCAAAATTAAAAAAAAAAGAACGAAAAATAAAGGGTAAATGAATGTTTGGAATGAATAGAGCGGCTGATTGTGTTGTTGTATATATTTTTTCCTCTATATGAGTATAAATTTCATCATCGATTAAATGACGCAACCTCCTCCTTGTAGAATTGTAGATGTTCTTTTCGCCAATTGAAAACCAGAAAATATAATGAAAATCACCGTTCGTTTAATTACATCATCTCCGCTATAAATATAGTATATAAATATATACCTAATTCATTCAAAGCCCCAGAGGAATATAGAGTTATGATGTTATTGTGAGAAAATGAAAAGGCGAGAGCGAGAAAAGGCCCAGCGGAGAATAGTAATAAGCAATAATAAGTGTTGCGATTGGGCTGCTGCTTATTCTACTGATGGGTGGTGATGCCCGCGTGCCCTGTGTTTAGTTGAGACGTGAGAATAAGGACCTTATTGCTTGTGAGTCCCAGTAGATTTGCCCCTATAGACCTCGTCGTCCTTTTCATGATTGCAGGGCTATGTGTTGTGTATATAGAGTTCGGTTAGAGACTAGAGAGACTAGAGAGACTAGAGATATGGGCCTTTAATGAAAGCAAACAGGGCAGCGCCTTTTATCACGGACCCATTATATTATATATCTATATCACGACCAAGCCGGCAGCAGCCATATTGGATTGCTCGCTCTGATGTGCTCCTGCTCCTGCCCCTGTGTTAATAACATCAAAGAGCTTTTCCCTTATAACCCCTCCCTATATAGTTCCCTCTCCTCCCTCTCTCTCTCTTAGTACACTTTTTTCTATTGCTTATAAAGGAATAAGGCTGGTGCATGCGCTAGAGCAGCATCTTTCTCTCTCTATATATATTGTTGTGTGTTTATATATACAGTCAGTATAGTCGGGGTAGGTTCTTGTGGTGGCTATAGGCTGTATGTATTGGTGGTGGTTATATAATAGCGTCGGTGGAGGGGGGAGAGTTGATGGGAATATGAAGAGAGACGTGAGAGGGGATGTGTCTGGTTGTACACACATTTAAATGTATATTATGGCCTTATATATCAGAACAGCGGATATGTCGAGCTGGGCTGTGAATTTCGCGTCTATTATGTGTGCCTCCCGAAGACTCTCACGGGCGCTATAGTCCCGATACAGCGCCACCTATCAGCCTACTATACCGTCCTGTGTAATATCTGATTTTGTGAAATAAATAAAAATGAAAGACGACGATGAGAGAGTCAGCAAAGCGGAAAAGGAAAAGGGAAGGAAGGAAGAAGCCTCGACTTGTGTTGTCATGACGACGGCCAATCGCGCGCTCTTTTCGACTCCCTAACCAGCACAGCCCAAGATCCAATCTAATCGCTTAATCTCGCCCCCTTTTCAAGCTCCTTCTGCTTTTGCGCCTATATAGCCAAGCGAATAAGGCAATGACGGGCTCAAGCGTCGTCAGCGTCGTTGGGAGGAAAATAAGGCGACTTAAAAGGGGCGATGTTATTCGAAGAAAAGAAAAAACCTTTTTTCCATAAGAGGGGATATACAAGAAATATCCTTATACATAGTATTACATATAAGAACCAAATGTAATAACGCGCATGTCTTTCACTTTTTTCTTTTTTGCCGCTGGATTTTCTTGCCTCAGTTTCCCTTTTTTTTACGATTATTATTCAATCTCCTCGTATAATATTTAATAAATAGCTCGGAGCATCAACTTTGAAAACAATCAAGAATATTGGTCGTCTATTAAATAAAAGAGGCCGCAGCAAATCCGTCCTATATAGCGCGCTGCGCGCTCGCTCGCCAAAATTTGAAAGCTAATAATAAGCCGAGCTGAACAAAAAGTCATGGACGTTGTCAAGTAAATATTGGCGTTGTTATAATAACCCTATAGCATAAAGGATATATAGTATAGTGGTTCACATAAATATATAAAGCAGTCTGAGCTCTAGAATATTACAGCGTTGCCCTCATACGATATCGAGTTGACAGCTTTAGAATAAAGAGCTGTTATTATGTTTGCTTATGTATTAATATGATGACGGCGGTGTGAATTTGTTGATTTGCATATATGAAAAAGCACAGGATAAATAAGGATAACTTGACTGGTACTGGTGCTATACGTATAGTATTATATGAGGCGTACGTCGTCCTTGTTCATCGGTGGTGGTTTTTTCGGCTCTCATCATCAGCACACAGCGTCGCGAGCAGAGAATGAGAGAGGATTGACTTTTAATCAAAACGCCAACAACAAAAGACGGTCGGGTCCGGACGGACGGGTCGGCCGTCGTTGATTATTTGCTGAATGAGCCTTTCTCGCTACATGGAAATATGCCCAGCCCCAGCATGCATATAGGAGAATAAAGAAGAAAGAAAGATGGGCATCTATTGGAATATAAGGGGGACGTGTGCTGGATATGAGGATTACACAGGAAACCGCAAGAGCAGAGAGGACATGTCGACCGCTTTCGGTGTTGTATAGCAGCCTACTATGTATGAATAGGCGGACGTGCGCCTGATGTGTGTGTGCTTAGCGCTCTGATGTATTTATACGATATTTATATGACATCAGGACGATGGAGGCAAAAGAGCAAAAGGGAAACAAAAAAAAATATAGGATGGCGATGATGATGGAGGCGACGACAAAAGGCAAAACGTAGACGCGGATACACACATCAGAACGGTCGTGTGTGTATCAGGGAAAAATAGACGAGGGGAAAATAAAAGATGCTGCGTTCTTCTATAAAGATGCCGTGTGTGTGTATATACAAACTGGCGGCAGTTAGAGAAAAAGAGAGTTTGTTATTATTATTATTATTATTATTATTCAAAGAGGAGAAACTATTTTCCAAAAGTGGCTCGTCGACCGTGATACATGGGGCTTGATCGCTGGCCGTGTGTCCCGCTCCCCCCCCCCCCCCATCAAGCACAAACAACATCTATATAGAAGCCATGCAGTCAGGACGGGGTTTAATGAGCCGCAATTGCGACGATAAACAGGCCGTTTAGCGCCCTCTGTGCTCCAGCACCAGCTCGCATATAGGATGGGAGCGGCCGCGTGACCTTTTCCCTTATTATTTCTGCATCACCTTTCTAAATAAATATTCTTTTGACTTGTCTCGATCTTTTTTCTAGCGATCCTATCTCCGCCGTATATATCCACCCCAGCCAGCAGTGCATGCTGTATGGGCCTTTCATCGACGATGACGTGATGAATATCGATGACCTTTTATTGCAACTTTTGATAGGAAACATGGAGCAGTTTGAGCTTGACTGAACAGCCAGCAACAGAGGAGGATAATATCCATCAGATTAGACGCTATTAAACGGATTCTATATAGCTGATGTGTCGCGCATATATAGCCCTATATAGCGATGTGATGGTTGGTCCTCTCCACACACATCCTTGTATATACATATAGGATCTTTTGAGTCTCCACGTGCCAAATTGTCGCCCAGCAGTTTGCGCATCATCAGCTTTTTTCTCGGTTCGTCGAGACGATCGGAGATATATTTTCTCTGTATCGTGTCTTTTGTTTTGTTCTCGCCAGCTCCGTTTTCAAAATAACTTATTGACTTTGGGTCAAAAGGTCCATTTACGTATCATCCTAGAGACGCACTAGGCTATAAGTACACCAGAAGCATATAAATAGGAAACAGCAGAGGCAAAAGGTCGTGGGAAATATCAAGATCGAGTCTCTCTGTCTCTCAGACTGAACCTCTTATTCCATCGTAATATCGTCAAATGTTGACATTGACACTGATGAATGAATCGAGAGACTAAAGAGTCAGCATTCATCAGCCTAATCCCCCTGCGTATATTTTCTATGTTATTCAATCAACACTTTTGCTGCGCATCCCATAGATATTTCCGGTTAATCGAGTCGACGCTGCGCAGTTGATGGCGACATCTGATTTCCTCGAGTAATAAAAACAAAACAAAAAAATATATAAATATCCCGACAAAATATACAGCACAACTATACTGGGCGGCTTAATGAATTCCTTGGTTCTATAATCAGTCCATTATAATCCATCCGCCTGATGGCGTAGTCTATAAAACAAAACAATAAAAGTTTCTAAAGAAGAAAAAATTACATTTCAATGGCCGCAGCAGCAGCGCAAATTAATGAATTGTTTATCGTCGGCGCGAGCGAAGGCTCAGTCTCATGACGGCCAGACATTTTGGTTTATCGCGGCTGGTTTAATATGTGGTTGTTAGTTATATAATGTCGCCTCGTTAACTGGAGCGGATTAACAACAAAAACAACAAAAAAACAAAAAAGTAAAAGAAATATAATAACACATAGAACCGGCCGCACGGGCACCACCGGGTATATAAATATAGTGCCCTTTATTATATGATGCAATAAACCTAGCGGGAAAAATGGAAATTTTGAAAAAAATAAATAATAAGAGTAAAAAAAAAAAAGAAAACAATTTCAAGGATCGAGGGGAAATAAAAAGAAAAACAGTGCGACCAATTTCGAAACAATTGGTCAATTACAATTTGAGAACGGCATTTCTTTCTTTTATTCTTTTTATTTTTTCAAATAAAAAATATGGGAGGGCGGTCAATCTGTGTATATTATACGATAGCATATAACTATATAACGTTTTGTTTTTATTGTTACGAGGAGGGAGCCAGTAAATTGCGCGAGCAAAAAGCGCAGCAACTGCGCGACAATAACTCTTGACTCGTAAAAAAAAACGAAAGAAAAGAAGAAGGAAAAAACAAAACAGACGGGCAGCAGGAGGAGTAAGTTAATAGCTAATAAATGAAATACACACATACCACCTTTAGTTTACTGAAAATGTAATTTGAATTATTACATAATTAGACAGTCGAATTAAGAAGAATCGAAACGGGATTGATGGTTATCACTTACTGTTGGAAATCGAAAATATTTATTTTTCTGGAAATTTCCAGTGACTTCAACAGACCGTCTAGTAAGTAGAGCAACACTTAAATCATAAATGAATAATCCATATTTATCTGAGCGGCGATTTGGAAACAACAGCACTGAGCCACTGGCACTGCTGTTTGATCCCTCCGACCCTTACGATAACGTGCCAAAGGATTACATTCTATGACCAAGAGTGATTTTTCTCTTACTAGACAAGAATGATATAAAAACAATTCAATTCAGTACGTACTTAAACACATGTCCTTATGTATGAGCAGTTGTTAGAAGACAGCTAATAGCAATGCAGGGGAAATAAGTGCGATTACACAGCATAATAAATAAATATATAGTAGAGCACAGCTAAAAACGTAGAGTACAGTTCATTTTAATTGAAATAACCAAAAGATATATTAGATAAATTAATTCCGAAGTACCAACAGATAAAAACTGAAAGTTTAGTGATGTGGGATAATTACTGTATTCAATCCTCCTTCCCCAAGCTGCACAATTACTCGAATTAAACAAATAAATCGAAAGGTACATAGTCTCTATATAGGCGGTATATTGACGAAACTGCGCATCTCAGATCGCATTTCTATTAACAATTAAGCTGTCGGTTGAAAATTACAAGGGTCAGGGCAGCGCTTGCCACGGCAGGACGTCTGAAACGAGACTTTGATACTCCACCGCAGCCTATATAATAATAATATGATGTCTTCTTTCTCAAATGTAAAAAAATCTCGAAATGTATTATAGTTAGACAGGAAGCGCCGACCACTCGTTGACTTTCTCCATCAAAGGCGGTAAAAAATTAAAATTAATAAAACAACAAAAATCCAACTGAAAAGAAATATAATAAATTTATATCGCATATAAAAAAAAGCTAATATTATTATTATGTACGCATATGTACAAGACGAGAAGATATAGAAGAGCCGCGGCGGCGGCATTTGCCCGAAATGATGATGATGAACTTGTCATGTGAAATTGTTATTTTATTGCCTTTTACCTGCGCGTTCCAATGAATTGTTTAGGCAATTGATTTACGGCACGGCCGACTCAGGCCGAAAAGAACAAAACATGCAGGGAGATAGAAATATAAGAAACAGCATAGAACCCCCAGCATATAGACATGATAGACTCGTCCTCTGTGTTGCGCATATATACCCTTTGTGTGTGTGCGCGTATATATAGCGGCGGCGGAGAAATTGTTTTTTTCTGTGAAACGTCCGTCCGACACGCAAAACCGACATCACATCATCAACGACTCTCTGCGGGGAGTTTTGCGTGACGTCGGAAGACCATTAGAATGAATCGGGACCTCTCTCATCATAAGCCTATAAAGAAATAATAATAAGAATTTAAAAAAAAAGAGAAGACAAACAGAAAACGTCGAAGGGTTCTTTCGGGTGAAACGATAGATCAGCAAAGTAGAGAAGAAGAAAAATAATTTGATGGCACAATAATAGACGACGAGGACGAGACATAGCAGCCGAGCAGCAAAGCACGGCAGCATCGGCGTTTGTTTATATTTATAATATGGAACGTCGACAAAAAGGTCCATCAGCACGAGATACCATCAATGCAAAACAATAGAGACAGAGAGAGACAGAGAGCGCCGTTAATATAATCTAATCTCTTTTGTCGTCTTGTTGCGTGTTTCAATTCGTTCGAATTTCCCGTCGGCGGCCAACCAGCGATCGCGAGACTGGTTATATTAAAAAAAAATACATTTGGACACAACAGCGAGAGAGAGAACGTTCCAAAAAAAAGAAGAAGGAAAAAGAAAAAGAAAATTAAGAATTTTTTTCAAACTGCTGCTGAGAGACGCGCGGTCATATCAACAAATTCCCTGGCCGAAGGAATAAGGAATTCAGACGAAAAAAGAGAACTGGAAAAAAGGCATTCCAATGGGAGACATCGAGAATCAGCTGCTGCTTTCTCAGAAGTGTATTATTTGATTGTGAATTCACGACTAACGACGTCTCGACACAATAACATACAATAGCCAATCTAATGGCAAATAGTCAAACTCCGAAAAAAATCTCTTGTCACCCAAAACGTCTTACTTGCTTATCGTTTGTAATATCATTTTAATTTTAAAATTTAAATACTATATATCTTATCTCTATATATAAGAAGCTCGCTCGCTGCTGCTGATGTCGTCCAACTAAAATCCCTGCGTTTGTCTGTGACATGTCCATAGTAATTGGACACGCCATCATCGCCATACGCAGACGACAGATCGTGAATAATTCGAAAAATATGGTCGACATTTACTTCGGGTCCGGTTGCTACTGTTCCTGGAAGGCATCACTAATAGGAGGAGGGCGTGGCTTTTCTCGACGGTTATCAGCATGGTGTACTAAATATACTCGGGCGAATATATACGTTGAGCGCAGCTATCCCCTTATTCGAAAGAAAAAACCAGGACACAACAACTATGTGTGGATAATTTATAGCAGGACATGCATCAGGAGTCTCCGTTTTCTTTTTTGTATTTAAAAATTACAAAAAAAGAAAATTTCAAATTAAAAAAAACAAGGGAGAAATGAGGAAGAAGAAGAAGAAGAACCAGGAGCCAATTAGCGGACCGAGCTGCATAGTTGACGTGCGACCTGAAGATGGAGGTCGAGCATAACTCTCTCTCTCTCTCTTATTCCCTATCCAGCTTTTTCCCTCTTTGTCTTTGTCTTTTCTTTGACAATCCTCATCAACTCCTTTTTCTAGCCTCTCCCGATTGCCTTGGATATATCCTCGTCGTTTTAGTAACTAGTTTTTTATATAGAGTTAGTCGATTATAGTCTGCTGGCCGCTTGTACATAAATTCACATATATAAAGAAAGGAGGATAAAAAAAAGGGTGCCAAATCATCAGTCAGTGTGTAAATGGCGGACAAATGCCGAGCTTATTATTATTATCATATGTGCTGTCAGCCTGCATCAGCGCTACAACGAGTCGTCTCTTTCTATATATATCCAGCACGGCTGCTGACGTGCATGGCTGACTATAAGGGCGACCTCCACGGCGCTGCTGCATAGTGGGCGCGATGATAAGAGACAAGACAAGTCGATTTATCAAGGTGTGCCAAGTTGTCGTCGTCCGACATTTCTTTTTCTTTTATTTCTTTTATTTTCGACCAGTTAACATTTTAACAAGCAGCAGCTCAGCCAAAAGAAAGCGAAGCAAACAAGACGATGACACGTATGATGTATGCGCGCCGAATTCATTTTCAAAAACGGAGACAGCACATCGACGGGGTTGACGAGTTTCAATCAATTAACACACATACCGCTATTTATACATGTATATACCTGCATGTGTGCTGCTGTAAAGACGAGAAAGGGAAACGTCAAAAATGGCTGCCAACCAGAGTCAAAAGGAAAGGGAATATACTATAAGCAAGAGAAGTTGATGAGAAATTATAAAAGAAAAGATAGCTACTAATAATAAGATTGACAAGCCGTCAGTCAGTCAGTCAGTTTTTATAAATGAACATCTTGATAACAGATTGTTTCCCATACAATTATTCTGCATGCGTTCCTTTTTTTGTTTGTTCGCTAGCTAAGACTCTAAGGTGACTGGATCTGCGCCGAGAAAGGGCAAAGCGAAAACGGACACAACTGCTGAGCTGCTGCTGAGCTTGTCACCCACCCACATTTCCCCAAAATGGTTCGTTTCATTTCTCTTTCTAAATCCTACTGTACACACACACATATATAGCTACTTGTATACGTAGCTCAGGACTATTTATCAAATTTTTGTGGCCAATTTTAGGTTCATTTTTCCTCATTTAGTTGGACGCCGTTTTCTATGTCACTCTCTGTGCATATGCAGAGTCATCAGCAGGTAGAAGCAGAAGAATAATAATCACAAAACAACTCGGCAGGCAGGGCCGGCAGTTCTATATGGACAGTGTATATATGGAGGGGCCCTTTACTCGACGGGAGGTTAATGGATGCCTTTCACCATCGACAAGAAGAAATAATCAAATAATAATAATGACATCAAAAAATAGAAATGGGCAAAAGAATTACACACAAACTAGCTGCGCTATAGCTACAAAATAGCTTATTTGGACATTTGAAAATCAACTTTCCCGAATGTCATCGCGTTGCTTTTATATGTAGGCTACAGTATATTGCGCCGTTCGTGTGTGTTTGTTATATCGAGCCGGCGGATGTGATGTGTGTGATGTTGTGACCTCCCCCACAATCGTGTAACCTTTTTTAATGCATCGCTGAATGTCGTTTCTTTGAAAAAAGAAAAGGGGAAAAGATTTTTCTTTTTTTATTAAATATTTTTAACCGGCGCGCTCAACAGTCGAACTTCATCAAGACACTATTCATTCGTTTTTCTTGTATTTTCTATTTATCGTTTCCTGTTGCGTCGTACCATCGTGTTGTGATCGGTATAGGGGAACAAATAAAATGCTGTTGGGCATACAAGTCTAAATAGTATCTGATTTGTATGTAATATATTGATTAATCGTCTTGGACGAAATGAAATAATGCGCGGCTTATTCTCAATATTGCGTGGCTGGATTTCATCGCGGAATTTTCATTTTTTTCACAGGTGAAAGAAAAGGGAGTGTCTGTTTTCAATTATTGTGCGTCATGTGTGTAGGTTGGGACCTGGTGAATATTTAGGCCGCATAGCAGTTACACTAGAGGGAGATATAAGACAGGAAGAAATATAGAGACTCAATTTAACGACTTTGAATAAATTGCTATTAAATATTATGACATATTGAATAATCTCTAAAGTGAACTTCAATTTAGCCAATAAAGCGTTCCGTAACTAGTTATTTGTTCGAAAGTTGATTGACAGATGAGCGTATTGAAAGAATATGACGATGACATGAAACACTAGCCTACTGTCATAATCTGCATCATTTATATTCAAGCGATAATGCTTTAATGAGATAAGAGGATTGCATTCATTCACGAATTAGTATCGGTAATTTGCTATGGTTTAAAAGAATACAATGCCTGCTAGCACTCTGGAAATTCATCAAGGGCAGCAATGCATTAGTATTCAAGTCGGTCATATCAATTACTGATGTCTGAAGTAGACTAGTGAACGATTTCATTAAAAATGTAAATGTAAATTTAAGTTTATGTACTATTTATAATCCATGAGCTGGATGGCGTAATAACGAAACACAAATTGATAAATTCGTTATCAACTCTTTCGTGAAATGGGTAATATCCTCTCCACTAGACGCAAATAATAATAACCAACACAACTCACGACACGAATACATTTTACATGTTACTCCGATCGGAAAATTTAATTTATAATAGGCCCAATCGCGTTCAGATTTTCAAATTTGTATTTACATATTCTTTTTTGACTTCCAAACTTCCGTGTTTTGTGCACATATGTTTACACTACGATTCAATGTAGTGCGTCACATACGGCAAGTAAAAGATAAACGCAAAATTCTCTATAATGAACTTGAATCTAATAAATAGTACGATCCGCAATCAGTTGTGCATTTTTTAATCGACGAAGAGGTGAACAAATGCCAACGTGAAGTAAATGGTCTAATTTCTTAACTGTTAATCGTAATTTAAAAGATTCTTATTCAAACGGTTTATGGATGTATATTGTGTTTCATGACGAATAATGTACAAGTGTCGAAAGCAAATCAGGACCTCGATGTGAAGTGGGGACATTATGAATCTAAATTTCATATCCTTTATAGGAATCCCTCTCTTCGTAGACATACTGATTTTGTTTTGATCACATGTACAACATCCTTAATTATTGAACAGAAACTGTTAATCTAAGTACAGAATTTTATCTGTAAGGTAGGTGGCGTTATGTCCATACATTTCTCAGGTGAGTTATTAGTTCGCATTTGGCAAATGTAATGTGACCGCTTCACCTAGCGTGAATAACCGATAGCAACAATGTTCTTGACACGCAATTTGAAATTTTACTATGACTTAGAAATCAATTCATTTATAAGACAGTAACCGCACCCAGGTTTTCCATCGTTATTATTTTCGCCATTAACTTGGTTCAATTTTTATTGGCTCCTCATTTTATTTTTAGATCCTGCTGCAGTTTGAATAAGTATAGCGCGATGATAAAATACGAGTCTATACTGTAGTGTAGTCTACTGTCCGCTGCAATAGCGCTGAGTCGCTGACACAACAAGTTAACGACAACACACAACTGAGGACGAATGGAATGAAACGGAAAGGAAAATCCAAGGGAAAATCAGTATGGAGCATAATTAGGAGGTGATTCATTCGTTGCCGATATGATAAATGGCCTATCACTACATCCACACGCGAGTTATTATATACCGCAGCAGTTGGGTTTCAAATCTGAAATATCATTCGACTTACTTATATATAATATACACGCGCAACAGCAGAGAGAAACGGCCGCAGGCTTGGCCAGCCATCTATATATAGATGTACGTATACTGTGCGTATATAATATAGGAGCCTAGACAGAAAAGCCATAGTTAAAATGTTTCTATATCGCCATGATTTATGACACCATTGAAAAGTCTCACGCATATCATTATCGATCGTGATCATTATTGTATCCCGTCTAGGCCCGCCTATATATCTATAGTATATGTACCTTTATAGTACAATCCTTATATAAACATCGTCATTGCCTTGGCTGCCCGTTTGCCTTTTCACGAATCAAATCATCATTTCATGAATCCCTCTTGTATATATATATGTATCCCCCATCGCTTTGTGTTGAATAACGTATACAGCACTGCTATATGTATACATATAAGCGTAAATGATTGAATATGTGAATTTCAAGGTTGGAAAGACTCGGCATCGGCGGGACGAGAGCAGCTGCTTTCTTTCTTATATTTTTTCCTTGTGCTGACGTCACAAATATTACACACACGCCAGGCCACGACAGAAAATGTTTCTTTATTGATACATAATACACAAAGAGAGAAAGAGAGAGGAAAAGGGGGAAGAAGAGGGAAAACAGAAAAAAAAAACAAGTTTCACAATGGCGTTTTAATTAACACGTATAACAGCAACGTGTTACACGCCTTGACAGGCAAGCCAATAGAGCGAGAGTGTGTGTGCTGTGTGTGATGATTCAAAAAGAGGTGCAAGTCTCTCTGTGTGTGTGTGTATTATACGATGGGAACCAGGGGAGAATAGTATAAGAGAGAGGGAGAAAATGTTTCAATCGGGGCCCACACGTCAAACGGTCGAGCGAACGCGGCGAAGTGAGGGAAGTTACGACGATGACGAGCGGATATTAATTAAGTTGTTTCTGTTGCAACATGCAGCTAGCAGCTAGTATATACAGCACATTGTTGTTGCTGCTGCAGACTGCGTTCTCCCCCATCACCAACAGTACGATGAGAATGAGAAGGCAAAAAGCTGCTGCTGCTGCTGCTGAGCTGTTTCACCCATTTGTGTCTGGTGACAAGTTTGGCTGAAATGCTGGGCGAGGATCTCTATACAACAACAGAAAAAGATCAAGACAAAAAGAAGAAAGAAAAAAAAAAGGGAAAGGATGGAGCGATCAGACGTGACTAGAGCGACGAATATAAGAATAAAACAAAAAAGGGACAGACGTTCAATCACGAGCCATCAACTGTCACTCCGAATCGAGTTGACAGTATTGGATGGCCAGAAAAAAATAAAAATAAAAAGTCACCAAACGCGCTACAGCGCAGCAGTAGAGTCTATTATTATTGGATGATAACCAGTTTGTTATTCTGTTTTATATAATTGTATGCTATAACTCTCTCCTTATTTGTTCGACATAAATATAGTAGTTTGTTGCGCAGCAGTATGTTTCTGTTGGACGTAGAGAGAAAATGTCAACGGCAAAGCTCCAAACTATATTGCAACAGCGCAAAAAATAACCCAAAGTTGTTGCCTGATTACTAGAATATATTTATAAACGAGTTGACTAGTTGGGCAGACAACTAAACTGCTAACTGCTGAGCTGCTGGTAATCCGCGTCGTTGATATAGAGTCCGACTCATTTTCACGCTACTGTCCTGTGGGGTCTCTAATGGCTGGGACAGGTCAAATACTGCCACCGTCTCGCCGTTATTTCAAATAGGCTACAAATCCGCATCAGCGACGGATGTGTCTGTTGTCTATAACTCTCATCATCTTGTAATACATTAGACGCAAAACAACTTGTATATAGAGACAAGGGACTCTCACTAGTCACTAATGAGCGACGGCCGACTATAGCCATCCAGTTTGAAATGCGAATGCGTAGATACATCTATATCTGTCTTCCTGGAAACTGCTTTGCTGATAGATTTTGGTCAAAATATTTAACTGCTCCTGCTGGCTTTCTACTAGCTCCCCTTTTTGTGTGTGTGTTGTGCTTTGTTTTGGGTGGGAGTGGTGCACGGAAGCCAATTAAGGAAAGCAAAACTCTTCGAGTCTCTTGTGTCTGAGTCGTTGGACCAGGAAACGAGTAAGAAACTACACAAGAAGAAGAAGGAAAAGAAAGATGCTGGCAAAGAGAAGAACTTTCTATACCATGCCAAAGGACGGACGGGGCGGAAGGATATTGTACTCTTTCTGGATTCTCATGTTATGTGGGTGCTAAAGACATGTCTCTCTTAAACGTAGTGTATGTTTAAGACATACCACTATACGGTGTAGTCTCTCATTTTCCACTAAAGCAAACACAGCACAAACATCCACTTGACTAAAAGCTGTAAAACGTATACTAAGTAGAGTAGTAGTACCTATAGTAAGTAGCTGTGTATACAGTGGGTAGGCCTGTCATAATGAGACCTAATGGAGGGGGGGGGGGTATATATCCTATCTATATATACACAGCATGTGTGCGCTAATGGGCCAGCGTTCTCCTCCCGTCAAACTCTCGTCTCTACCCTCCCATCTCAGGAGCCATCAACCAAAAAGAAGCTAAACTCCCATGCACCGGCGATGAAGAGATCCTTAATAGACAACATTCTTCCTCCTCTCTTTCTTTTGGAGAGAAAGAGATTCCACAGCAGTTCCGTTTTTCACAGTGTTTTGGGAGGGAAGACTTTTCTTCCGAAAATTATTTATTGTCTCCGGGCCACGTACGTCACATCTCCGAAATGTTTTCATTTCTATATACATATGGGGGAGCTATTCGTGATGCGTATTTTACACGTACGGGGGCCTAAATGTTGGAATGGCATCCTCAGTTGAGTTCTTTCTTCGTCTTTTAACACTTGCGACACTTCCGACCCCAATCAATAACCTGATTTTCTTTCCTTTTTTTGTCTTGTGTGTGTTTGTGTTGCTTCAATTGCTTATTGCTTTGCCCCCTCCCATCTTTTAGTGACCTGCTCATTACCGTATAGAGAGACAAGGGACTAGAAGTCAAACCGGCTGTATAATAATTCAATTGACAAAAAACATTGTCCCACCAGCAGCACGCAGCGCAGTTCAGTTGGGGAACCTTAGAGTCTCTTGGAACTGTCGATGGTCTTCAGGGTCCTTTTCTTTTCTACTACTTGACTATACATAGAGAGAGAGGAGAAAAAGACTATAAGAAAAGGATTATGGGTGAAATAAAATAAAGGAAGAGACTACGTATAGAAGCCACAGAGGGACCATGGGGACCGTGGGAGGAGACGGCGGGCGCCAGGAGAGAACGGACTGACGGACAAATGTGTCCGACTCGGCCCAACCCCGGCGCCATTCATCAACGGAACTCCATATCATATCCACCATACGCAAACCAGCACTAAAAAAGGCAGGCCAATAGTCTCATTGTAATTAACATTCAAATTTACTAATTTCATTTGGAATTGGCTGTGCTGATGATTCTGTTTCTTTCTTTCTTACGTCAGTGGCGATGGAACGGATCGAGGTCGATGAGAAATTAGTTCGACCAATACGTGCCAGGATGACTTGCTTATTAATGATTATCATTTAGAATTTTCTGGCAAAAATTCATTACAAAATAAAAATAAAAAACTCGCGCCAGCACGAACGTGATAATTATCCTACTATCGAACGATAATATACTTATTGACGTCAAACGATTGGCACACAGCACAAAACGGAGAGTCAGCACGACGGCAACCAGCACCAATAATTAATATATCCGTGCAATCTCAATATATTGATAGAGCCAACACTTTTCTTCTTATTTAATTCTGGGTAATTCTGGGAGAAGCGACGACGCAAGCGCTTCCAGGAAAACAAAAATTGAGCGCATTTTTTTAATCTTCTTCCGCCGTTGTGATGAGACGAACAGACAAGTCGACAGAGAGAGAGAGAAACGAGACGAGAGTCTCATCTAATTTCACTCGACATCGTACGTATGTAAACTATACACACGATATGAGAATCAATATTATAAACGCTGTGTGTGCTGTCTTGTAAATAATACACGATTATCCATTTATCCATTTGAGCAGAAACCAGTTGACCCCCGTGACACAAGGGCAGCAAGTCAATATCAGAAAGAGAGAGAGAACCATGCACCAGCATATGGGACCTTTGCTGCTGCTGGCTCGTCTGTTATTGATTGCGTCCGTCTCGGGTCGGGTGACGATTTTCTCCTTTTGCGCCAGTATTGCCCTCAATTATACCCAAGGCTATCGCTACTATAAGTTGATGCTCATCATACGGCGAACGTAGAATAACCGGGTCACGGGTCCTCTCTCTTAGATGCCAGACATCACACATCATCTTGGCATGAGTCTATATAGCAGCCAGCAAAGTATAGCTATATGCTATACTCGCATTTGTTCATCATCACCATGCACCACCACCGCACAAGGGAACACGAGTTTGACCGGGCCGCCCGTCGTTTATCCACCACGCAACGCATTTGATATATTTATTTATAAATTGGACGCTGCAAGTCTGTGATGATTGGATGATCGGGTGATGTTTTGATTTGTTATTATTATTATATTTTTCTGAGCAGAGACAGCAGAGAGACTTGAGTGTGAGAGAGAGCTCTTTTTATTATTTAGTGCGCACATCATATTATGTGTGGCCTTATCTGGACACGGTCCCGCAACTCCGTGTGAGGACGCGTCTTATTTGATGATGGAGAAATGCGATCCTTTTTACATTTTAATCTTCCTCCTCCCATATGAATAACACACACACACATATAGATGATGAGCAATGCTCAACTCTTATATATTAACTGCTTCAGCATGCTGTGATAGTTATTTAGCTTTGTGATACGAAGATGAATAAGAGTCGAGTCTCTATGCGCCTTCAAAAAAAGAAAAGCTCAAAATATAGAATGTGATGTGGGCGCTTGATGAATGTTTTCCCAACAGCTTTCGAAATACCATTGCACATCATTTTTTGATTGATGGTCAAACATCGAGGAGAATAATATAACCCGGATGCTTGACCTGTTGCTTTAAAGTGCATCATTTTATAACGATCGCAGCAGCAGAGCAACCAGTATATAGAAACGCTCTATCTCTTTCTCCTCTCTATCATGTAATGTTATAGTAATTAAAAAAACAAACCCGAAAAAACAAACCAAATAAGAACATAATTAATTAATTCATACAGGCTGATGATGAGAATCATTTTCAGATTGCAGTTCCAGTTTTTTTTTCAAATAACAACGTCATGATCTAACCAGCAGCAGCAAAAGAAGATGGAAGGAACTAGTTTTCTCTTGTTATTATGTGTGTACGCGTCGTCCAATGTTCAACAAGGCACGAAACAGGATCCGGCTGAGATTCACTGCCTATATACTCTACTGTGGATGGCTGTGTTTGCTGTGTCCGTTTTCATGTCTGATGATGAGAGCGATATGATACCTCTGTCTCTTCTACATACTATATCGTGTGTGTGTATATATTAATAAGCTGTGATATGTTTATCATTTTCCCTCTTTATTTGAATATTTTTCCCCGTAATCTCATGTGAAGTCCCTTTATATTGATAACCTTGTACGGGCATATCCACAGCAGCGGCAGCACAGCGCACGAGGAAAGCTGTCATGGATCTGTGTATCTCCTCCTCATAGTTCTCAGTGAACTGTCTGTGACCAATATAATTGGTCTAGAACGCCTATAGATCTGATTATTTATTATTACCCAAAAGAAAAAAACTGAATTCCATCGCCGTCCTCTTTGACTTCGTCAACAAACTTTTATTTTTTCCCCTCTCTCATCTTCTTTTCCTTCCTTGTGTGATCGTCTCTGTAATATACAGTTACACATCAGCAGAAGAAGAAGATAACATTATATAGACGCACTATAATCTGTGCGTGTATGTGTATTTATTAGATGGTATCAATTGGCTTTTTTTCCCCTTAATATAGAGGAGAGCCAGAAGCAGATAATCAAACGGATTAGACACACAGACGCAGTTCAGATACAGCGGTTATATATCCATATAGGATATTATAAGGCTCGTATATTAGTTAGTGCGTGTTACTCTGTTTGTTGTTGCGTAGTAGTGGACGACTCGTGGCTTTCTCCTTCGGTGTCCGTCCGTCCAGTTCGTCCGTTTCCATAAATCTGGACTCGCCCACACCACCGCCCCTTTGACATGCAGTCAATTCAGACGTGGTTCTTGACACCCAAAATAAGAAACAAAAAAAAAAAAAAAAGAGTCAAAGTGTCGTCCTTGCAAGACGATCGCCTTTGGTTTGGGCTGTAATAAATGAGCCGCTACGACGTGGTGGTGGCGGATCGGACCCCCAGCGAGCCCCAAATATTAGAGAAAAGATATACGTATACACATAGAGACGTTGTGCTGGGCTGGTGTCACTTTACTAACGTTTGTTTAACCAATTCCATCAACTCGGTCGTCTAAGAGATTGCCTTTAAACTAAAAAACTCTGAACTGGACCCCTGCAATATAATAAATATGGAACTGAACTGAAAGGCCATGACTCTGCCGGTTATTAGTTGTTGCTGTTGCGGTCCTCTTGATCGAGAGACATAGCCACCCAGACCTATGTTATCCAAAAGTCCAAAAGTCCAAAAGTCACCACTGAATGCGGTTCTCAATATGGAGGTTCTTATATACACAATAACAGTGTCTCTATAGTAGCTGCGGCTGCCATTCGAATCATTACAGATAGGACGAAGGACAGCAGCCGAGGATCATCTCCGATGTCTTGGCTCTTTTTTTTCTTTTTTCAGGCCTCATTCCTAAATACACAGACACACATGGATGTAACTATAGGCAAAATGCAGTATCGGATCTTTATTTATGGCAGTCGAGTTACACATCAGCAAAGATGAATGAATGGATTGTCCGCGTCTTAAAGAGAAAGAGAAGGGGGGGCCAGCAAAGGCTTGCGTATTATATAGAAGACAGACATGTGTGTGTGTATACAGATGACAGTGTCTCTTATATAATAATAAATGGATAGTTTAGTTATAGAGAAAGAGAGAGACGCTTGTTCAGTGGCCCGTAACGACTTGGCCTAATATTTACAATGTGGTATAGGCCTCTCTTTTCTTGTCTATGATTTTTCTCCTTTTTTTTTTAACGAGGGAATATCTCTTAACACGTGTTATCCACTCTGGCACTTGCCTCTTCTCTTCTCTGTGTGTGTGTATAGGTTAAACATATGTTTTTTCTACTCTCTCATCTCGTCGAAGGGGTAAAAAAATGACAAAATAAAAATATTTCCTTTTTTAGAAAAAGGATGAAGAGTTGAGAGAGTGTAATTTCTCCGCGCTGGCGCCAGCAGCAACACACGGAAATGAGCTAATGAGAATGGGGCGGAACGACGACGACGTTTTTTTCTTCTTCATTTTCTTCTGATTATTTCTTTCCCCCTGTTTCACCCAAAGGTTTGTGTTGTAGTATGTTGTTTTAAAAGAAAGAAAAATAAAAATGAAATTCTTTCATCTAATTCTCCGGTCTCTTGTTTCTTATGTTCCAAAGTTGTCCTCTTCATCTTCTCCTCCTGTTTTAAAAGATGAGGAACTTTTTTTTTCTTTTTGGAGGTGTCAAATGGCAATCAATTATCTTCCCTTTCCCAGTCTCTTCTAGTCTTTTGGTCATATCCTTTAGGCCATCAATGCCGTGTATATATACGTCAACGTTGTTCTTCTTCTAGTTGCTGGGCGCCCGCTGCTGGGCGAAAGAAAGAAAAAGAAAAATGATTGATGAGGTCGTATATCTCTACATTTTTACGACTCTCGCGACTTCCGATTCTCTTTTTCTGTCTCTCTCACCACAGAATAAGAAGAAGTCTAATATCTCTTCCATCGTCTCTCTTCTTCAAATGAATGAATGGGGGTCTGAAGTCTGATGTATTGATCGGTCCCGTGAGTTTTTGATTTTCTTCTAACCCCATTTCGTATCATATTCCTCCGATATGTTGTCTTGTGCTGGACCTCTTTAATAGCCGCTCACATTTATAAAGGCCCCACTGGAGTATTAATATACAGAAGGAGAGAAGGAGGAGCCGGGTCAAAGTCATCAATGCGCACGTCTTCATATATATGTTGCGCTATTTTATAGGCAAAAGAGAAGAAGAAAAAGAAGAAGAAGAAAAAGGGGATTAAGATATAAGTGGTGGTGGTGGTCCCTGGAGTGGTTATTGGAACTCCTGAACAAGAAGGAAAGACTGAATATATTTATGCTGCTGCTGTATTGCTGCTACTATTCAGTGGACTGATGTTGTTGTTGTTGGGGTGCGATGTTCATCTTTTTACAGCGACCCCGCCCGTTATATATACCATGTATATATATCTCAACTAGCTACTCTCTGCGTATGTTGAGAGAGAACGGAAAAAAACAAAATAGAACCCAACTAACTCTATAAGGATACACATCTGTGTGTGTGTGTATGGATAGATAGATAGAGAGAACCCCATATATATATCGCTTCTGTTTGACCGCGCCCATATTCTGACTTTTCTTGATGACTTGACTGAGATATCTTCTTCTTCTTCAGGGTACATATATATTTATAAATACAAACTGGTCGATGTGTATCCTTACTTCTGGAGCCCCCCCATTTTCTAGCAGTCAACGTCCCCGCGTTGCCCTTTCTCCCACAAGGCCTAGCGCTCCCTCCATCAAGTCATTTCCCTTATAATATCAATATCCCAACGTCCGTTTATTTTTTTTTGATTTTTCCTCAGTTTCACAAGACATGTACATTGGAAGATTGATCTCTAGAGAGTCATCGATGGAGAGAGAGAGCGCCCGGTTAAATCAAGTGCAGCACTATTGAGATAAACGGACGGCTGATGTGCTGGGAATATGTTCCGGGGGAGTTGAAAAAGGTCAAATGGATTTCAAGAATTGCCCCCATTCATCAACCAGTTTCAGTCAGTCTAGCGGTTACGGATCTCTATAAAAGTAAAAACTAAGGAGGGAAAACGTCAACTAAATTGGTTTCTAATTTCCCCTCGTTTGATGTATGTTTAAACATCAACATATCTGGGAAAAAAAGGGCGAACAGATACTGCTGAATGTCTGCGTGTATACATGGGCGACGTGCGCAAATCGGAGTGATGCCAGTCGTTGATTAACTCCCTGCTGATTTCACCCACGTCGCGCTCCTTTCTTGGAATTATCCAAGACGACAAAAAATTGGTGGGGATTCAAACAAATCGGAGAGACGGGATATAGACGCGTTATATAATCCATGCAGCAGCATAGGCAGCAGGCAGAGCGTTGAGATTATTTTGTTTGATTTGAAATTGCGAGACAGGAATAAACGCCACTCCCTTATCGTGTTGTTTGGCTGCTTCTGGTGTCGCGCTCAGCTCTGCTGGGGCTCCTATATGTACACAAATCTACGAATGACTTTGAATAGCATTCGAAGCGAACACGGCTGCACGCAGGCATCAGACAGGCAGCAGCCGTCAATTGAGTGCTCACCGTTATGGTGGCATGCTCACACGATGGAAGGAAGGAAGACGGAGGAAGAATAACGGCACCCAAAGAACAAAATGACTGGCAGCTCTTGTCACTTTGTCGTTATCAATGAAGTTTCACGTTTCAAGACTGGCGACGAGAAGAGATTTTTCGTGTGTCCTGTTTTCTTCTTCTCTTTTCTTAATTTATGAGCGTGTAATTTCACTTCGAATGTTTGTCAACTCGTTTGTTTTTTCTTCCTTCTCGTCTGTAAAGAACTATGCTGATCTGATCCTGATGCGACTCGACAGCGAATTCATTGCCCAAAACAAATACACAAGAAAAGGGGTGCGTACACACTCCTACAGTCCAGTACCTAGTATATGTGCAGTTAGATTATTACTCTCTCCTGTCTCTATACGTTCATCCATTAGGAGAGCAACCAACCGGGTTGAAAAATGTTTCAAAAAAAAGAGGAGCTGCTGCTGGTTGACTCTCGTTTGCCATCAGTGTGTCCGGAGAACATCACACACACTGTTTGTATTATTATGATATTTAGAATGGATATATATACGTATTGGAAAAAGAAAGAAACAGAGAGCCGTGTATCCATTAGAGAGCATTTGAGTTATGTGTACGTACGCTGCCAGTTTATGGATATCCAACACTTCTCTTATGAATTTCTTTTCTCATTTTACTAGCGGTCCTTCGTCCCCCTTTTCTTTTTTCAAATGTATCTGCCACCTCCCGCGCTGATCATTAGTTACCGTATACCGCAGATGTGGCTCGTTATAAGTGCCGCTTTTTTGCGCTCGGCCGGTTATTATACATGTCGTCCCTTTTCCTCGCAGCCCGGCGCAACGCTCTCTGTGTGTAATAACATCAGGATCGAACGACGACGATGGGGGGACTAACCCAGGGGGGGGGGGGGGAAACAAAAAGGACTGCATAAGAGACTTGGTGGTTATTATATATATGAGCAGTATATTATGTATATGAACTATAGTGATGGAAAAATACTTACTTCCACTATAATATACACAGGGCTGAGAGTGTCAAAAAATAGTTAGGGTGACCTTTCTCTCTCTCTCTCTCTCGCTCTTTTTTTTTCGATCATTAGTCAAATGGCAAAAACGGCATGAGCGCAAATAGAGAGGCGAAGCGCAGAGAGAGAAACCTACAACCTAATCGCTTTTCCCACACTATTCCACTGTTGGGTAATGGTTACACCATACACAGACGAAAACAATAAGTGATGGAGAATATTATTATTATTATTATTATTATTATGTAGGGCAAAGTTGCAATAGATTTTTATTAGTTCCCATCATATATTGTACGGTATTACTACCAATCAACTGCATTCCTCATATCAATTGATTCCGGCGCGGAAATAAGCGATTCTCTCCGGGCCTAGAGCTGCCACACCTACGAAATTTATACATCACCACCACCGGTGTGTATATGGCCACAATGCCGAGTCACACACACGGACACTATATAACAAAAAATATTTCTTTTTCCGTATAGAAAAAAAGAAATTTATCAAATAAAATTCTTTCCTCTATATCCTCACCCCAACAAGAAAAAAAAAATTGAATTGAAAATTGAATTGGGCGCGGATTGGTACAATGTCGAGGAATTCAGGGAATCTCTGCTGCTGCCCTATCGTCCATGTTTTCTTCGCGATGGCCAGAGACTCTAAACAGTCTTTCTATAATATAATATAACAGGCATATTTTCAATGAAAGAATTGCAGCTGTGAATATGAAAAGAGGAGGAGTAAGTCAAATCGTATAGGGGTCGCTTACAATCGAATCATATAGGAGCACACGGCCAAAAACCACTTGGCAAAAGAATACACAGACAACATAAACTATACTGATGTACACACGGCATCATTCACCTCATTCACTGTAGAGAGAGAGAGTGAAGTGGTTGAGAGGGTGGAGGACCTGGAACACATAGACACAAAAAAAAAAACTCAAATTGAAATCAGACCGAGAGTTAAAGAAGCCATTCGTTCTGGATACCTGACAATCAATGGAGCGTCTCGTATATATAGTCTCTGCGTTTAATAAAAAGGTGAATGAACATTGTAGATTGTTGGGTCCTCCTTATTTTTCTCCCCCATCTACAGTATATGCTGTACATTATGAATGTATACAAGAAGTCAAAGTCTCTTGTGAACACAAGAAAAGAAGAAGAAGAAGAAAAGGGGGAAAAAAAAAAGTCCACGGTTTTTCTTTTCTTCCTTTCGCGTGTTATAATGGATTTCGTATGCACGCGCGCAGCATGATCTCCCCGATTCTTTATTATTTCTCCAGCAAAGTCGCCATAGAAAAAAGAAAAGAAAGAAAGAAAAAAGTCGGAGAAAATGTCCTTTGATGGCGCTCTCCCCCCGCGCAGTCATCATAGATTCACAATCACTTTTTGAGTGGTTTTCAGTCTATCAAATAACCCAGGTGTTTGTCCCTTTTGGCTCTCTTGATCAACTGCCTTATTTTGGCTGGGCATATAGAAGAGAGGTGTGCAGTAAGGGTGATATGGTGAGGGTCTTTAATGTGAAGACCGTAAACTATACCCTTTCCTCGACCGCGTCATTATATGATTATAATTCATTCCCTTTTTTTATATGATTAGTTTGCGTTCAATTCATTTGCTTATTTAATAAACGAACTGCACTTATAAGATCCGTCGTTTGGGGGCCCTATTCAAAAATGTGTTTTTGTGGTCTTAATTAGAGTCACGTATTTTAACGTAATGACGCGATTTGATTATCAAACTCTCATCACACCCAAGGTTTATATTCTGGACTTTTCACCAGGTTGTTTATGCAATGAGATCGGTCATCTTAGTCTGTGGTGGCTGGTTGGATAGAAAAAGGTTTTTTCGAAGAACATTGATAAAAATTCTTCGTAACCTAATATTCACCATCCCTAACATACCCGTGATTATTATGAGCGATCGACATTAATGTAACTAATAAATAGTAAGCTTTTAATATCTTACTCTTTATGAAATCTCGTCGGTGTAATAGGCAGACCAAAAGTAGACAGATATGTGTTGTGGTTTTAATGAAACTAAGGTATTCTCCTATAAATCTATGTCTGTCACGACGAGTAACCCAGTTCATGTTTTCGATCAATTGTTTTTTTTTTTGTTTTTGCATTTATTTTGAAACGTTTGGATATAGAATGTTGAAACAGAATATGTTTTTTTAAACAGCCACACAAGACCCGCTGCCTAGCTATAAGTAGGAGTATGCGCGTAGCTACTACTTACTCTATGGTAAATGCTGGAACGCAATCTCTTTTTTTTTTCATTTTGATATGGTGAGGGTCTTTAATGTGGAGACACTATACCCTTTCCTCGACCGCGTCATTATATGATTATTATTTATTCCTTTTTTCTATGATTGGTTTACGTTCAATTCATTTGCTTATTTAATAAACGAACTGCACTTATAAGATCCATCGTATTATGGAAACCCTATTTAAAAATGTGTTTGTGCGGTCTTTATTAGAGTCACACATTTGAAAGTAGAGACGCGATATGATTATCTAACTTTCATCGCGCTAAGGTTTATATTATGGACTATTTTCCAGTTAGTTTAAGCAATGAGATCGGTCATTTTAGTAGATGTAGAGTATCTGATTGTTTCAATACTTTCCGGAAGTTAGAGCAGAAAACAATCTGACCATACTCGCTGAACAATTATGAACGATCGCTATCACAAATTGAAAAAATGTAACCTTTGTGTATCTTTCTCTATACGAAATCTCTTGGGTGTAATGACCAGACAAAAAATAGACATAAATCTGTGTGGTTTTAATGAAACTAAGGTGTTCACCAATAAATCTACGTCTTTTACGACGAGTAACTGTGTTCATGTTTTTGATTAATTGTTTATTTTTTTTTGCATTTTTTTTTAAAGTATAAATTGTCGAAATAGAATTGTTTTTACACAGTCGATGGTCGATGGTCTTTGCCGCTGCCTAGCTATAGGTAGGCATATGTGCGTACTATTATTTGCCTTACTCTTCGAATGCTGGAACGCAATCTCTTTTCATTTTGACGTCCAATTATATTCTGTTCACATGCAGTCACAGTCAAATCCAGTGTTTTTTATTTTTTTTCTTAATCGATATTGGTAATCTGATAATCTGATGAATGAACTAAATAATTGTAATTTATGTGTTGAGACACGAAACACAATTTAGTTACGTGTTAGCTTAGTTACATTTTAATCAGCCATAAGTGGGAGACAGTTGTAACATGTAATGACGCTCTTCAAGTTTCCAATGTCTTAAAGAGGGAACAACAGTGCTCAATCTGCTCATATATCAAAAAATCGTTTGCATCAATAAAAAGTTGCAGTATTTTAAAGACGCCCATCCACCGCTCATATCGGCTCATATAAGACCCTTTGCATTTGCTTGGGTATACGCACGCAATTCATGAGGCATTTAATAAAATTTCTTTTTTACAAACTCACAGTTCGTAAATGGCTGAACGTACGTTGTTAATTTTTTAAAAATACGCTTCTCATTTACAGTACCGGTAATATTTTATGTTGAAATTTTAACAAAAAAGTATGTCTTACATTTGATGTTCCTTACATTGAAGGTTTATTTTTCCGCCTCAATACAAGCACTTCCTTTTCGTCATCATTATATGATAATTATTCATTCTCTTTTGTTCTATTTGTAGTTTACGTTCAATTCATTTGCTTAATTTATAAACGAAACTGCACTTATAAGATCAATCGTATGGGGGGCCTATTAAAAAATGTGTTTATGTGGTCTTTATCGGAGTCACGTATCTAGATATAGAGGCGCGATTTGATTACCCTAATTTTCATCATACCCAAAGTTTATATTCTGGACTATTTTCCAGTTAGTTTAAGTATTCAAACTGGTCATCACATGTAGTAGTTCTTCTGGTTGCATGAAAAGATTTTGGAGGACAAGATTACTGCAATTATATCTTTTGGCTGCAGTCTGTATCGTCCTTCATGTCTTCATTATACCTTAAAGAATTTGAATGACTGGATGACCAGTTGGTATTAATTAAATTAAGATAACTGTAAACCTTTAATATCATTCTCTTATCGGAAATCTCGTCGGTGTAAAGGCCAGACAAAAAGTAGACAGAAATCTGTAACGGTTTTAATACAACTAATGTGTTTTCCAATAAATGTACGTCTTTCACGGCGAGTAATTGTGTTCATGTATTCAATCATTTTTTTTTTTTTTGCATTTATTTTGAAACGTTTGGATATAAAAAAAAACAGTCACACAAGACCCGCTGGGCGCTGGCCTTTGCCGCTGCCTAGCTATAGGTAGGTATGGTCCTAATTGGTGTATGTGCGTACTACTTTCCTTACTTTTTGAATGCTGGATCGCAATCTCTTTACATTTTGACACACTATCACATTCTATTTCACATGCGGTCACGTAATCCAGTGTTTTTATTTTATTCTTAATCGATATTGGTAATCTGATGAATGAACTAAATAATTGAAATTTATTTGTTGAGACACGAAATTTAATTTGGTTACGTGGTTGTTGTAATTAGTCATCACATCTCCACGTTATGGCGTGGTTTTGCCAGCCAATTGCTACCACGTCAAAGGTTTTTATTCTGGATCGATTGCCAGGTTAAGAATAGAGTCCCTGTGTACGCCAAGCATTGTTTTGTCTCTTGAATAAATTTATTCCACCTTCCCCCATGCTGTAAAGCATTCGGTGGAAGGTGAAGAGATTGATCCAATTGAGAACATGGCGGACAGGTGGGTTGTGATCTAACTGTTAATAAAATAGGAATCAACATAAATATCTTACGATTTATTAAATTAAGTTAGTGAAATGGTCACATTTCAATCAACCGGGAGCGGGAGATAATTGTAACACGTTGTGACGCTCTTCAAGTTTTCCAATGTCTTACAGAGGGAACGACAGTGCTCATATATCAAACAATCTTTTGCATAATAAAAAGCTGTAGTTATTTAAAGACGCCCATCCACCGTTCACATAAGACCTTTTGCATTTGCCTGCCGGGTATACGCACGCAATTCATGAAGCGTTTAATAAAATTTCTTTTTACAAACTCAGTTTAGTAAATAACTGAACGTTCTTAATTGTTTAAAAATATCGCGTCTCATTTATAGTAATATTTCATGTTGAAATTGTAACAAAAAAAAGTATGTCTTTTGTGATGTTCCTTATATTGAAGGTTTATTTTTCCGCCTCAATTCAAGCACTTCATACACGCATCAAGATTGGTATTTGGCACCATCAAATATATACAAGCCATCAAGTCGTCGTCGTGTTCTCCGCACTATAGCCCTATGTACAACACGATGGTATGCGTCCGTTTGATTTCTCTCATTCGAGTAGTACGTATAGCAGCTACTATTATTAATACAGATTTGATAAAGGGCGTCCTATAGAGATCTCATATAGAGGCCACGAGTCTCCGGCCCTCTCTTATTCCTATAAATGACTTGGAATGTCAGTAACGCGCATAGCTCTAGCAAACTGGAAGGAATGTGCCATAGCTTCTATTAGTATCTATATCTGCCGGGGTAGAAAATATATATATACAAAAAAGAAAAAAACAGCTATATACCGTGGTCCCTGCTGCTGCTGGTTTTTATTTTATACTGTGTGCAGCATGATGGCTTCTTTGTTGTTCGCTTGACTTCATCATAATCGGCGTAGCCTATATACGTCGCCCGGCGGATCCGTACCATCCATATCTATATCTCTCTACGTATATAATATAAATATGCTCCTATATATACACGATGGGGTCTGCTGCTGTGTGTGTACGCGGTGGAGCGGACACGTCGAGAAGAGAAGGGACGGGCGATGTGCCGCTCCGACAATCGACGACGAAGGCCGAAGTCAACAAAACATCATCACAAGTTGCTATCGTTACTGGTTCGTTGGCTGCTCAGCTGGCGTGCTGCTATATGTAGCTGCTACTGTTTTCCTTCCGACTTTGTTGGATGATGATGGATTTCTCTTCGCCTAGCATATCCAGCCAGCGATCCAGCAGCAGCAGCTATACAGTCTGGATGAGCGACGAACAGGAGCTATACTATAATAGCTAGCGCAGAACAATGTTATACTATCAACTTATAAAAAGCGTTTCAACGGAATTAGCCGTGCGTCGATTTCCTTTCTCTCTTTTTCACTGCATTATTGTTGACTCTCTTTTTATACATGTACTATGCATTATTTGATGTCACATGCGATAAAAGAAAAAGGGGATGCATAGTCGAGATATGCCAGAAATGCTATTGCTCGTCAGACTGCTATTTGCTACTGTATAAATGTTTCGGCTTCTGTTCTTCTCCTCTGATTTCAAGAATGCTTAGAGTTTTGTCTCTTTTTCTTTTTTTTTTGTTCTCTCTGTGTCTAAAGTTTGGCCAAGCGTCGGCTATCCTTTTATATATCAAATGTTGGAATGAGATGCGATGATACGGTCTCCGCTTCGTCTCTCCACCGCGGCCGCATTGTCAATCACAAAGAAAACAACAACCAACAAAAAAAAAATATAATAATAATATGAAAGAAAAGATGGAGCTTTACTTTATACAGTCTATTCGCTCTAGTGAATAGAGTTGACTGCTGCGCTTTTCTCGATGACTCTCACAGTCAATATTTTTTATATTTTTCAAAAAAATGGATATGAGAAATTCAGAAGCAGATAGAGAGAACGGTCGACCTTTGACCTGATGATCCAGCAGTGACTTTGTCGGATGGGTGCAGCCTCTTCTTCTTCCACTTGATACGCATATCATCCGCACAAAATCAGAGATTTCGTATATACAGTAGGCTATACAATGATTTTGACTTGGGCATATCTATACAGTACGTAGATTCTCTTTCTCAAATGGAGCCTGGAAAAGGTGCCGCCTGCTCTTTTCTGCGATCATTTTTTCGGCCATTCCTCGGCGGATTAAGGATATATACACCACCGCCAAGCAGCAACCCGAAAAAAAAGGGTGAAGAATAGGAAAGAATCGCGGGAATACACCACAGCAGCACCCAGGGATGAATGAATGGCGAACCTTTTCTCCTGATTCGTTTGATGCGATTATCCGAGTCTGATGAGATGAAAGTTGAACTATATATAGAGGGGGGAGAAAAAAAGGGAGCCCTCCCCCGCCACTTATTTCATTCCGCCCTTTTGATTGTTTCTATATAGAACTGCGCAGCGACATCAGACTTCTTTAAGCTTCTTTTAATCCCGTGGCGGCGGCGGCGGAGAAATTTTATATTTGGCTATTTGGCGGTAAAAGTCGGCGACGTTTTCCAGCACCCGCAGAGTTTTCCTTTTCTTTCTTTTCTTGTGTTTGTGCTGCTGTGTCTATGAAATCTCCGCTGAGAGCGGCGGCGATGGCGACTGCCGCGGAAGAGTCTTGACTCGGAGCGGCATGACTCTCTGCGCTGGCCCTTACTCTGCCTATATATCGACGGATTTACGTCGATCCTTCTGTAGCCTATATACTTATAGACTTCCTGTTGTGTATATATCCTTTTTTTTGCCGTCTTAAGCCTATGGGCTTTAGCTCCGGCGCAATTGGATTTAGATTCGCTTCCAGCCAAAATACAGACATGATACCCTTTTGACGCTATAAACGTCTCTTTTGCTGGCTCTTTTTCTTCTTATTTTTTGTTTTGTTTTGAAAGGATTATAAATGAGAACTCTTTCTGTCGCTGTGTGTGGGCTCGCGGTGATTGAAGAGAGTCTGGAACCTGTGCTGTGAGTGTCTTTCTCCAGGTTATTCCATATGCATCATATGCGAGCTAAGGAGATGGCGCATGGAGAGCTCGCATTGTTTTTGTATTAGATGATGTTATCCGTTTTTGTCTCTTTCCAGGCACAAAAAAAGACAGAGAAAAGAGAGAAAACTTGATCTCTCCTTTTGGCACATTTACCAGCAGTTTACCGAACGTTAATCCCAACCAAAAGACGGATCGATCGAGATCTATATAGCGGCCTGTATATGTCTTTTTATAAATTCAAATCAAGTCGTCTCTTTCTATCCGCTAATATCCTTAGTGGAACTGGCGACTGTGTTTTTTCTTTCCCCTTTCATTTTCTTTGACGAGCGGGTCTTTGTACGTAGTATATCTTTCATATATAGACACACTCGAACGCATATCTTTGATGACTGATCGCAGATCCTTCACGGCAAATGTCAAACAGACTGTCATAGAGTCACCATCAGATTCTCTATTTTTTTACGTATTTCTTTTTTTTTTTCCCCAGGACTTATAAGATGCTGATCTATATACAGATTTTATGGTATACTCTCCCTAGTGTCCCTGATCGAGTCAGAGTGATGTGTGTTCTCAATTGACTTTTTCTCCTAATATTGGCCACTTTTTTTGTGTGTGTTTTGATTTGTTTATGTATTCGTGTCGTAATAGCGTCGCGGATAAAAACCGGTTCGATTTATGTAGTATAACAACCGGCCGACAGCATATAATAACAATTTCACCCGTCACTGTTGAATAATGAGATTGTGTTGACTATACATCAAGTCTCGGAACAAGTCCTCCCCTTCCAGTTAAAAACAAACAAACAACCAAATTGTTTTTTTGTTTGTTTTTCGGTCGCATTTGATTTAACGACGCGAGGGTTTGATTCTAATAGGAGCGGACGAGTCACGCGTGGAATGTCGGCGACTCGGACACACGAGAACAATGTGTAATACATTGCGCTGCTCCTGTAGAAGACACAGCAGCTGGTCTCAACCAGAAGAAGAAACTCTCTCTCGCTCAACAAGAAAAAACACTGGAAATATGATGAATAATACACACGTATAACAAGGATAAGGTCGCGTCGTTTGGTCATCATTTTTCGTTTGTTATTTTCCTCGAATGAATGTCAAACTCGTTGGATAATATATAACGAGAGCAAATGTCATTCCACCTTGTTATATGTCTTGATACCCGGGAATTGATATATGTAAACAGAGAGAGAAAAATAATAGAGAGACGCTATCAATAAGAAGACAAGCAGCAGCAGCTCCTTTTACATGTCGACATGATTGTCGGTCAATGGGTTTACGGAATGAGGAATTCCTTATGTTTGTCTTCTATACCCAAAAGGGACCGGCAAGGAGAGTTCCTTGTCTGTCATTTCATCAACATCGGCCGATTCGCGGCTTCCTTCTCTTACCTTCATCATCATCATCATCATCAGGAGAGAGACGAGAATAGACGTTTATATGCGCTGGTATCGTGTCTACCTGCTGTGTGTTGGATGGTCGCATAGTCCCGGTGCGTCGTAGCGTGACGTCCTCAAAAACGCATCTCGTAGATCGCGACGTCACGACCGAAAATGTCGTCGACGTTTTGCGTGTCGTATCAGATCATATACTAGACGGACTCCCTCTCGTTTCGGGAAATGTAATAATAATAAATCTCTTCTCTCTCTCTGAGAAGTTCATCTCATCAAAACAGGATGTGTTTGTATATATAATTCTATTAAAAGAGAACAAAACATATTCGTCTTCAGTGGAGCGGCGTCGAGTCATTTGTATAGGTACGAAACGACGACTCTTTTGCATGTTTGCCTCCTTATTCCCGTATAAAGCACGACGGTTATGTTTGATGTTTCAAATTTTTTCATTGCCATTTCACGGTAGAGTTGATAGTCATCTTCACACACCGGGAGAATGCGCAGCACAGCCGCATATAAAAGAAAGAATAAATAACAAAAACAACTTATAGTATATCTAATAGTAATAGCTACTATATAAAGCAGCAGCGCATTGATTTCAAGGGGATATAGAATATGAATAACGAGACGGCAATCTATCTGTTTATACATTACATGATTAGTTGGAACGGCTGGGTTGTTTGTTTTCGTTCTTCATTCTTGTCATTCCTTTTGTTGGTAGCTATTTGACGAGTCCAATCAAAGATGTAGTACATCGCCGTACATAGCCTCAAGGAACAAGACAAGAAATAGACCGTCGTGTATTTCTTACATCTGCTGTTACTTGTTGTATAAATCATGTCCGATTGTCCATCCGTGCAGTCTATTAGTGGAAAGAGATTTGGCTATAATAATGTTGGCTGGTGCTGAATAATCTGCTGTTGGCCTTGTTATTTACAGTGAGCTGGTATATAGATGGACATTATTTGATTTGTATTTGTTTGTCCTTGTGTAATAGAATACGAGAACTAACGAGCTAGCAGCTGCCACCTCCACAACCGCAGCTTGACGGTAGGAAATATCTAAAAAGTCGATTGATCATTTGATGTGCGAATCCTCGTCTGCTGCTGGGCCATTCAGTGTCATTCGAATGGGCTTTTTAGTCACAGCTCGGCAGGAGCAGTAAAGAAACGATATAGTAGTATACAAAAACGATGTATAATAGGGCCATCAGAGAGCAGCATTGCTGTTTATATACTCGAACGGCTGTCTATGAATAATATCAAAAGCCTAACACACAACGTGAATGGAAAATCGAAAAAAAAAGAAGACGAGCACCAGCCACACACAAACACATGAACAAAATAAAATATCGTACGTAGAGAGATGCAGCCAGTCAAAGGGGGTTCACTAAAAGGTCAGCAACATGAACTGTGCTGGGGGTACGTATATGAGAAAAGAGAGCGCAACAGGACGCCAACCCCCTCATATCTTTCAAATATGGAAGAGCTCAGCCGACCGAGACGTAGCAGCTAGACACCGACCCTCTTCTTCTTCTTTTTCTTCCCTTTAGAAATATATTATTGGATACTACACGTCTTTTTTTTTCATTATGTTATGATGATGAATATGAATATAAAAGGCCGTCACCCGCGACAATATGAGCCATCACACAGCAGCTCTCCTCCTATTATGTTCTTCGTCGATCCCTGCTGGATTTTATACAGCAGACACCAGCAGTTGTTCTTTGACTCTCTCTCTCTTCTATCACCCCCCCCCCCCCCATATATTGGACAAAGCGCTTTGTAGTCGTCGTCAAATCAGTTTTAGATTGACTGTCAGGACACGAATCGTTTTTTGACTTTCACTCTCGACTTGGCCGCGATCGTCCCCACACATTCATCTATCGCGGTGAATACTCTCTAAATATGAACACGAAAACGCTCATTATTACATTTTTAAAACGTGAAAAGAGTTAAGCAATTAAGACAAACTTAACCTTTCATGATGAAACTGACAGCCAATAACAAACAAAGAGCCCCTTGTTCTCTCACCAGTGATAGATGCATCTCTTATTAGGTTTGTGGAACATGATTTCATTTTTTCCGGTATCTGCAAAGAAGGAAAAAAAAAATGTTTATAACGTGTCTATGACACTGTGAGTTTTATTGATGCGATAAACTGACGGCCTGTGATTCTGTCCTATATGTATTAGCGTCGTCGATATCTCGCAAAAGAATAAGAATGCGACGGAGCGTAAGAGCTGGCAATTGATGATGGATCTATATGAGTTCCCCAGGTTCCTGCGCATCTTCTTTATTCTCACTGGGATGTGTCATTTACGCACATTTTGACTGCTGTTGCGCGCGCGCCGTTGGGCTGGTCGGATGGGAATAAGGTGACGGCAATCAGCAAAAGAGCTTGAAGAATAATAATAAAAAAAAGAGGGGACCTCTTATAAATAGACTTGTGTATTTTATTTTCCCCTAAAAAGGCCCAACATATTATCGTGATCATCATCATGGCCATCGAGGGAGAACGGCCTGATAATAATAAGAGAAAATACTCATCATATGCTGCTGGCTGGCTGATGTGTGTACAGAGTGAGGAGAGACGACGACGCTTCATTGTTGTTGTCTTGTGTTGGAAACCATCAAAGGGAAATCGAGCGTCGGGGCTAATGGCAGATAAATGACGTCGCGCTTGGTCAATCAACCGCTCATCTTCTCTTTTATATGTGTGCCATTTTACTATTTTTCTCTCATATCTCTCTCTCTCTCTCTCCTTATTATATTCCGCCCATATTATTCTTTTTTCCGTTTTTATCAAAGTGTGACTCTGTCGCTGCGATGTTTGAACGATGGTGGACGACGACGCATTAGCTACGTACACAGCCCAGGAATAACAATAGCGAGGAAATCAGTAGCTCGTTGACTGGCCAATTTCTTTACGATAAAATGAGCCCATTGAATCGAGCGACGTGGCGATGAAAAATTCGAACGTTTTATTCCTATACATCCGGCCGTGTTGTATATTTCCTTTTTTTTTCGGAATGTTCGTCCAACATCTGCCACGGTGTGTTTTTATTATTAATAAGTAGATGCATCATCCAAGTATAATATATATAGTTACACACCTACAAGTCTAAAACTTGATTGCTATTTTTAATTGACTGTCCATGAGAATGCTGCCTGGAGGGGGATTGAACGGATCAATTCATCATCATCTTTGTATTATTCGTCGTTTTTAAATCGAAACCTGTTACCCATTTATTGCACGAATCCATATGATATAGCCTATATAAACGTCGTTCCCGGGAGACGGACGAGAGAAATTTGACTCTATAATAGCCCAGCAGCACCACAAATTGAACTGTTTGTATTATGCAGATGAGCAGCAGTCGTCATTATATTGTCTGTCTTTTTCTCGTCTCTTCCTCAGAGACCTGTCCCAGCACTATATATATACCTTATGTGTGTGCGTATAGCTGTAGGGTTGAATTCTCTATTATGTAAGAGATTTGAAAATTGACCGGTTCATTGAAAATCAGCTTCTGCGCTGGAGAGAAAGAGTCAGTCAAAAATGCGGACTACATATATATCTGACGCGGGCTGCACTTTTGATAGAGTGGTGTCTGTATATATTCTTTTCTTTTCTTTTCTCCCTTTTGGTTTCTTTTTCTTTTCTCAATGGGGACTTAAATTGTCGAGAACGAGACGCGCGATGCAAAGAAGAAAAGAAACTTGACTAGTATATGAAAGAAAGAGGGGAAAAAAAAATAAACTCTCTCTCTATTACTGCTGTTCTGATGTGAGCATCAGTCGTGCGGGGCCAAAAAGGGACGAGAAAATAAAGAAGAAGAAGAAAATCCTTTGTGTCGTCTCTTCTTTTCACTGTGCTATATAGACTGCGAGCTCTCTACTCTGTTTTGTATCATATTGACTGCTGCTGCTGCTGCTCGACTCGGCAGGTAAAAGAAAAAGAAAAAAGATAAGAAGAATGTCGTCCCAAATAGAATAAAAAACGTGTGTATTCACTCTATATATAAATACACTACACACATTCTCCCCCCCTTCACTCTACACACAATCATAGTCTATATAAACACACTTTGCTGAGCAGCAGAGTCAAGAGTATACATCATATAGTACAACAACAACACAAACAGACAAAGAGCCAGCAAAAAGGGAGTAGATTTTTTCCCTCTTCATCATTTCCTAGCGTTTGACATCATTTCCCATTTAGATATGCAGTTGAATCTTCTATATACATGTTACAAACCCCTATAAATAAAATATAGGCCCTCCATTTGATCGTAAATTCAATTGTGTCTGCGATGTTGGTGAGAGACGCGGCTGACTGCTCTATATATGGTGGAATGTTGTAACATTTCTATATATATACACATATAGGATCACTTATTATTGTGTATGGGCTGGAGAAAGTCCCAGGAGCTCGTACGCATCATTGGCCACGAATAGAGACGCAAATGGCGTTTAAATGGTAGCACCAGAGATATGTACATGTACAAAGTATACGTAACGCAGGGAGCGCCAAACACACGTTGATTTGTGTACAGCGACTCGTATATTATTATTAATCTTTTAGGTCCTTTATCATTTCCCCATACAGTCGATGAGCTCATAAGGACTACCAGCAACGCCATTGTATCGAGGCCTATAAATTTCATTTTCTTTTTCTTATCAAAAAACGGTTCTTGGCTTATTTTCTATTCCGTAAACGGTTTGAAGTGCCTTCTGCCATTTAAACCATCAGCACCTTTTTTTTTGTTGTTCTTTCTTTTTAATCTATGATGCGATTCAATTTCACCATTAGGAATGTTTTCCTTACGGTCTAGTTATTTCCCTTAATGGCACACACGAACAGCTTTTTTCTATAAAAATAACTATTAACATCTATAGATATAAATACATACGAAGCTCATTAATATTAATAAATGATGCGCGGCGCATGCGCTGGGTTATTATATATAGAAACGGTCGATTGATTCTTACAAGGAATTCAAGTCTTGTGTATTTGATTATAGTCTCGTCCATTTGGGGAAATAAAACGATCGATAATCGCTCGTCCAAAAGGATATAAAAAAAGGGGGCAGAGAAAAGAAAAAGGATAGAAAGAGGGAAGGGAGGACTGTGATAGACGGTCGTGATATGGGAAATCGTTGGGACACCCACACGCCTACCGTTTAGTGTGTAATCATCAAGAGAGAAGGGGAATTGTTCACCGATGTGGGAGGAAATGGGTGGGTGGGACTCGTTCGTTGAGCCCGTCTTCATCTATTGGCTGGCCCAATGTTGAGCTCATTCAAACGTGCGGATGGAAAGAAGTTAGGAACCTCCTCTTGGGCGTCGTTCATTGGCAGGCGTCGACTGGCTCAAATCCCATCTGGCTCCACCCACTGTCTCTATCGTCCCCGGGTAGCCCCACGGTTGTCCCTTACCTTCGTCCCCTTCTTCAGCTCGTAGAGGGAACGCTCCGCCTCTCCTTTGCTGGATAGACCCCAAAGTCAAATCGTTGCTGGAGGGACAAAGGACCGGCCCCTTTATACTCGGACGGTACGGACGGTCGAGCATTCAGAAAGCGTTGAGCCGAGCTCCAAGAAACAACTATCCCCAAAAAACATTCGTTCCTCTTTGATTTTCTTTTGCGCACTCGAATTCTCAACGACAACGACAACTTGTTTCGTTTTATTCACCAAGTGCAAAGTGATTTACCCCAGTACTTATACCCTCTCCACATGGTGCTCTAAAGTGTCGACTACATCCTCTTGCGTTTGTCAATTGTTTGGTTTTTTTATTTCTCCTCATCGACGTCCGCACAAAATCAGGAAAACAACACGACATAACCGAATAATAGAAGGGCAACAAGTGCGACGATTTGTTTGCGAGTTGCTATATATTGAATGATGATTGCCGACCAAGTTAACGCATTGAATCGCGCTCGGGAAGTGGCCGCAGTTGCCAATCTCATCCGTTTGGCAGCGGCATCTCACCAATCGGCTCAAGCCGCCGCAGCAGCCGCAGCAGCCGCCGCCGCATCCAAAGCCGCCGCCGAACACAACAATCAACCGTCGCCAAAGATCAAGCGTGATCCGGCGGAAGACAGCAGTAGCAGCAGTCACAACAGCACAGAAGAAGAGGAAGAAGAAGAACAGAGAATCAGAATGTCAACTGGTCCGGTTGTCGTTTCGTCGGCCGCATCCGTCATGCCCGTCTCGCCGGTTGTCCCTCAACCGTCAAAAAGGATCTCCTTCAGCGTCGATTCGCTACTTTCCGACGTCCGACGGACTTCGTCTTCATCTTCCCAACCGCCGCAACACCAGACACAGGCGGCCGATCTTTCCCTCCGCTCCGTCAACAACAACAACAACAACACCAGTACCGGCAGCAACGGTGGTTGTCACACGTCCAGCGACGAGGAAGACAACAAATCTATGATGGATTCGACGGAAGAGGTCGATTGTGACGTCGATTGTGACGAAGATGACGAAGATGTCGACATCGAAGAAGAGGAAGGAATGTCGGAAACTTCCGACTCGACACCTAATGGCAAAATTTCCCGGCCGTCTCCTACATTGGCCGCTGCCAGCATGTTCCATCACCACCATCCGCACCATCCAGCCAACCTCATGAGTCATCATCATTTCCAACAGGCCAGTTTGCAGGCCATGCAAATGAGAGGTATCGTCGCCGGAACTCATCCGAATTCCGGGGCATCCGTTGGTGGTCCGTCTCCGTTCCCCGGTTCAGCCGTTGGACCGGCCTCGCACGGATGGCCATTACCTTACGGCCTGGCCGCAGCCGCCTGGGCCCAGCACGCATCTCAATTTGTGTCCAGTAAGTTCCCACATTATTACAAAAAAAAAAAAAAAAAACAATTCACCGTAATTACGAATTCAATTTAAAAGATTAAGGAGGGGGGCCTATAAAAGTATTTACAACTTCAATTACAATAGCGAGAAATGAAGGGCTTCTGTTCCTTGTTTCGCAGCAGCTTTGAAATTAAAATTTAAAAAAAGACAAAAAGAGTTTTTGATTGTTTAATCACAAAGTTGAGGGCGAGAGAAAACAGAGATTGATAACGAAAGTTCTGATTTATGTTGTTGTTGTTGTTGCTCGGCTGCTGATGGGCATGTGTAGATACGTCGTCTGACTACATGGGAAACAACACGTGAAGCAATTGAGAGGGCGAGAGACTTTTTGGCTGGTTGGGTCATATGCACCACCAGCAGAAGAAGAAGTGGGGGGGGGGGGGGGGGGGAAAGAGAAAGATAATTATATACATATACGTATATATATATTATATAGACTTGCTGTGTGTGTAGGGGTTGGGTTGAGGTTGTTGTTTTTTTTCGCTTGGGGGACGCGTGCGGTCGGTCAATCGGAACGATTGCGTGATGAGAACGTCTTCTTGTGATGTTTTGGGCGAGCGTGAGTCACGCAACCCTTTTCTCTTTTCATTTTCAGTTTTGGGGTTTTTGTCTACGTACGTACGTAGTAGTTGCTCGTGGAATCATGGGGGATGGGGATGGATAGATGGATGGATGGCTGTTATTTATAGAGCGAGCTCTTCATTATATCGCCGTGGCTAGGCTTAATTAGCGAGGGCACACACACACACACACCGGGTTGCACAGCAGTTGAGGGGACGATGCCGAGCTTCGAAAAAAGCTCATTTAAATAATCTATTTCTTCTTTTTGTTTTTTCCTCTTCATGTCTCCTATATAACTTTGCTGGTGTAGTTGAGACTTTGGAAGAAAAGGGCGGAATATTAGAATCAAGTTTTCGTGTGTCTCGTCATTCGTCTACCAAAATGTCTTCCCATTTTCAATTGTTTCATTTTGTTTTCTTTTTGTTTTTTGTTTTCTCTAGAAGATGGATCTGATTTGAGCAAATTGCCAGCCAGTCTTCACCATCAAGGCCTAAATCCTCATCATCATCACCATCACCTGGACGGTCTGCCCAAATTGCCGCCGGGCGGTCAACTCCGTTGCCAACTGCGCAAGCACAAACCCAATCGCAAACCGAGAACGCCGTTCACCACACAACAATTGATGGCGCTGGAGAAGAAATTCAGAGAGAAACAATACCTGTCCATTGCCGAACGGGCTGAATTTTCCGCTTCCTTGTCCTTGACCGAAACGCAAGTGAAAATTTGGTTCCAAAATCGACGGGCCAAAGCCAAACGTCTCCAAGAAGCCGAACTGGAAAAATTGCGGATGACGTCGCGCGGACCTCTCGGACATCTCATGTCACCGCACAGCGCCGCGGCATTCGGCCTATTCGGTCCCGGTGCCATGTCGTCACTTTACGGACCACCGGGAGGTGGACCAGGTGCCCCACCCAATTCTTCCAACGGCGGTAGCAACAATCCCAATTCTTCCGCCGGAAGCAACGGCAGGCCTAACAACGCCTCGGCGGCCGCAGCTGCCGGAATGATGAGCGCCTTCGCTTCCCTTTACCCGATGACCTCGTCGGCCAGTTCCAGCAGCTCGTCGTTGGGTAATAACAACACCGTCACCACCAGCGTCGCCGCTATGATTCACCGCTAAAACAAGACAAATATAACAAACCAACCCATTGTTCATTATTGCATATTCATCAACCGACAAAATTCAATAACTGTTTTCGAATGAATATTATACACAATTTATTCTCTTCCACCCTGTTTTTCCCTGCCGTGTACACATCAATGCAGCGCATTTGAACCCTAATTTTTTTTGTTTAAACAAATCCTCTCATCATCTGAATCATACAGTATGTAAATAGTGATGTAAATAATAATTCCTATAAGAAAAGAAAAAAAACCAACAAACAGATGAATCTTCTTCATTATTTGTCCCCGTATTGTTTTTCCTCAATCTCGATCGTGTTTATATTGTCACTGTTTTGTATTTTGTCATTTTCACTATTGTTTTGTGTCAAATGAATTTCGAATTTCATTCTGAAAAAAAAGAATACAGATACACATACACACACACGTACAACAATAATTTTGTTCCGTCAGGACGCGTAACTCCATCGATTCATTCGATGTGTGTAAATAAGGTCGCTTTCAACGGTTGGACATGACAACACAACAACACCTACAATTCAATAATTACCAAAACCCTCTTAACCTTGATAACAAAATACGATGTTCTCTTTCTCTCTTATGTATACGTGTGTTCTCGTTAAAGAAAAGAAAAAGGAGCCGAGAAATAAGTCGTCTGTTCTTTATTCTCTAAAAACCCTGTCAATGTTTGAGAAGGAAAATCATAACAGAAAACCAAGAAAAACAATTTCGTGCTCTGTGTGTGTGTGTTGCCGACCGTCATCAGCTTTCCGATCTGTTAATAATAATAAACTATATCTCCTCTCTCGTGAATGTTTGGAACAAACAAACAAACAAAAAAAGCAAATCAAAACTGTCTATCTCTTTTCGTTCATTCATTCCCATTATCACCGTCATCATCAAACCATCAGCACAAAAAGAAGAAGAAGAGAAAAGATGTATATACGTACTGGGTTATGGAAGAGAAGATTTGATTGATTGGATCCGAGGCATATCCTCTCATGTCTGAGTTGCAGCTAAGGTTGGCCTTATATATCCGATCGATCATGCAAGACTGCCTCCTTCCACTTATCAGGTACTATATATAAATATGTTTATTTAGATTCTATTGGCTGTTTGTTTGGCGTTGGGAATGACGTCACCTCACCAAACATCCAGTCGTTCCATGTCTCAGTTTGATATGCTGCTGCCACACTATGTGTCGCGCACACATCACCGAGGCTGTTGGATGTTGTTAGTTGCATAGCTCTTTTGGTGTGTGTGTGTTGGGACATCCATCAAGTCATTTCACGACGGCCCATCCGTCACAATGCGGTCGCCATACAGATAATGGTGCACAGCACTCACTATCACGGGACTTGAATAAAAGAAAAAAAAGAGAAATCAAAAGATTTCGAGCTGGGCATTCCATATGGATTTGTTGTTTCTCTTGTGTTAATTATCGCCCTGCTGATTTTCATCTAAAAACATTTAGGCCTCTTTTTTTTTTTGTATTTTTCTGCTGGGAATGTTGTGGTTTTGTCCCGTCCGTGACTATATGCAGCTGCACGACCGCTAATGGCCAGTGGGTGGTAATATAGAGTGGGCCCCCCTTATATCTCTTTTTGTTTTTTTATTATTATTTGAATTTTTTGTTCGCGGTCCAGTAAAACAGCAGCTCTCAAAGTGGTTAATTGCGTGTCGCTGACATACGGACTGCATGATCAAGGAATAAAAACCAAAGGGAAATGAATAATACAAAAAAAAATATAAATAACAAAAAAGAAAAAAACTGGGCGACCCTTTCCAAGTAAATCAAGTCCACACACACAGCAAGTCGCCGTGGCAACGAGACAGACAATAGAGACACTTGACCATTGTAATTGATATATTGACGAAACCTATTAGAACATGTACACACATCAAGTTTCCTCCAGCTGATAAACAATTCAATAGATTAACTGCTGCTGCTGCAGCTCTCAGGTGAAAGTCATTCAAGTCAATTGTGAAAAAACAACAAATAAAAACAAACACGAAGCATTTGGAGTATATAGAGCTGGGCGAAAGATATAAACATGTTTTTAACGACCTTAACCTCATCAGCCAGCAGTATAGTTAAAATTTGCTTGGTGAAATGAATATATACAATCACATCGTCAAAAAGCTCCTGTTTTTATTTTTATTGATTTGACAGTTCTTGTAATGAAATTAAAATTTTAGAGGTCGAAAGACAAATAGATTTTAAAATAAATTCCTACGTAATAACGTGTTGTGCGGCCCCGTAACCACACCCCCTTTTCTTCGTCGTTTTCCAAAGAAATGTTTTTATTTACCTTTTTGTAATTTGGTTACAGTCGAAATAACTTGACACCGATCGCATGAGGTTTCCCCATATCCCCATAGCCAACAACTAGAGAGAGAGAGATCTATTGATCCCCTTGTTTTGTACGTACCTGCATGGAATACACCGTATATCTACGTGCGCATATAATTAGAGCGCAAACGACCGCAAACAAAACCCTAGACAATTGAGCCAGCAGACGAGTCTATACACACAACATGGTCCTGTAACAAAAGACGTGATATTATTGAAGACTGTAATCACGCGATATCTATTATCTTGGATATAACGTGTGCGTCAGGCTGCATGGTGTATAGAGCACCGCAAACATCTCACTGCTGTTACAGTGCTGTTGAGCCGGGATATTTCGGGGCTTACACAAAACAATGTCGATTTGATAGAATAACACGCATCAGCAATCACGACATATAATTAATAGGCTACGCGCGGCCCTGATGATAATGGTGGAGTATACGGACGGTATATGCATATAAAGAGCCTACGTGGTTCTCTTTTTTTATGTAGACAAACAATCGACATTCCAATATACCATGCGTCTGGGAGTATATAGAGAGAGTAGAAGAAGAGTTCAAAAGTCAGGTGGTGGTGGTGGTGGTTAACTGGTTATGCTTCGATGAACGGCTCAATGGAAAATCGAATCGATAGACGAGAGTCAAAAAGAAGGATAGAAAAGCATCCAGCAGGTCTCTCTCATGAGAGGAAATATCTTCATATAGACCTGTAAAGCACAAGAAAGAAGAAGAAAATCGAATAAGATGGATGATTTTTTTTCTTTCTTTTTTGGCCAACAGAATAAAGGTGCACCTCTTTCTGGTGTAGAGAAAAAAAACCATAACAATGGGACCACATGCTATATAGCTTGGATTTTTATTTTCCCCCCCAGTATATATAAGAAATTGTTTATGGGAAAGTAAATCGAGTGCAGATTGGAGTGTAGAAGGGAGCCAAGCATTTAAACGGTTAAATAGCTCAAGGGGGCTGCGAGACTCTGTTCGTTGACAAATGATTAGAGAACAAATCGCCGTCAAACTCTCTTATTATTATTGTGTCTTGTGTACCGTATTGTATATACAGAAATACAATCGTACAAGTTGGGCTATCTCTTTATAAGGTCAAATGAGCAACAGCAGAAATCGAGTGAGAGAGACTAGTTGTTGGCCCAGGCTGCTGCTGCTTCGTACCTGCTGTGCGACATTCGAACCGGTCAGCTTATTGTCCTTTTATGTTCACAAAAACATTTCAAGAGAAAAATAATATCAAAGAAATAACTCCCACATCCATCCACCTTACAATCTGAAGAAGGTAAAGAAACACCCAGTTTAAAAAATAAAAAAAGAAATTCTCACCGGTTGAATTCAAGAAGAAGAATAGGAAATCTATCGCATTTCGTTACATAAAATAGATGAAAGAATTATGTGTCGAGTCAAGGAGCCTATAATATAATCTATCTGATGATGATGATGATGATGATGATGATGACCTCGGCGAAGGCGCAGGTTGTATATAGTACGTCTATTTATAAATGTCACCTAAGATAAGCTGCCCATTTTGCGGGGCGGGCCATTGATCTTGATGTTCATTCAACGATTCAACAAGCGCGTCGCATGATGTGTGTCATACGGACACAAGGATTTCTTTCTTTATTTCCCACTGCTTTCCTTATATCCAACTTTCTTTCTTTGATATAGACTGTCCTATACGAAAACCATTTGCCAAAACGCTCTGACAAAAAAAAGAGAGAAGGGACAAGTCACAAGGAAATTTTTCTATTGAAAACTATTACGCATTACAAGACGCCTGATGGTGTCTCTCTCTCTCTCTTTCTTGTGTATATACAGATTCAATTGAACTTTTTTGAGGACTCTGTGTGTGTGTGTGTATAACTGTGGATCAAAAGCAGATGGAATGCGCATTCATCAACTCGCCGCGCTGCACTGTGTCGTCCTCGTCTGGAATGTTTTTTTCCTTTTTTCCTTTTTGAGTTGAAAATTTTGATTTTTCATCATCACCGCGTCATCAAACTCGAGAGAAATGCCTCCTTCCCACCTTAACAGCAGCAGCAGCCGTTTCAGGCCGGAGCACGATGAATTGGAATATTACACAGTCGTCGGTATTAGATAATAAATGTTAAGCAGTATGTCAAAGTGGCGCTTTACGGTCGTCGTCGTCTGTCCTCATTCCGACGCGTTTTTTTTTCTTTTCTCTTTTTTCTTGTCAACATTCCGCTCGGTTACATCGACAACCTGAACTGGCCGCTGCTGCATTAAAGGCTATATGTAGTTGTGTACTAGTTGTGTTGCGCTGGTGGATGAAATGAAAAGCTGTAAAACGCCTTTTATAAACACGATGAGGTTGGGCCGGTTTGTGATTTCTATTTCGGTTGCTGCTGCTGCTCGTATGTAGCAATCAGTCGCCTGTTATGCACACGTTAGAGCCGCACCATCGCCTCCCAATGGCTGGACAATTAGACATTATATCAACAGTGTTATTATATCTAATTATTATAGTCTCCGCGATAAGAGTGTTGTGTGCTGTTGAATTCAATTATTATATACGGAACGGCATCTCATTTACCAAATTGACTGTATATGAAAGTAGAAGAAGAAGAGAATAATATTGAATCAGCCACACATTCTTCGTCGATACAACCTAAACTCGTTATATTACACGCATCTAATAAATAGAAAAAGTTGATGCGCTGAGAGATCGACTGAGCGGAAAAAGACTCTCGTCGTTTCGTTTATTATTCTGCCGGCTGTTGCGAGAAGATGATGACGATGATAGCGAAATATCATTCATTTTTTTTTCCTTTTTGCCAAACGGGCGACAATATGGCGACTTGCCTAGCGACAAGAGTCGTCAATCGTGTACGAATGAGAATATGCGGCATTCGAACGTCAGAAAGGAGGACAGCGTTTTATCAGAAAATTGGACCGTTCAATGTAAAAGGTCACGAGTCACTCATCTAGCGCATATTACATTTCCGACAACAGGATAAAAAAAAGTCCCGTGAATCCCATCGGCATATCACGTTTACGTGTGTATTAAGTCAACGTAGTTGCGGGCGTGAAGTTTTCCAAAGCGGTCATCAATAGGTCCCTCAGCAGCACACAAGATGGGACCAAGACGGGACAGTCATCTGCAGTCATCATCAGATCCTTTATACGTCCGGAGGAATAGCCAACAATCAACGGAACTACAAGTCAAGAAAATTCATCTACCCGTGTCGTTTCCTTAGATGAGTTATAATATACTCACTCACGCGGGCTATTACATATAGAAAATGTGGATATTGTCCGGAAATGTAGTTGGGTACGGACTACGTGTCGTATATACAACTGAAGATATATAGATGAGAAAGAAGGTGATCCTAAAATGCCAACAGCTCAAATCGTCGCCGGGAAATGAGTTGCTCTTTCATGTCCCTCTCCTTGTAGATTTGCCCCTGTTTTCCTGTAATCCCAGCACAGCCACCCGTTTTGTAAATATGAAAATTGTATTTATTCCGCAGTCTCAGCTTCAATAAACCAGACCGACATAACTCTGCGTCTATACCCAAGTCACCAGGCAGCAAACTGAGGGCAAAGTCACGTGACCGGCGTTCGTTCGCCGTCATATCATTTCTAATAGAAAAGACGAAAATCGAAATACGCGCGGTGGCGGCGGTCTGTTCGCTATTAAGTCAAAGGGGAGGAAGAGGTATTAAAACTGGCAGTAGCAACCCACACACATTCATATATAGAAATAGTATAGAATAAAGGCTATACATATATACATGCCGTTGTAATAATAATACAGCGCCTTTTGTGTATAAATAAGTCGCCTTTTATTATTGTATATAGACGACATGCGCTCCCCTAAATATATTACAATAGAGAGACTCAACTGCGCTGGCCCAAGGCTTAATATGTGGCACACAGCGACGCCTCGCAGAGTCGGTCTAATGTATTTATTCTTATCTCATTATTGGCGGTGGCTGGTGTGCCAGCAACAGCGCACCAAACAACAGCCCATATAGAATAGATTATACACTCTCTCAGTCATATTCCTGCCTTGGAAAAGACTTCCCCTTTTTAGGCTTCAAATCGTCCAACGGCGTCGAGCCAATTTCCTTTTTCGAATGGCGTCGAAAATCAATTCGTCCTCTATACTGGATCCACATTTTCGCCATGACAACGAGTTATTATTATTAAGGATCCCATCAGAGTCAGGGATAAAACACAAGTCGAATTGAATCCAATAAAAGAGAAACAAAAAAAAAAAGGAGAAAACGTTTGAGAGTTTTGATTATAGATTCGACCTGTTGCCATCAAATCGATTAGACGTTTGCGTGTGTTGTCTGTCAGCGGGGCGTTAGAGAGATGTGATGGCCAAGAAAATCAAAAGAGAAAAGACTTCTCTGGGAGAGATCGATCGGCAGCCTGAAAAACTCAAGAAAAAAGTTTTCCTTCCATTTACATCCTGGGTCCTTTTATAATCATATTTTCTATATTTTTCTCTCTCGACTGAACGGCGATATGAACTTGTCGTGTGAACGAACGAGATGATGATGGAAGATGATGATGACCTGATGGGCCGTCGTGTGCTCCAAGTCGTTGCTGTGTTCGTCACGTGATGTGAGCACACAGCACAGCACCAAACTCTTGTCATCGAGACTCTCGTCGTCGTCGGTTCGTGTCGTGACACAGCAGGTGGCGTTCTCAAAAGGTGCACAAGAGAAAGAGAGAAAAACTCAACGAAAATTCGTCACATCAGGACAATCATCGCTCTTTGATGATTTACTCGTTCGTGTTTTTTTGTTTTGTTTCTTTCTTTCCATATCAGCATTTCTATAGAGTCAAAACTTAGAAAGAGAAGAAGAAAATGCTGCTGAAGGGGACGATATTTCCCGCATCCTCTTGTGTCGTGTTGTTTTTTTTTGTTTTGTTTTTAAATGTTTTTGTCTGATCGCAGTGCGCTCATCTGTTGCCCTTTAGAGAGAAAACCAAAAAAGAAAAACGCGGACGACGAGAGAGAGAGATCGATGGAATAACATCGACATGAGGGAACTGATGCGCATTTCGTGCTGCTGCTGGCCATCGTACAGCATCGAAAAAATACCTGATGCAGCACCAAAACAAACCCAAACAGGGGACACCGTAGCTAAAAAAAAGAATACCGGACATTCCGCTGATGCAAAACTTCTTGGATGAGGAATGTTTGATTTTATTTTGATTTTATTTTTCTACTTTGCCCCAAACATTCAACGGTCGTGATAGTTTATTTTTCTTTCTTTTTCTTATTGTATGTAGAAGGGAAGGTCCTTCTTCTTCTTTTTTTGAAAAATATTTGGATCCTCCTCCTTTTGCATCCCTCCCTGTTTCTGGCTTTAGAGATGTACATCAGTTCCTTCTGCATGTGTAACATACCGTAAGTTGAATAGGAGGCAGGCACATGACCAGGAAAAAAAAATAAAATAAAAATCTCTCTCGACCATGTCAACATATCGTCGTCTTTATATGTTTCGTTTCCATCTTTTTTTGTCGACGACTCGGGTAACACATTGCCGACACGCCCACACACCTTATTGACCGTCTTCTTCTTCTTCTTCTTCTTCTTTTTTTGGGGGTATGTATCTCTTTTCCCTGTTGAATTCTGTGAGAAGAGATTACATCATCAGTTGATTGTTATTGAGTAAATCTAGACGAGCTGTAGAGCTAACAACAAACAATTCGAGTAATCAAATACCAGCGCAACTGAATAACAGAAAGAGAAGATCCCCAGCACACGCAATAGGAATACTGTCAAGTCATAAGGGACATGTATATACTACAAGAATTCCGGACTCGGATAGTTGTTATTTGTGTCTTTCATTCCGCGTGTGACATTTTATACGCATAGTATAATCCGGCTGATGATGTTACGTACACATTTTAGTGTATTTTTTGAAAAATGATGAATGTCATTAACTGAATAAAAAGGGCCAATGAGATTTTAGCGGCTTCTATAAGGAATGCGCATTTTCGCTTGGCATCGCGCAGAACGAATGAATTGAATTCAACCGCGCACACGTCGTCGTTTCTGTATACTCTGCTCCGATCCTTTTGAATTCTAATTTTCAATGTCGGACAGGACACGATATTTCCAGGACTACACTGACACGGCCAGAGTTGATGCTGAACTCGACAGACCTTCTAAATAGAAGAGAACACAACATTCCGCCGTCTACTTTCCCCAGCAAAATGTAATTGATAGGCTCGATCGATCTCTCCGCGTCTGTGTCGCATATCAAACAAATTCAAAAGAGAGAAGTACCATCTACACGGCGTATATATTCGGGATCCGGGGCGACGTGATTTCAATAGAAGGAACACATATCACAGTATACACGTCGTTTAAAATCTAGTAAATGGCACGTGTGCCAGAGGCAACGCATCTAATATATTAAATGCATTAAAGACACACAGCAAAAGATGATGATTTAAAAAAGTTATAAATAATGTGAAATGTAATGGGGCAGCAGAGCAGTATCATCGCACAGAATAACTCGAAGATATAGAAAAGAGATAATAAAACTGCTGTGCTGGCAAACAAGTCTAAACATTCCATCATTTATTCTCCATATTTTATTGATGAGGTTGTTTGACTGAATGTATCGCCGATGGCAGCCGATCGTTGCCGTTGTTTGGTTGAATTGTGAACACGCTTTTGCGTGCAGGTATTCGGAGAAAACAACGAGTCGCGTCAACATCATCAGACGCGCTAAAAAGGAAAACAATGAAGATGTTTGTACGTGTCGTCTTCTCCAATATCGGTCCAATATCTCTCTCCCTTTCCACGCTGGCCACAAAAAAAACAAGACGGGTAGAAATGGAGAAGAATTTAACCTCATCCGTGCGATAACAGAACGTGTATACATCTCCTTAATAGACTCTGAGAAGAAGAAGATAGAAAGAAAAAGGCTCGTCTTCTTATAGATATATTTCCTGTGTTGTTATTGCCCTGGTGCGCCTCCCGCAGTGAGACCTCCATCACGCGCGGTGGCGGCCGTTATCTTTTCCTATTCTCTTACAGGAGGTCGATCGCCGAATGCTGACGAGGTATCAGCTAAAGAAAAGATGAATCGATTTCCATACAGTTCCTTTTATTGTACCTATAGGGCTACATATAGCGTATTTGCTGGATGGATATTGCACTCTCTCTCTCTCTCTGTGTGTATGTGTGGTTATAATAGAGGACGCTCAAAACTATCCATCAAGCCAACATTTTTGTGTATTTTTTTCTTTTTGGTAAATCTTTCGTGATGTGCATGGACTCTCTGTGCGGTCGCATCCATACGCAGCTCAAATGGCTTTGTTGTGCATATAATATTCCATCTCTATCTCTCTCTCTTAACTTATTGTGTCAACCTTTTCCCCCTTTTATTTCTTGTATACCTTTCTTCTCTCATCTATTCCTTTTTTTTTCGGGCTCTTGATACCAAATGGTTAGAGAGAGAGACATAAGTCTCACCATCGCGTATCTTCAACATTATTACATTGTAAGGTAAAAACAGAGTGGGAAAAGGTTTTTTTGATAGCATCTCTCTGAGCAGGAGCAGCATAGGACAGGAAGGTTTAGTTTTTCTTATCTTTTTTTTTGTGACTTTGTACGAGTCTATCTTTACTGTTGACTTTATTATGTTCCGTGATGGATTGCTGGACGGATGATCTGCTTTTTCCTATTGTTCTCTGTTGGATATGATGCGTCTTGTTGCGTATTATTGCCACAATATAAGAAATCCAGTTAAACATTTTTTTCAAACCAGAAACGCGGCAAGAGTCTGAGATTGAAACTGGCGAGAACATTTGTGATGAATAACCAACTCAAGTTCCGCAACCACCCACAAACTTGCCATTTCTTTTCTCTTATTGAATAAAACGTCTTCCTCACTTGATGTGCGGTTATATATACAAGTTGAATTAGATTTTCCCTCTCTCTCTCTTCTCTCTTTTGAAATATCCGGTTGGCTTGATTATTTAGAGCTCTTGCTCATGTACGTATTAATGAAATTACGATCGTCATCAGGTACCTCTTTTTTTTTAAGTAAAAAACTTTCTGCTCGGCGGATATATTATTAGAGTGATAGCCGGTGCTTGGGCTGTGTATTCGGTTATTGTATTTTATGCAGTGATTCATCACGAACGCGTGCGCTACGTCATCCGGGGGTCGAGCACAATGCACAAAACAATTTTTTATTCTTTTGTTATTAAACTTTGGGTTTTTAATTTGATATGGAAAAGTAATCCAGAGTAGTGACAGTTTGATAAATATCATTCATATTTATTTGAATCACCTTTCATGATCAATGCTCAGCATTTTATAAACATCAAGTCGGACATTTTTTCAATATAATTTTGTGTTTTGTTTACTATGTTATGTCATTATAACGTTTAATTATAAGCAAATATTATGTTGCCCTTGTCGTCGTCGTCTTCAAATATCAACGTAATCCACGCCATCAACTTTGTTTATGCTCTTCAATGTTCATCATTCAATCAGGTGGCGACAACAAGCGAGGCTTATGATGTATACGTCGCTATCAACCACATAGTTAGCCGTTAGGAGAGTAGTACATATACACTATAAAAGCCAAATGCCTGTCCAACCCAACTCGTACAGTACAAACAAATCAAAGGTATGACGGTCACGGCCGATCACGTCTTCTTCTGAACTTGCTTCGTTCGAATTTGAGGAATGTTATTCAGATATTTCACATCGATGTGTAAGTATAGCAATGAATGAATGAATGAATGAATAACAGGAATGGATAAAAATGTAATGACCTTCATCAACCGAAATCCGGGAACGAACAATAATAATTTCATTCAAAACCCAAAAGCGCTAACCATATTGTCCATGATATGCACATTAGAAAATTGTTTACGAAGATATTTTGAATGACGCAATAACATTGGAACGGCAGATAGTAGTCACTATCTTTCCTTGAAAATATTTCTGACCACAGTCAATAGGATTGTTGCAACTATGGAACACGATGAGGTAACCATTTCTTCATTGAAGAAAGTGGAGAAATAAAAAAAATATGACTCGAGTCAGCCGGGGTCCAATTGAACCATCTGATCTGCAATAATCGCAGTCGGCATCTAAATTACACAAACTGGAAATTGATCAGGGACCAACCTGCTGAGAGCATATTATATGGCCTCATCTTCATCTCTTTCAAACTCAACGCCAAAAAATATGTTAACTGTCTATATAGTAAAGAAAGAAGAAGAAGATGCTCTCACATCTCCATTATCTAATAGAGTGCTACGTGTTGTGTGTAACAATAACTATCTACAATGTCTCTATTGTGCGATGCGTCTATTCGTCTTGTATATAATGAATAATCACTCCTCTTTGGGAATAAGAATTAAGTTCGTTATTACAGCGCTGTCCTGTTTGGACGAAGAGAATCGAAACCTTTATTATTATTATGTTTTTTGTTTCGTTAGAAAAGAGATGGTTGACTGCTTCATTTTGTGATGATGTTTCAGAGGAGGAAAAGAAGAAGAAAAAAAAACGACTGGCGGTATACTATGCGGCTCTTCTATTATATTCACTAACAATATTGAAAGCTTTTTTTTTCTTCTCTGCTGGCTCTCTCTCTATACGTGGCTCGACTCCTCCCCATTCTGCGGACTTGACCGGCCCCCATGCTGTAGTCATTCATAGCGCATCACCAATTTTTCCATCCATAAAAGAAACGCGCACCGTTTTCTATAGACTGTAGATATATAGGAGAGAGAGAGTGGACAGGACACTGTGTATAATAAGGCGATATGGCGGATACTCGGCAGAGGATAATCTTAACTGAGTGGATATACGAGGACGAACGGCGAGAAGAGAGACGACCCTTCTCTTGTTCAAGTTCTTTCCTCCTTTTTTTCTTCCTTCAAGTGCCGAATTAATTAATTGATTTACGATCTCTCTTTCTTAAAAATCCAAATTTGGTTCTTCTTCTTCTTGGTTTTTTTTTTTAACGACAGAAAAAGGGCGCGCTGGCGCGAGCCACAGCCGATGCGGAGGCGGAGGACCGATGGATACTTTGTATATCGTTAACATTCCGCAAGCATCTAGAATTTCCCCTCTCCATTCTTCTCTTCTTTGCATTCAATAAAGTCATCATCATCTTTTTCTTTCCTTTTTTTCTTCTCTGCTGCTGCTCCTTTTGACAGCTGAGTCAGCGGCTGGGGGTCTCACTAGCTCATCTGTTGCTGCTCATGTTATTCATTGATATGCTGCGCACTGATGTGCCTGCCCAAATAGCTGATGCAGAGACTTGTGTGGCGCGGATGAAGAAGAGAGTCATCAAGCTGTTGATCGCTCGGCAAACATCGACTATAGATTATGATGATAAAGATGGATATGATTAGTTCTTATTATACAGCGCGCTTTTCTCATCATCATCCGCGTCGAATATGTATTTCAACTATGGGCCGCATCATTTGAATATATAGACCTTATACATTCCTATATATTTACAATTGAATAGTTCCTTTCCACCCCCGCTGTGTCGATCCATTTTCACCAATCGAAAATTGAACATTGGTGAGGGGGGGAAATACAAGTGAAAAAAGGGATAACTAATGGACATGCTGCATTTCTTGAAAAAAGGCTTTTAAAGCGACAAAACAACAACAACATTCCGGACCAATTGAAATGGCATTCATCTTGTTATTGACCACCTCACACAAGACATTTTGAGCGGAAAAAAAAAAGGTAAATGCGGGGTCGAAACTAAAAGGCTCTTAAATGGGGACCGCTCGCCGGGTCCACTCCGTTCCGCTCGTCTCCTCTATACGATGATTCTAATGAGCCACATACACAGCAGAGAACAGCACATCACTGCTGCTGCAGACATGTGAATAATCATACCTGGCATATCATTTGATAATAATATCCCCAAATACTTTTGCTGCTGCCCCGTAGCTCATCATTATTCCATATAGCGCGTCTCCGCAGCTTTATCTTCTTTTTACCTCAAATCGTCTCTTTTGTATAATTATTAACAGGTACGTAGGAAATCAGACTTATATGGTGTACAACACACAACCGAAAACGTTTTTTTGAAGAAGAATCACATGGATGTGTGTGTGTATACACCTTCGTTAGGGCGTCTATTGTGCGGCGTTTGCCATTGAACCGGGCGGCGACTGAGGGTCACGATGACGGAGATTGGACTCACATGAGAAGTCAAACTTCGCGGCTGTCAAAAGATTCACTTGATTCAAAATTGTTTCTTCTTCTTCTTCTTCTTCTTGTACACAACTTGTTGCTGGGAGGAGAAGAGGGAATGTGCTAGCGCTTATGGCGGGTTGGCTGCTGACGAATCTTTTGCCCAGCAGCAATAGATCATAAAAGGCTAAATATGTACGCACGCAGCAGTTGCGTGCGTTATTAATGTCGTCATACAAGGCGGCGGCAAGAGTTCATATAGAAAAGGGGGAAAATCATTTTTCAAAAAAAAAAAAATAAGAAATAGAAATTTCAACTTTTTGTTTTGTTTTGTTATTTTCTAATTCTTTTTGCGCGTCTGGAAAATTGAAGGCAAAACGAGAGAGACGATGCCCATTATAGGCCATTACCACGTTACCATGTCTAAACATCACGAGTGTACGTGTTTGTAGCCTAATTTTCGTGTCTTTTAACGGTCGGCAAAGTTGATGGTTCAGTTGAAAAAAAAAAAAGAAATTTGCCCTTTTTTATAATCACTTGTTTCTCGGCTTCTTTTCTTAAAAATTTGAAAAAACAACAACAACATACGTTTTATATTTATATCTACGTGTGTGATGATGATTGCTGGCCTTAGCCGGTTTTGTCGTACTTATTCTATTGGATAATCCAACAGCACACAATAATAAAACATGGCAGCTCTATAACAACAGCCGCTTTATCCACACAGACAACTAGTCAAAAGCCAGCAAGACGAGAGAAAAAAAAAGGGATAGAGAAGAGAAGTAGAGAGTAAAAGAGTCCAACTGCTGTGTGTTATACACACGGGACATAAAAAGTGATGTACTCTGTGTCTATTACAGCTCAGCTAAAGAGAGAGACGAAACGAAACGCGAGAGTCTATATAATATACGTCATCAGGTTTTTTATGGCTTTTTTGTCGGCTTCTTGTGTCCCTGTGTCCTTGTTGCGTGTTACAACCAACAACTGCGACCATCTCCCAAGCATACACACACCAGTGTAAGAGAAAAGGGGGCCAGCAATATTATAGCGTCAGTCATCACACACGTTCACTCTCTCTAACTCTCAAATATGACCAGGTATACTGATGATGAGTGTTATGTTGTCTTATGCACCTAATGTCGGAAACAATTACGTACACCGCACAACAAAGCTCCGTCAGTCGTTATATAGATCGTCTACTATACACACACACATACACAGGTCCATAATAGATAGAGTCTCTTATAACTTATAATAACCGGCATGGATTTGCGTGATACTCTTGACGACCAACCGTCAAACTTTTTTCCATCCGGGACTTTCACTTTTTTTTGTTCTTCTTTTCTCGTTCCATATCTCATCTTTATTTAGAATTCCATCATAAACTGTGAATATATTTATATGTAAATATGTGATGCAATAACATAAACGAGCCAAAATGCTGGCTGGGTGATGTTTAAATTGAAGTACTGCAGCAACTGCAGGACTGGCAGATTCATCGCGTGTTGTGGCAATTATATTGAGGTCTCGGTCGAGAGCAATTACGAGACCAGGGTAAAATAAACATCTCTCATCATCATCATTATATCGCGTATATAAATGCGCGGCCAATTAAGTTGAGCATGCAGCAGCAATCATGCGGTTGGATGTCTAATATTAAATAGTATATACATACACGGTCGCTTGCATGGTATTCATTCGTATTACATGAGATGTTCTGCTGCTGCTGTTGATGCTCAATTCACCTGCCGTTCGCCTAATTCCCGTCTTTTGTTTCAGCTCTATATTACTATATATACATACATACGCCAACGTTGATATCCATTACGTAGTATATGTAATGGCCCGAGTAACATTTGCGCAGTAATAACAATATTATAATTGAGCCTACTATAAATTACATATATACAGTGGAGCCATAAAAGAAAAAGGAGCTGATTAGCTCAGCAATTACGTGGCTGCGCAATCATCAGCCAAGGCAGGGCAATTTCGCTATTCATTTTTTCAAAAAACAAACAAACAAACAAAAAACATACAGTAAATTCATTTGGAATGTTCGTCTCAAAACAAATGAACTCTAAATCCCGTGTTTCTCCTTTTCTATTTAAATTGTGATGTTGTCGGTTGCGTTTTTTTTTTGGTATAAATAACAAACGAAAATATTCAGATGAATGAAATGATTATGTTATTATACGCTTCTAGTTTATTAGCCTTGGAAAAAAATGTTTTCCTTTTCTTCTTCTTCTTGTCGTTTGATTTATGAGAAACTATTAGCCTTCCATTCGTTCGACGTTCCTCTGTTTGGCATTGCGTAATGACCACGGCACATCAACGGGATTCGTGTGCTGGCCTTGTTTTTTCTTTTCCTGCTTTAAATGTGAATTCATTAAATTATCGTTGGAACGGCGATACTAGACATTATAGTACACGGATGCAAATAACGCCCAGCCTATATATAGAGCATAGCAATAACCTGATTGAGTCCTGAGCATCGACAAACAGTAAAAAACAAAATAATAAAAGGTCAAATCAATCAAAGTGTTCTGTGTGTTGCTGCGTATAGGTAGTATAGATTTCTGTTTACGCAATATAGACGCAGCTGATAGCACAGAATAGACACCCGTATATTATAATACCGGAGTTTTTTTAATATCGTTTTGCCCTTATTTGATTTGGTTCTCATGCGTGTGCTGTGCGCATTTGCTGCGAATGTTGTCGTCTTTCCCTGGATGGACCAGCAGAGACTGGTGTACACACACACATGGTGCGTGGTCTTGTGTAAATTAAGAAGACTAATCACTGTTGAACTACGAAAAAGGAGACTGGAAATCAAACTGCTGCTGTTGGTTCTGCTGAATTTTAAATTTGAAAGAAAAGAAAACAAAACAAAACAACCGACGACAGGATAAATATTCTATAATACGATTATCTCATCGTTATCTATTCGAAATTGAAGGTTAATTCCGACCTGTAGGGACGAAATGAAATCAATGCTGAAACCCTGAAACAGAGACGGAAAGATAATAAGAAAATAAATGAATAACCGGTTCCATTTTCTTTTCCTTGATATTTCCAATCATTTATTTGTCCTCTCTCTCCTATGTATATTCTTTATTCATTCTTCTTTTCTTCTTCTTCTTCTTATTCGTCACATTATTATTATAGTATAAGAGGAATAATCAAGCGTTTTCTTGTCCGGATTTTGTCCCCTTATAGGCAGAGCGAGACTCTGGTCCTTCTTGTGCTAGCTGTAAATAAATAACACCGAGCTCATTAAACAGATGCGTCGTCGTCGGTTGTTCTATAAATTTCTCAATCGACGGTCAGCAGGACGTAGAGTCGATAAATCGTTTACCCAATTTGGTGTATTGAGGAATGAACTCTTTGCCTGCCCCTAGACATCATCGATGACCACCGTATAGTCTGTGTGCATACATTTATCTATGAAATGCAATTAGATATCAGCAGCAGCGAGTATTTGTTTATAGAGACGCGACGCTATGCGGCTGCACAACAGGTTGACTCTGTATATCTAATAACCTGATTCTTCTCTCTCTCTTTCTGTTGTTATATTCCCTTTCACCTGGGTCGGGGCCATAGTTCTTTTCCCTCTCTCTCTCTCTGTCTCTCATGATGGCTCTTCCCACGGTCTTGATGACATCATCTAGAGCCCCGAGCAGCAGCCCCAAACACAAGAGCTTGGCTTTTTTTGTATTATTATTTTGTTTTTTTTTTGTTTTTTTTTAAAAAAAGGTTCTCTTTTATTATTTCTACTATCCTCGGCCGGTTTCCTCGGTTGTGTGTCTTAAGTATAATGTGATAATGGGAACTGCCAATTAGCCAGGATGATGGAGAGTTAACTGGATTGTTATCCGCAGCACCAGTACTTAACCTTCTGCTGGCTCGCTCGCTCGCTCTTTTCTATAGAACAAAAAATAAAACAGAAAACAGAGAAAAGGGCAAAGCGCAACTTTCAGCTCCATCTGTCTTGTGCATATTTGTTGATTTAGTTATTATGTATAAAAACCAAAAAGGTCCTTTTTCCTTTTTCTCTATCTCTCTCTCTCTACGTTCATTTTGGGGCTTATTTCTTTCCTCCTCTAATACCAGTTACGTTGGACTTGTTTCAAATTATAAGAAGGGGCAGGTAACAAAAAGAAATAAGAGAGAGAGAGGCCGATAATATATTTTGTCACAAACGGAAGCGAACGGTTTTGTCATCGTTTCATTTTTTAAAAAAAGATACAAAAAGGAAAAAAAAGGTTGGACGACTAATTGGGGAGTGAAAGAAACAAAATTCAAAATCTATTTTGGCCTCTTTTCTTTTCTTTCTCCGCGTTCCTTTAGCGGCGAAAAATTGGGGGAATTGAGATAAAGAAGAAGGAAGAGCCCCGAAAAAAAAACAGAATTTTCCAATTTTTCCTTTTTGTTTTCTTCATTGTTTTCTTGTGTCTGCTGGACGAATTTCGATGGTTATCATCGATTATTTGTTAGTCTAGTAGAGATGCCCTTCTACTTCTGATGGTAGTTCATCTTCTCCTCTCCCTCTCAAAAAATATAATGATCTAATAAACTATAGCAGAGTCAAGTTCTTTGATAGGCCTGTTTCTTTTTCCCTATTTCTTATTATTACGTCGGTCCCGTTGACACCGCGTTGACATGTCAATTCATTTCTGTGCCCTTAAACAAACAATCGTCACAAAATCATGAAAAAAACTGAGCTGGCGCAGCTGCTGCTCATCGGCAGGTTCTTCTTTTCATTCCTTCCAGGAGTATCCTCCAAACTGTTACGTGTGTGTGAATCAAAAGTCTGATGCTCTGACATCCGTCATCTATTTGAGAGAGAGAAGGAAATTTCCCAAAAATAAGAGCGGCGACCCAATCTAATAACTGACGGATAGGTTAATAAGATAAAAAGGGAATAAATATATACAAGACTTGTCTTTCTCTCTGTCTATTTTTCCCTCCCACCTGGGATTAGTTTCCCTCCTTCATCTCCTCCTTCTCCTGTTTCCCCCCTTCAGACTGGGGACCGGACCCCTGTAGCAACTGATGGATTGGAATTTCAAATTTGTTACGACCAATTAGGTAGTAGATTAATGGGTCCCACCAAAAACTCTCTCGCAGCTGTATACACAACTGTTCAAAGACTAGCCGTTGGTCTTGGCTTTGGCTTTGGCTGGGCAGTGCTCCTAGCTGCTGGTTATGTGTTGGCTTGGCGTTCGAATCAATCGTGTCCGTGAAACCTCCTCCGGCTAGGGCAAAAGAGAACCGAGCTTTGGACGAACAAGAAATTCTAATGACAAACAGTGAAATAACCGGAGTGAAGAAGAAATAAAAATATATAATGAAATTGAAATTTTTATTTTTAAAGAAGAAGAAATGAAAGAGTCAGACTCATTTGTTATATCCGAGAGTGTTCTGGCCGCGCGGCCCATAATATTTAACAAAAAAAAAAAACGTCCCTGGCTGTTGGTTAACGGTAGGCAACTCATACTATACTCTCTTTATAGGACAGAAATCAGGAAACAGGTATAGGTTACGAGGTAGAAGAAAAAAAGGGCCGATTGGAAAGATTTAAAAAAGAGAAAAATATATAGAAGAATTTTATATATCCAAAAGGGCCAACAGCAGAAGCCAACGACAGTCAAGCAAAATGTAACAGCACACACCACCACTACTATGTGTGTGTATATAATAACAATAATACCGGTCTGACTGGTTTTTTCTTCTTCTTTCTTTAATTAAATTTGAAAAAAAATAAAAAGAATTAAAAAATTTGATGATATTTAATTTTTTTTTCTTCTACTCCTGCATTTTTTTTCTTTTTTTTTAAAAAATAAAAATAAATGAATTTATCTTCTCCCCATTCCACCTGCCTCTCGTTCAATTAACGAGCCAAAGAATGTTGTTTTCCTTTGAGAAAAAAAAAATACAAAATTAAAATGGAAGTCATTTTCATTTTGTCCGTGTTTTTTCTTTACTTTTTAATAATAAATAATAATAATAAAAAAGAGTAAAAAATTCCCCCTTTACTCAGTCGCCAAGAGCCACTTGTTTATTTCTTTGATTGGAACATTGGAACGCGCTACGGCGCTATAGCCGCTGTTATATGAAACCCCTATGGCGTCATCATCATCATTTTGAAAAAATTTAAAGAAGAAGAAAAAAATAATATTTCTATAGCTCCTTCATATAATACAAGCATCGGCGTATAATAATAACAAGTTGATGCGCTTGGCTTGTTATAGCCTTTCGATGATTGTGCCGCGGTCCGTCCGCGGTCCACACACACTCACAGCGGCCGGCCATGACTGCTGCGAGCAGCCCAGCAGCAGGACATATAGAAACTGCTGCAATTTATGATAATTCATTAACAACTGTCACCGAGTTCTAACGATCCCATTGTCAACCAATTAGGGCCGTCGTGATGAACAGCGCAGACACAAGGCACTACACTATATAGTGGAAGGGGGGAAAAACTACGCACATTTATATATACAACCCAAAATAACCGTCCGACCGACCTTTTATGGATTGGGAGAACTTTTTTTCCTTTTTTTATGAGATGGGAGAGGTTCTCCTCTCTTTAAGCATATCACAAGGAGGAAGAAATCTTCTACCTTTTAAACCACCCGCTGGCACAGCTGCGCTTGAAACTCTCTCCTTCTCCTTCTCCAGCTCGTCCTTCTCCTTTTGGCTGGTTGACGCGTTGTGTGTGTCCTTCTTTTCAATTCGTTAGATTCCGATTAGTTACTATATAACGTGTACGGATGAAATGTTTGGATTTATTTATTTTTTTTTTCTTCTTTCCTCAGCACAACCCGTTTTTATTTATTTATTTTTATTCGACCATCTCGATCGTCATGAATATATTTTCCCTTTTATTTTGGAGGCTATTACCGTTTGGTATAAGCCACCGCCTAACGACCACCTCATCAATGAGCCCATCAGAAAGAGTTAAAAATCAAAAGAGGGGAAGGGGGGGGAACCGAGGATCCTGCTGCTGCTGCTTGATTTGTTATTTGTTATTTTCCAGTTTTATTTTCATTTTCATATTCTTTCCTTCCCCTCTGGCGTCCCAATGCCGTAATATGGCCGTTATTCTAGACACGAAATGTCTGTCAATAAAACATTTCTGCGCAATTGGCGGCCCGCGTCCCTCCTTCCTTCCTCCTCTCTATCAAAATAATTAGGAAATCGTTAAAAAAAAAATAAAACGGAAAAATAAATGGCGATAAGAATTTCTATTTTCTGAATATTTTGTATATTATTACTATTATCCTCCAGTGTCGTCGTATAGATCGTCCGGTCAGGAGCCCCAAAATGATGCAGGGTGGTCCCGCGGTCCCGCTACGTCCCGTGCGCCGATTGACGGTGATGCGAGCACCAAACTCCCCTACAGGGCGTCCTACGGAGCGGCAGCACCTGTCAACTATTAAGAAACGACGACATTAAAAAAAGAAACTCTTTTTCTTTTTTCTTCTCTCTCTTCTTTTCATTTTATGTACTATACGAAACACACACACACACACACACAACAACAACAAATTTTCTCGATTCAAAATGTTTGTCGAGTTTTTCAATTCCTTTTCATCTCGAAATTCAATGGAGAAACAAATTTTAGCCGAGGCATTTATTTATTCTGATAGAGAACCAACAACATTCCAAAATGTAAATAAACGGCCGTGTATAATCAACTATTTAGAACAGCTGACACTCAATTTATGCACTACGGCTGAATAGTGTGATGTGTGCCGTTCTATTACAAATAGAGTACAATTTCTCTTTATACATTTAAAAAATGATTAGATAGACTTCTACGTATACTGTACATCAATGCCAATGATGTCCCACCACCATCAGTTCCATTGAATGAAACTTGAATTAAAAAAAAGTGTCGTCGGCTTTCTCTTTTGGCTTCATTCATTTCCCACATCTTCTGAAAGAAGAAGAAAATTAGCCGCCTGGATAATATTTCTCCCCCCCTCATCATCATTTTTTGATTTAGATTTCGATTATCAGAAGAAATGAAGAAGAAGAAGTAGATTTTTAATAAAAAACAAGAGTGTAAATAAGAGACTCTCTCTATATAACAAAGAATGGGAAAAATGAAAAGGAAATATAACAATAGAAAACTTGTTTTTCTTTTGTTTTTTCCATCCATCTATCCATCCATCCACTTTTCATTCATTTTCCTGCTGATAGAAGCGGACGACGTATAGAAGAGAGATGATAAATGACGAGGATATCTCTCTCTGCCACTGTGATATGAAATTATGATAAGACGCTCGCAGTCGAGTCGAAACTTTTCAACGGTCACATTCCAATGGATGTTGGACTGCTGATGCAGTTATTATACAACTGGGCACGATTGGATGGCATGGCGCATTCTTGACTTAAACTACAAGCAAATTCGGTAGCCATTTTTTGTCTCTTGTTTTGTTCTTTTTTCTTTTTCTTTTCATTGAGGTCGTGTATTTCGAGTTGAACGTGTCCATTAAATAAATAGACAACCAACCAACGAGTATATACCGACGACCGAGTATTAAGAGGAAGATCAAAGTTATGCGTGTTGGACTTTTTTTTGGGCTGTTGTTGAAAAATTGAGACGAGCGATGTTGACAATCCTCAGTCAAATGTAAGTGTAGTATCTACTCTCTGTCGAATAAGCGTGGGAACAATGCTGGCCTTCTCTATATATAGACAACCCTTTTTTTTCATTTCTTGTCTCTTGTTTTTTTGTTTTGTTTTAGAAATAAAAGAAAACAAAAGACGCAACACATAACTGATAATCATCGTCCAACGACTCCTTCACGAATAATTCAAAATGTTAAATAAGCAAACGTGCTATTTACAGTAATAATCATATTCCATCCTTTTTTAGCTTTTTCCGCTTCTGGTAACTTATTAAATTCAGTATAAGTAAATTTCTTTCCGCTCCGATATTCAGTTGACATACACCGCGGCCAAAATACCACGAATGAAATGTTAATGTTAATTAACGAAGATATTTTGTCTGATTATCGAGTGGAAATTATTTTGTTACTTGATGCCGACACTCTTTCATATTATAGAAAAAACTGGGACATATTGACAAGCGATACGAATGCGGCCACTAAACATCCGCACAACGCCAAACGTGTGAATGATTTGAATTTTTAAAAATTCAACAAGAACTACGTTCGTTGTTACATAGTTTCCTATATGACGTGTCTTTTGTTCAGTGGTGAGAGAATAAACAGCAACCGACAGCAACAACTATCGAATAAGGGACGAAAGAGATAGTATACGACGATGTGTTGCATCATCATCATCATCAAATGACGGTGGTGGTGAATGAATGGAAATGAAGATGAATCGAGCGAGTAATTCAGCCGATTGGACGCGCCCGGCCTATACGAAAAGGTTGAATGCCGCTCACAGCCAATCAGCGAGGCCCAGAATTGAATGTTAGTATCTTGTAAGTATTATAGATAAATGCGAGAGAATGTTACACGGCTATCTATTATAATCTATAGCCAAAATTATGGTATACCTACAAACACACGGAAGAGGGGGGGGGGGACTCAAAAAAGCAGATGGGACTCGTACGGTATTCACCCATGTAGGTATAACTATAGTTACATCACATGTCTAAAGAATCAAAAGAGAGAGGAAACCACTAATATGGAAGGGGAACGATGACAGGGACAAACCAGGCCCACCCGTCGCTTTGACATTACCACCATTTCTCGTTTGGAATAAATAGAAAATAAACCGATCCTGGATCCTCCTCTTTCTTTTATTGACTGCCGTTGAATGAAGAAGAAGAAGAAGACAAGACACGAGGATTTAGTTTTTACAATGGGTTGGGATTTCTGCTGCCGTCGAATGAAAAAAAAAACAGGGGCGGTGGCCGCCCAACATTCGTGAACAAACTTTTTTTTCTGCGGGGCGGATCCGTATCGCTTTGGGCTTCATTATATGATCACCAAATTTTTTCCAAATCGACTTTTTTTTTTTGGCGTGACGCGCGCAATCCGTTTATTCGGTTATTTTGTTTTTTTTATTATTTGATTTTGTAATTTTTTTTTTATTTGCGAGACAATTACCGAGAATTCAGAGCTGCCATTGGCAACGATTCAAACCAGTTTTTATTTATTTTTTTTTTTAAAGAGGAGGAATAGGATGGACAGCAGGAGAGAAAAAAAATAATAATTTAACAGACAAGTTGAAAAGATTAGTATACCGGGAACGCGGGTAAAAGGCAATGACTGGGCCTGTCAAGTTGTTTGTTATTACCTAATGTTACCGTCGTCCCCATGTACTACGTACGTGTGTATACATCTGCTGCTGTTGTTGATGTTTGCTAGACTGGCCAAAGGAGGGAAATATAAACACACCTGATGAGGCCTCATCTAAGAAAAAAAAAACAAGTTCCATTCCATTCCATCAGAATTTTCTGTGTGTAATATATAGTACGTACATAATATAATAATAATAATACAAACTGGCTGCCGGCAGTGCTATTCAATTAGGCCCTTTAGCCGTAGTGATGCACGATGATGATGCGCTCCGACCGCTGAGCCAAAAGAAAAGGGTCCGTCTATAGAGCCGCCGACCAGAGCACGCGCGGCTATATCTGTGTTGTACAGCAACAACAGCAACAACATCAACATTTTCTTGTGAGGAAATATTCTTCTTTAAATGAATATTTATGACCCCCTCTTCATTTTTATGTATAACATAACAACAATAACAACATATATAAGCGTAAATTCCCCTCGTCTTCTATTAGAATAAATAAGAGGCCAGCACGCCAGCGGCGGACATCCTCCGCATCGCTTTGAACTTGTTTCCCAATGAAAACAAAAACAGAATCATTGCTGTCGTTTGAGCCTTTTAGCATTTCGAGAGAAAAAAAAAACGAATTAGAGAGAAAAGAATCTGATTTTGTTGCAGTTGCGCGGTCGACTTATTGTAAATCTGATTCCAATTGAATAAATTTATACCAATGAAATGTCTGTGTGTACAGTTTTTAGAGGCCCTCATTTTCCCATTTTTTTTTGTTGTTGTGTGGACCGTTTGGTTCTAGCGCCCCCCAATCCCAAAATTGGGAGCGCATTTTTCTCCTAATTTAACAAACCTGAAAAAGGGAAAAACAACTTCTAATGACTCGTGTTGTTGTTGTTGTTGCCTTTTAGCCTAACCGGAGCTCTCTCTCTCTCCAATATATTCAAACCGCAACGAGGAGACAATGAGTCGTTAGATTATCGAAATTTTTCTATTTTAAAAAAGCCAAAAAGAAAAATGGAAATTTTGTTAATAATAAATGTCGGCGGTGCCGGTGTACGAGCGGTCCTGTCTCCTTAATTTCATATGTATTTTTTTTTTGGATTCGGCCCGCGCGCCCAATTAGCAACACATTCAAAACAACATGAAAAGAATGTGTGGCCGCGTCCCATCATCTCCTTCCACCTTCCTTAAATAGTCGACGTTATATATATTTTCTTTTGATGATGATGATAATAAATGATCTTTCAGCAGCAGCAAAACCCCAAAAATCCCTTTAGGGGCTCCGATTGCCGGATGGCTGGATGCCCTGAGATGCTGGAGAGAGAGAGAGCACCCGTCGTGTTGGTTGGACTACATCGCAGCAGTTTTTTTTTGTGGTGTATTGCATGAAATCACGGCACTCTGTTTTCCCGCTGTTGAGAGAGAGAGAAAAGACGATGAAATTCATGCCCATCATCGTTGTGGCCTGTGTATAATATAGAACCCACGGAAGTCAGTCCGGTCGGTGGTGTGGTGGCGACTCTGGCGGGCCTGTCAAGTTATATACCAGCAGCCAACTTCCATGTATACTACACTGCAGGATCCATCGCTTGACGAGACTGTTGTAGACGAATACAAAATGTGTTTCCCTTTTTTACTTGTTTGTGTCAGATTTATTAGGGTCTTCTCTCTCTCTCCTAGTCCGTCCATCTTTCAACATTTCAAAGTACATAGGAAGAAGAATGCAAGGGGGGAATATGTGGTGTAGTGGAGACTTGATGGACCGACTGATTTCCCGCTGAGCTTTTAGACGTCGATCGACGGTTAGGGCCTCCCGTCGTCGAGGAGTTGTGATCCTCTTATATAATTTACAAGAAAAATAGAAGAAGTGGGGGTCGAAAGGATCGCCCACCGAGACCGAATGTGTGTGTCTAACTATTCCAATGGCCATCACCAATAAAGCCACACACAGGCAGATGATCCTTCCGCCCATTACCATAAATACCATCATCATCATCATCATCATCGTTGCGATGGCCATGACGGACGCAATCGTCCATTTGATTACAATCAAAAAACAGTTGCAGAGAGACATGCAAACAACTATCGCTCCTCCTACCCCGTCCCTTGTCTCGTTGACGTGATTTTTGAAATTCGTGAATAAATGTGTCAGACCATTTCCCTACCTACCAGAGCCCCGTACGTATCGGCTGTGTGGTCCGGTCGATAAAGAAACAATTTACAAAAACAGCACCAACTCGCATCCCGTGGCTGATTGAACTGGGCGTGGCTCGTTCACCTATAATCAAGTGCTTTTATAAGCACCTGTCATGTGGGAGGAGTTCAAAGGAGTGGGGGGGGGGGGGGAGGGAGATGAGTAGTACTAGCTATATTCCCCCCCCTGGAAAAAAAGTTCATCCCCCTCTCCTTATTCCCACTTGATATATTTATGTTGTGTGTGTATACGAGGGAGGAAGGACGGAGAGAGAAACGGTTGAAACTTTTGCGTGTTTTGATTTCGTTCTATTCTGTGTACACTGATGGCCGAGAGTTTTTGATATGAATAGTGAAAAAGTACACATTTCTGACCACCAAACACGGAAGAGACAGAGCTGTGTGTCGTGATCATCATCATCATATCCTATTCTACGTATCCTACTACTAGTATATGATATTTCATATATATTTTTAATAATAAACTAAATAGTCGGAGCTATTTCGTATAGTAGTACGTGCACGCGGATAATAATAACAATATGTGGGCCGTAAGTTCCGGCACGCCGCATCGATTATCATCAAAGTTAAACTCAAAGATATTATAAACATTACAATAATCAAATAAGAAACTTTTTGTTTTTCATTTTTTAGATCGAAAAAAAAAATAAAAGGAAAATTTAGGAGCACGTCATATGCGCTTTTCTATACAAAGGCTCAACCGCATAGGTAAAAATATGTCGATGGATAGACAACCCGAACCATGTCCGTCTCTCTCTTTTGATCCTTCTGTTGTTTTACTTTGATGTGGGCTCGCACAAGGCATTTAAAAATAAAAATCAAACATTTGATTAAGAGTTTCAATTGGCTCCTTTTTTTATGTTTTCATTCGATTAATTCAATTTTTCAATTGCAGTTTGCACGTCGATTTCCGTCTAAGATTTTGTTCATTTCATTTCGTCAATTTAGGATGGGCGTCTCTTTCTTTCTCGCCGTGATGTTGTTGATGATTGTGACTCTTTAGAACTGCCCAGATTTTTATTAAAAATCTAAAATGTACAGAGCATAATAAGACCAAACTTCTTGTTTGATGGATGAGGTGTCGCCTTTGCCCCTGTTGCTCATTAGTCGCGATTCATCACCCCTGTGTATTATTACGTAGTAGACCAACCGCATCATCAGAGAAAAAGGCAGAAACCTTCATTATTTGATATTTAAAGGCCTGATAAACATTTCATTTTAAAAATAAGCCTAGAATCTATATAGATAATATAAAATTGATGTCATACACGCCTATGACTTAGCTCATTCTCTACGTGCTCGACACTCGACGGAGATGAATTGATTTCACATGGTAGGATATTTTTAAACCAAATAGAGCTGAACAAGAAGGAGCAAAAGAGGATCGGTATGAAAAGAATGGGGGCGACAGGATGAATGTGATGAGGACTCTAACTGAAAAAGAAAAAAAATAACTCCTCCTGTATTGTGTGTTGTGTCTCTGAAACTTTGGTTAGAGAATGCGCGACGAGCGTGAAAAGAGATAGGGAGAAAAGAGAAATGAAAGAGCGTTGATGAGCTCGTTAGTCTAAACGAACGGGAATGAAGTCTCGTCGTTGTATATCTCTATTGGGCGGGTAAATATGTATGAACAGCTAGGCATGTTGGCTGGCTTCTTCTTTCGCTAGTCATTGGCAATGGATCAACTGTCGCGGCTAATGATCTCGGTCTCCCGGCCCCTCAAATGGGCGGAGCCGACGCTTCATCATCCGTCGTCACTTTTAAAAACAACATCTAGTTTCACCGTCCCCCTCTTTAAATAATGTTGCCTTCCTCTCTACCCACCATTCTCGTGTAATGTTATATAATGTCATCTTATTCTACCTCCGTTCCAAAATAAACGGTTTAGCTCTCGTCTCTCGTTAACACGATCCTGCAGCCTTGATGTCGCTGCGAGCCTTGATTTTGAAATCTAATTTGATTACAATCAGGCTCTTTTTGCTGTTGCTTTGTCACAGAGATGTATAAATCTGTCACACGGTTAATTAGTTTTTAAACAGCAAAGAGCGCTGGATTTTAATCCAGTGCCAGAGTTAGGCTATTCCGTTTTTCTAAACTCATCATCCGGTCTAACCTTGTATCCACTTTTTTGGTAATACGCAAACTCTATCCTAATTCACCTAATAAAACAACTACACGAATAAAACAAAATAAAAAAGGAGAATAAACGCCGTCCATCAAAAAACGGACTGCAACTAATCAAAAGTTGATAAATGCACGGTAATATCAAAAGACTTTTCTTATATATACATGATTACACTTGACGCGCTATGGGTTTGTGTTATTAGATGATGAAGACATACAATATTACAAGATGATGATGACGAGATATGCAAGGGAGAAACAAACAACAAACAAATCTCATGACTCTTACTGGATAGATGGACTGAATACATTTACAAGGAATGCCCGGACTGGCGATAGAAAAAAAAAGAGTTGAAAAATATCTTTTTTTTTTTTAAAGAAAAGGAAAGAGAGATTGAAAAAAAAAGTTGTCATAATCAAGTTGATGGATGATGAATATCGCTCTTGGTTAGCCACACCAGGGGGGTCAACTTGATGAGACGTGTCTTTGCTGCTTATTATATTCTGTCTCTCTCTTTTTTAACCTTTTTTAGGGATGATGATCAGGAGCAGCAACCAAGAAAAAGAGCCGTCCGCTGCTCAGAGTCAAGGGTCAACTCTTTTGAATTTTCCAAGAGAACAAAAACAAGATGTCCATCAGTGCGATGATGATGTTTGATGATTTACCTGATGATGATTTAGCCTTCCGAAAAAAAGCGCCGGCTATCATGTTAAGATATACTCTATAACCATCAGCTTTTTAAAACAATTTCAACCCCAGCCAACGACAAGTGGTTACCCGCTGTTCCAACAACATTTCAGTGTTCACATTTTGGAAATAAGACGATATGGAAATGGGATATACACCACCACAAAACGAATGCATATTATTCTATAGGCCTATATGTTGATGTTCAGCAGGGAAAATGGAGATAGAGACGGGACGCAAAACAAACAAGACACTGACCCAAAAAACTTAAGGAACCTGAAGGATCATCTTGGTAGGGGGGCCCAATGAGCACCACCGCCAAAATAACTCGACACAGCAAACCGAAATGGATACGTATCAAGTCAACCCCAAACGGCTCATCATCCATTTTTTGATAGCAGTCGCCAAGTCCAAGTCCATATAGTTAAATAGTAGTATAAGATGTCAAGAGAGAACAGCAGCAGGCCTCTCTATTCCTATATATAATATAGGCCTAAATACATTTTGTGTTGTCAGAGATGCTGACCTGCTGCTGTGGCTGTACAGGTGGGCTGTTGAGTTTGACGGACTGGTGGAGATGGCGGCCCGCCATCATCACCAATATAATAACAATAATATTCTTTTTTTGATGTCGTCTTTAGCTGTTGACCACCCTCGTCTGTGTCCTCTTGAACTTGGATAGCGTTTCACTGTCCGCTGAACTGTTCCCTATTTTCTTGTCTTTTTCGTCAAATAGAGTCATCATCATTTTTGTTTCTTTATTTAAAAAAATATATAGACAAAAATGTGTCTACTATTTCTCTTGTCTCTTATCTTTGATATTCTTTCCTTTCTTTGTGTGCCCCTTCCGTGAAATACCACCCACTTCCCCCCCCCCCCCTTATATACGCGCAGTTTTGTGTACATCAGTTAAGACAACACGGACTCACCTAGCTGATGAATGACACTCTGATGGAGGCCTATAGTTTCAAACGTAGAAGTTATTTGGCTATTTGCCTCCCTCCTCTATACACACACACACACACACCGATGCTCCGGTAGGTATATATATAAATGTTTTCTTGTGGGGGATGTCTTCTTGTATATATTTAGATGTATAGTTGTATAGATACTCTCGGCACACGATAACAACCCTGGGTTAGATCTCTCTACAAAATAAAAAAAGAATTCTCTGTGATTTTCTCCCCTCTATACCTTTATTTTTTTTTGTACTGGGGAAATGAAGAGAAAAGAAGGAAAAAATGTCTGGTATTTCACCCTAGCTGAATCTTTTCCTACCATCTTCTCATCCGCTTCTTCTTTTTAACTAACCAGTCGAACATAGTAGGTGCGTAGCATATACACACATAGCATTAATTATTATTACAAGGGGGGAAAAAAGAGAGCTAAACAGGTAAATAACATTGTCTTTCTTCTTTCACCGCGACTATATATGTGTTGAGGATGCGGACAACAAATGAAGGAGGAATATTATAACGGGCAAGTATATCAATTACCACCTGGGTGAAAGTCACCGAAAACCACTGGCAACCGGAGCGACTATAAGGACTAAATAATATGAGATATCCTGATGAAGTGAAACTAACCGGGTACGATGAGGTGATGCGCCCAATCTTCTCTGCTCTGGCGCGTACATCACCGTCAACCCGTTATACACTGCTATTATATTTATTAATAAGTCTTTTATCCCTAACCTAACCAAACTAAACCAATCCTAACCTAACCCAATAGTTGACTTTTTTCAAATCAGATTTCATTATTTTTTTATGTTTTCTAAGAGGTTAATCAATTTCATTCATTTGCTTTTTCTGTCACATCCCGAAAGAGTAAATGGGGAGAAAACTGGAATGAAAGAAACAAACAAAAAGGCTTTGGCTAATGATTGAAAATAGATGATCAGAATAAGGGAAAAAGAAAAATATATATAAGGAGAGACCTGCTGCTGCTGATGGAATGTTGTTGTGTTATGTTTTCTCGGAGTGGGCAAGGCGACGAAGAGAGTCGAAAAGGAAAGAAAAAGAAAATACATCTAACCCGCTGGGCTCGACGTTATTATACACACAGCACAGTAAATGTCTTTTACATCAAGGACGATTGTTGTCCAACTATTCCCTTATTAGCGCTCGACTGTGAGCTGCTTCTACTTCTACTTTATATATTAGTCGTTTCCCTTCTCTGTCTCTTTATAGTTCATCCAGTCGTTTCTTGTAATTTCTAAATACCTCATCGCCGTCTCTCTATGATGGCTAGTTAGAGAAAGCTGAAATGAAATAGCTCGACTCCATATATATAATAATAATCTAAATGTATTCCTATTATCCATTAACGAATGGACTAACGAGTTGTTGAAGCGTCCCGGCCCGTTTAAATACATATCCACGCTCCTCCTATAACATTAAAAAAATGAAAATAATAAACCCAACCGGTCCCCCATCACCTTATAGGAGCTATAGCAGCAGCAGCAGATGTTATATTAGAGCTATTCAACGAGTGACTGACCCCTGTAATATTCTCTCTCTCTCTCTCTCAATGGGGCACACACACAGACATAAGGAGTCTGTTTGTATTTTAATTATGTGCGTAGAATTGTGAACGAAACGATTGCGGATCCTCATTCCGCTGGATGTTTATAAAGTAAAAACTGCATTCGATGAGTTTGTAGTTCCTTTTTAACTGTCAATGTACTATGGAGAAAGGAGACTAGAAAACAGAGTGAAAGAATGCGGCTCTTCATCGTCGACCATTTTGTGTGTCACACGAAACGGATTCGTCAACCCCATCGCAACTGGCAAAGTTAAAAAAGTTAAAGAAAAAAGAAAATACTCGAGAAATTCGAGCTGTGCCTTGGCGCGTTGCTCGAATCGCGTCCGAATGATTCAAAAGTCCGTTCCAACGAACTAATAATGTCGTATATACTCCTCCTCCTTCTTCTTCTATTTTTATTTAAAAAATTTTAGACTCAAATGATCCTTAAAGGGGTTATTAACGTTTTAAGTGTCGGGCACAGCAGCGCACCGACCGAGGCGGCTGCTGCAGCACAAAAACATATTACAAGGACAACAAATGGGTTGAATAGAGATCGGAAAAAACGACGTCTAGCACCGCGCATTAAGAATAGTGTTACAGTCTTATCCCCTTTTTTGAACTTAGAAGAGATGAAGAAATAATAATATTGGACGTGGTGTCCGCAGCATTCACTCCGGGCACCATCAGGGTATCGGGTGACATCTAGACACACAAAAAGTCGTTAAAATCCGAGTTAAATGATTAGGGTTTTCTTTCATCCCTTTTGCTTTTTTTTTTCGGGGGTTGGACCAAAAATTGGGTCTAACAAAATCCGACGCGCTCCGATATCAAATGACACACGGGACATTTTCTTTTCTTCTTCTTCTTCTTTGGCTTGACTGTAATATCTCTAATGCGTCTCGTACCGTCCTTCTTCCTTTTTCGGTGCCGTCCGTCTCGCTCATGTAAATCGAGATCGCAAGCGGCTATAGAATCTCTTCATAAAAGCCGGCGGCATCAGATCATCAGTGAACTCTATGGAACTAATTCTTTAAAAAATTTCTTCTTTTTTTCTTATTATTATTATTATTGGCCCCCCTTATTTTGGCGTATGGGTTAATTGCATTTATGGTCGTCGAGCCGACGATGAATTTTTTCCGTTTTTTTGAAAATGACCGCGCGCTCTGAGTCTGATGAGCTAAAGAAGAACAACAGAGGAAAGGCAATATAGTTCATTTAAAAACTAATAGTTTATTCACATGATTTCGTCGTTGATGGCCATAATGGTGTGGAGAAAATGAGGAGAGAGACTAAAAGAGCCGCTCAAAATTCTGATTCTTTTCCGCGCAGAGCATAGCTTTAGATAGTCAGAGCCGACGTATAGTACTAAACGTATAATAATATTCATATAACAACGTGAATTCATTCATTCATTCATCATTATTTATCCTATTATGTAACTGAGCGTTTCAACAGCTGCAAAACACCTTTCATTATAAGGAGCTCCGGTCCCGGGGTAGATGAACGAGAGGCCGGGCGCCCTCCGCGATGCTGCGCTCATTAAACGAATCGGCCCGCTCGATTGAATAATGATGAGACTTTAACAACAGTCCCGACGCAGCAATGCCATCATAACAAAAGACTCGCAACTGTTTTTTTTTGTATGTTATGCTGTGTGTGTGTGCCAGCCAGGCATTTTTTTTGTTTAAAACTCTTCTCGTTATATTATTATTACAACATCCCATTGAGTCCCTTTCGTGCTGTTGTGTCTATAAATCAGTCGACGATTTCAGTGGAACAGCAACAACACAAACAAAAAAAGACCATTTGCGTCGAGCGACACACAACGACAGTCCTGGACTAAAATGATGATGATGATGAGTCTCTCTTTATTAGCTCGTTTGCCCTTCAAATGGAAAGCCAAAAAGGCTGCTGCAGTCCTACCCCCAAAAACAACAACAAGAAATAATAATAAGAAGAACAACAAGAACAACAAGAACAAGTTTTATTTTTAATAAGTAGCTTATACAATAAACGTCGACTCTATCTATGCCTTATTATATTATGTGTCTCCGTCGTCCCTTCGTGTGTAATATGCAGCTATGTGACGATGTGTATATAGTATTAGCTACTCTACTCTACCTACTGTATAACCGTTCACGTCTAAACGGACGGGCGCGGTTTATATCTTCCTATGCTGCCGACTGCTCTGCTTTGGTCTTAATTGCTTCCGCCTGGGAAACATCGTCGTCGTTTTGCTTTTTGACTTGCTGGGCATTGTGGTGCCGCGTCCATCGTCGTCGTCTCCTGTATAGCAGCAAAACTACTCTGTCATGATTCATTACTCGGATTGTTCCACAACTGTTATTTACGACTCACATCTATTGCTAGCCAGCACCATTTCCCCCTTTAACAATAACGCGACACACACACACAAACAAAAAGCTCCAAAAAAACAGGATTATACCTACTACACAGTAAACCATTCCAAGGAATAAACAAACAAAAAGTTTTCTCCCCTCGACAGACAAGAAAGGATTATGTCCCTTAACGATATGATGAGACCTGGGAAACTCTGCCGTTGCGCAGCCCAGCAAACGAACGCAAACTGTGAACGAAATAAAGCAAAAAAAAATAAAGGGAGTTTTTGTCTAGATTATGATGACCCTCCTATTTGGACCATTTTGGTAAAGGGTCTTTTTTACTCGTAACTACTATTGTGGTAGTCCCCTCGTTTATTGTTATTGTATCGTATACCCTTATTCACCTGACTCACTTTTTGAGCCACACGCAACAATTCAAAAACGCGGGCGACCAGCAGCGCTTATGAGAACGGGAAATGTACCCAACGAAAAAGTTGCCGCTTCTTCTTTATATATTCGATGATGTGTGCCAGATATTGCTGGCCCCTCATCAACTTAGTTGCCACTGATGTGTTGTTGTTGTTGTTGTTATGATTGTTTAACCGAAATCAGTTAGACATGTACGTATACTCTCAGTCTGCGTGCCAATGTGTAACGATAATCAGCAGACGGTGAAAGAAAAAAAAAGAAACAAACTCGGTCGGTCATCAACAATACATCGTCGCGCAAAGTCACGAGATATGCAAATTATAGACTATCCACGCGATAGAGCAGAAACGTCAAGTTTTTAAATATTATACGGTGGATGGATATTTATACAAAAGAGTCTGACACTATCAGCCACTGTTGTAAATCAATTATGTTGTATAGCAGCACATCAACCGCCATCGTATAACTGAATTAAATAAGAGACTTTTTCAGTCTCTCTCTGCATCTTTATTTTCCTTATCGTTTTTCATTGTATACGCCAGCCGTTTTCAGTTTTGTTGCGTCTCGGAAAGGGACGGCGACATATCAAACACATCACAAGATGAAATGAGTTAGATTTCTAATAAAAAAAAGGCAGCCTTTCGGTGGTTTTGTGTGCGTTTAAATTCAAATTATTACTCGGACACATATCATCGTCTCAGCTGCCTCAAGAGTTTCAGCAGTACTAGACACAGGTGCTGCTGTGTAAAGCGAATGGCTATATTAAATATAGCTAGAGCTGGGCAACAACAACAGCATCCATCTCGAAATATCATCATAGAGTTATTAGAGTTATAACCCCAAGTTATTGGCCGTATAGATTGTGATGCTGCTAAGTCTACAAGTCTAAGCATTCTTTATATTGTCATTTGTTATTATGACATGTGTTTTGTTGGGGGGTGTGCAACTGCACGACGCGGTCGTCGTCGTCTCTCGAGTCTATACAGTCGAGTGGGAAACGCAGGATAAATCTGTCGGCCAACAGCGACGACGACCGACGACTGCTCGTTATTTGCTTTATGAAATGGCCCAGGGAAGCGAGCAGGCTGGCAGCTCAGTCATACTAGCGCGTCTCTGTTGTAAATCCAAAATGTCAGACACATCACAGAAAAGTTGTCTCTTTCTCTCTCTCTCTCTCTCTGGCCGATTGATTTCAGACTCGGTAAGACTTTTCTCCCCTTATTTCTGGCCATCTGCATGTTGTTTTACACTCCATCGTCATTCCGTTTCTGCTGTGTTAATAATAATGGATTCATTGCTTTTTCTTCTGTCGTCCCCCCCCCCCTCTTGCGTATATCTAAACAAACAAAACTGAAAAAAACAAAAGCGCTATTTCGTGTTGCTGCTGCAGCAAGTTAGTTGTTATAAAATACTGACGGAACGCTATATAGTCTCTCTGGCTTGGCCTCGCGTGAGTGTTTGGGGTATACGAGCCAAAGAGTGGCGTCATTATCTTTAGGCCAGCAGAGCTCCGAAATATAAGACAGAGAGAACGAGAAAGAAAAATGAAAAATAAGAAGGAAAGAAGGCGGTAATTATCTAATGAGATATGACAGTGTTGGCATTATTAGAGAAGCTCAAATGGTCATGAGTCAAATGGGCCATCATTCTGGCGCATTCCCGCGTGCAAGCTCCTCCCCCACCGTTCTCTTTGAAAATGGAAATAAGCGGACTCGTCATCATCATCATCATCTTTTTTCTCTTTTTCTTATATTCATTTCTGTTTGTTTGTTTTTTTAATTTTTCAAAAGAGAAAAAAAAGAATTGAGAAAGAGGAGGAGGAAGAAGAAAAGTTGGCATGGCTGATGCACATCTAAACGCACACAAACTACTACTACACTATGGACGAGCTTTTTTTCTTGTGTCGAGACCGGGATTTTAGGAGAGCCAAGGAGCGCAGCAGCAGTTAGTGGCCCATTTGGCGATCCGGCCTATTCATTATCACCGACACATGACAAACGGCCATCTCATTCCCATTCCTCGGTTGTATTTGCAGCCCACCACCAGCTATCTCTCTTTTCTATTTATTTAGACCCGTTGCAGATGGAGAGCTGATGACTCTCTCCAAATAAGCCACAAACTAATAGACAGAGCGTGCAGCACTCGTCGCGGCTCTCTATATCTAGTAAATATATATACATACGGATACGCGTATATGTTTTTTTGGTTCTGTTGTTACACAGTACAGACAGCAACCAGAGATAAATAACTTATAGCCTTTTTTTTTTCTTATAGAACTGCCGAGCCGCGCCGCCGCCAGTGCACGCTCAAAAGTATCTTCCGCATGATCCGCATTTAGTCTAATCGTTTCTGGCAGCCCCATCCTGGAACTATACAACTGAAAGATTGCTCAACTCTGTACATGTGTGTATATAGCCCGCCATTCTCTCTCTATTCTTATTTCATTTTGCCTCCTCCTCCTTTTCTATCTAACTATTTCCCCCCTCATTGACGCTCCTTTTCGTTCCTCGTTCGTGAGTACAGTGTATATATTTAGACTTGTTTGGCTTCGAAAAGAAGAATGAATAGAACGGAATATTTTTCCTTTAATACCTCCCCCACCGTGAAGAAAAAAAAGAAGACAATTTTCCTTTCGGTGCGCTGCGCTGTGTATATGTTCATCATCATTCAGAGTGCGTACGATCGCTAATCATTACCTGTCGTTCACTGAGTAGAAGAGTAGATGTATTTCTCCCCACCACTTTTGGTCCGTCGTCCGTCGTCGGTATACACGATGATGACTCTTTTCTCTTCTTCTTCTTTTCTTTTGTGCAATCACCTGGGCAGCACAACATGCAGACGTCTTTCTTTTCTTTGCCATCTTTATATATCCGCGTTGGGGCCGCCACGGCAGATTATCATATTCATGATATTGGGATATATAGGAGAGAGACTACACACGAGCAAAAGGATGGGATGAATTAGCATGTAAGTGCCGCTCCGTCTCTCTCTTTAAAGGCTCTTGTCTAACCTTCTTCTTTTTTTCAAAATCACATGCAGAACTTGTTATAATGCGCATGTACCGCTCGGCTACGGCAATTGCCAAGACTAAAAGGTTCGACCGGTCGAGTGCCAGGGATTAGCATCAACACTCAATCTCGTTGATTTCTAAATTTCACATCTAGATGATACGATTGTATAACATGTTCAATTTCAAAATCGAACCGGATTTGAAATGAAACGAGCACTCCATCGAAGAAGAACAAGAAAAAAACCCGACAGCAACGAGGCTGACATATCTTTTCTCAGTTTGAAAAGCGGCACACTGGTCGACATTGGACGGATCCTGTAGCTCGACAATATAATCCTTTCGAGTGTGAAAAGTCAAATGATCAGATTGTAAATCCTCGCCTATCAGAACGCGCTGCTGTGCTCTTTTTTTTATTCGCACACGGGTCCGGTTCTTTGCTGTGCTGCACGGAACAACTTTCCAAAATGGGAATTGGAAAGAATAAGATTATCGCTCAACTTCCACCTCGTTTACTCCGCTGCCGCCCGACTCATGAGGAGCTAACACACTCAGTCGACTCCTATCATCTGGAAAAAGAAAAAAAAAACAAAAAAAAAAATTGTTGTCAGAGAAGCGACTGACATCGTGACGCTCACGTTACAAGACATCTCAGGACGATTTCGCGCTACATTACACTCACACAGAAAGAGAAAGAAATAGACACATCAAGTTTCGAGATATGCTTTCGGAGATATAATAATGGCTCGTAACCGTCTGATTGCACACATTTAACAACAACAACAACAACAACATAATAATAATATAGGGGGGGAATAGAAGTAAGGGTTCCTTTCCTTAAGTTATCCGGTTTTTTAAAAAAACAAACGAAAATGAGATGTTAACATAAAAACGAATGAAAAAATGCCAGTCGAAACGATGAGATGCCACGATGCGAATAGAAAAACACGTCATTTTCACGTTTATTGTTTCTTTTGTTGTTGTTGCAGCAACGATTGATATTGTTGGCTGATTCTAGCCACTTCGGCGCCCAAGGTGCTTAAGCTATCCTGCAAGAGACAGAAAATTAAATGTCAATTAGACTTTAGAGACGATTGAATAGTGAAGAAAAAACTGATTATTCCTTACTTTAAGCGTTATGTTCTTCAAAAGTGTGTCTTCGAGAACACCCTGTAACTTTTGATTGATTTCCAGGCACAGTTCCAAATTCAGGCCGTCGTCCAGGGTTTTCATATTGTACATGGAGGACATGATCCCACCGTGTTTCGCCATTTCAGCCTAAGATGAAAATAACAAATTTATGTTAACTCCAGTAGATTCAACATTCAAATTGGATTCAGAAGGATCAAACTAAGCACAAAAGATTCCGGAAGGAAAAATAAGAATGAAGACTATTTTTGAGACATTTTACCTGGTACATCAATTTCATGTCCTGAAAGGGCAGCAAATAGCGAGAAAGAGAAAAAAAAAAAATAGAAAGAAAATGTTGATCTACCATTTTTGTCTAACGTATTAGTGAGAGTCAATGAGTGAGTGGAAGAATTGCTGTGAAATGGTGGACCACTCACCTTGTGCCGATCACTGGCCTCTGTGGCCATAGATCCCGAATCCTCTTTGGCAAAGAAAAATTGGATGATTCGATTCTTTTTCTTGACTTCGGCCAAAAGATCCTGAACGTGTTCCTCGAGGAAATCGAGTTTTTCACTCTTTCGGGCATTGTCACGCTGGACGCGGACCATCTTTTCAAAGAGTGCGCTACGTTCCCAATCCGGGGACATGTTGATTGGAGCCGGAGTTGGAGACGGAGAATGCTCCGGGGTTCGATGTTCCTGTTACAATTGAATAAGACCAAGTCCGTTAGATAAATCTCAATAAGGCAAATAAACCGTAAACAACGAGTCGCTTACGATGCCGGCGGTATTTAAGGAAGTGTTTGAACTTGTTCTAGAACCCAAACTAACTCCGTCATTGTTGTGAGTTGGGTTGGCGTTGGTGGAGGAAGATTCCACGTGATCCAGTCGTTTTTTGGTCACTCTCAATTCCCGTGTCAATTCCTACGGTTACACAAAAAAAAAATCAATTAACAGTTGAAAATAAAACGGGAAAACACTGTCGATCGTCACACCTTGAGATTAATGGCGTGTTTTCTACGGACCGATGCCAGCTCGTTCTGTAGTTCGCGAACCTGCGTTTGCAAATCTTCGCAAAGGCGGGATTTCTCTGAAACGGTACGGGTCCAGGCAGCGGCCTCGCCACTCCGATTCTCTTGCTCGTGTTGCAATTCAAGTTTGACATTTTTCCACTTGCGTTCGACTTCTTCCAATTGGACAAGGATCTCATTCCTGTTAGTCTCCAACGATTGAGCCTGTCAAATTTTCATCAATTAATAAATCAATTTTGATAATCAATAAGTGATATTTACTTTCTCTTGGAGAGTGGCCAACTCTGACTGGAGACGGACGTTAGTCTCAGTTAGTCGCTGTGTGAATTCAAGCAGTTCACTTTCTTTGGCCCGACATCTTTGCATGTCCTCTTCTAAATCTAGGTTGGACTGCTTGATGGTTTCGAGTTCTTCTTGATATTTCGAGTCTCTCTGTCTTTGGCTATTCACATAAAAATAAAATTCAATTCATTCAAAGTTTTCGATAATTAGTTTACTAGATATATACGTACAATTCTAATTGTGCTTGCACTCCGTCCATTTCGGCCAATTTGGTTTGAGCCTGAATGAGAGATTCACGTTGTTGAGATACTTGATCTTTCAGTTGAATAATGTTATCTTCCTGTTCTGATCGCTCTTTCTGTATAATTTGCAGCTGCCAAATGATTATATATAAAGTAGTCAATATTACGGAAAATTACACATTTTACCAAAACACTGAATTACTTTAGATAAAAGGCCGCTGTTCTCTTCAACTAGCTGGGTGTGCCTTGTTTTGACCGCTTCAAACTCCTTGAGAGCGTTTTTATAGCCGGCAGTTTTCTCTTCCAGATTCTGTTTGTCCATGATGAGCCGTGCCTTTTCCTCGAGCAAATGGGCGTCGTTGATTGCTTTGACGTCACTCTGCTTCGATTTCATTTCATTGCAGTTGCGCTTGAGGTCTTCAATTTCATCCTTCAGTAGCTTGATCAGCTGCACAGTTTTCTCGTATTTTGATTGCGTTTCCTGCATTTTCAAAATGATTCCTATAATTTCACTGTATGGGCAATAACAGGTTTCAAAATGTTAACCTGGTGACTCTCGGTTTCGGCTTTTAGCTTGTTTTGACCCCATCGGACTTTGATTTCTCTGGCATTGACTTCTTCCTTCAGTCTGTCAACCTCTCGTTGCGACCCAAAATACTCGTTGGACTTTAAAAGAAATATAGATAATAAATCAATAAAGTAAATAAATGGTACATTTTTATTGAAATGTAAATGGCTTTTTGTGTACCTTTACTTCCAGCATATTGCACACTCTGGCTTTCTCATTATTCATTGCTTTGATCTTTTCCATCATGACATCTCGTTCTTTCAGTGATTCCCTCATTTTCTTTTCCATACTATCTCTTTGGTTGTGTGCAACAATGACTTCCTTTTCACTGTGTGCATACTTGACCACCATGGAATCCCTTTCCTTTTGCACCTAGATCACAAAAAATTGACATTAATAATGAACAGCTTCAACTTATTCACAAATGATGAGCTTACTTTGGATAACCTTGTTTCGTAATCATTTTTCAGCCTTGCAATTTGCTGCTGCCAATACTCTTCTGTTTTTACGAGATGGCTTCTAAGCTCTAAAATTTCTTTTTGGCAGTTGTTTCGTTCTTCCAGTATGCTGTTATACCTGCAAAGAATAAATAAGAACTGTTAGTTTATGGATATAATTACTTTCCTTGTAAAAAAAAACCCTTACCGTTCTTCTTGATCGTTGTGGGATGTGTCTGTTTGATCTAAAACTTCTGGAAGTTGTGCTTCAGTAGGAAGCTGTTGGAGTTTCTCTATCGACACGTCATAGATTACAGGAGCTAGTTCTTCGCTATCTTCAATCCCATTCGAAATACTTTCATCGTTTTCATTTGTTTCGTTTAAAATACTCGTCATCTCATCAGTGACGTCAGAAATAGAGATGTCTTCCATAGGCGACGGATCCATCATCTCCATATCCTTTTTCAGAGAGCGGTGCAATAGACGATCACACTTCCATATTGTTCCTCACTAAAATTGCCCACAAAGAGCCGTTAGTTAATTGTTGATAGAAACCGGAAAGGGAATAAACTTTCGACCTAATCTGACATTTGTTGGGTCCTCCGCTTACACAGCTGATTAGACGTGTCACACGACGTCGTCATGACAACTGCTGTATTAGCGTCTGCTGTCAGATGTGTTACGCAGAATAAGAACGCAGTTGTTTGGTTTACGCTTGCTTGATATAACTTGTAAATTTTTAAAGATTTTTTTTGTTTGTTACAGTTAAATGCATAATGTAAGTTACAGTATTTTTTCATACTTCCCTTTCAAGTGCTTAATTTTAACCGATGAAAATTAAAGCCCGTCGTCTTGTCATGGCCATTCTAGTCAAATTATGTACTCATTGGAGTGCCAAACGTTTTTTGTGGCTTGCGACAATTATCTTCGTATTAGTAACTCTCTGTTGGTACATGACCAATCCGCTGACAGCAGAGACAGGACAGCGTAAAATTGATTGTTCACAAACTTCTAGCATCTCTGAAGCTGTCAACAGAATGGAGGCAGATGACATGGAAACGGAGCAGACTGGCAGCTATGTTCCCCTATTCCAAAGCAGGATAGTACATCTAGACTTAAAAGGAGCACCTCCTAAGCCAGCATACTTCTCAGAAATCTTTCCACTGCTAGCCAAACTTGGAGCCACTGGCATTTTGATTGAATACGAAGATATGTTTCCTTACACTGGCCTGTCCCTGAATAATACCTCTGCTCACAATGCATACTCTACTACCACTATCTCCCAAATCAATCAATTGGCTAAAGAGAATCATTTGGAAATCATCCCACTCATTCAAACTTTTGGACACCTGGAATACCTTTTAAAACTTCCAGAACATTTGCACCTACGTGAAGTTCCAGATCAGCCTCAGGTGTGTATTAACTATTAAATATACCTAGTATTTAAAAATCTCTTGTCTAACAATTTACATTTTTCTGTTTATTTGACAGGCTATTTGCCCCACTCAAAATGAGACTCTGCCTTTATTGTTCCAAATGTTACAACAAGTTGCCAAATTGCACCCAGAATCGAAAAGAATCCACATTGGTGCCGATGAGGTCTACTTCATTGGCAGATGCAACGCTTGCCAGGAGCGTATGAACAACAAAATCTGGTCTACTTCAGATCTCTTCATAGATCACGTCTCTGCAGTGGCGAAATTTGTCAACGAAAAGTTAGGAAAGCGCCCCATGATGTGGGACGATGAATTCCGCTCCTTCTCCGAACCCCAACTTGTTCAGTCGGGCATCGGCAGTTTGGTTGATATCGTCGTATGGAATTACAAGCCAACTCTCGAACTTGATCACGAAATTTGGACTAAATACTTAAACGTGTTTGACAACATCTGGGCAGCTAGCGCATTCAAAGGCGCCACCGGCTCGAATCAACAGATCACTAGCGTGAGATACCACGTCGAGAACCACCGCGCCTGGTTACGTCTCATCGATGAATATAAAGATACGGCTTACATCAGCAAATTCAAAGGCATTATGCTAACGGGCTGGTCTCGGTAATAAATTAGTTATCTTAATATTTGTTCATTCCTGAATAACTAGAAAGTTTATTTCATTTTCTATATAACGGGAAAATAGGTACGATCACTTTGCAGTCTTGTGTGAACTATTTCCGGCAGCATTTCCCTCACTGGCTGTGGATCTACTTTTGCTTCAGTACGGAGACAATCACCTGCATTTCATCGACCAAGAAGCTGTCAAATATCTTGGATGTTCCGGCAGTTTTGTTTTCCAGATGTCACAAGAAACTTACTACCCCAGTTGCAATTTTCCTGGTTGGGAAGTGCTAAGCGTTATCCAAAACTATGGCCAGGTAAACTTACAAATTTTTAAATATGTGTCAATACTAGACTTGACTTATCATTTCGTGCTTTGCAATTCACAGGTAATGGAGCAGTACGCCAAAGTGCTCAACGATTCCGTGGTACGTGGTTGGTTGACCGACTACAATTTGGCCAAGCAATTTTCCAGTCCGACTCACCTGTCTGGAATTGGCACTGAACTCAGCTACTTACAAAACAGTCTCGATTCTCTGAAACGCGAATCGGAGACGTCATTCGAAGCCGTATACGACACCAATACGGCCAAGGAGTGGTTCGAAACTCACGTCAAACCAATGGCAGATCGAATCAACGAGCTCCTAATGGCCATCGAGACGCTTCGGACCAAGAACACATGGCCTCGCAGACCTTTGTGAAAATCGTCCGTATCATACCGATGACAATATTCAACAGGCTAGTTGGCTGTTTCTTTTTTTTTCATTTTTCCGCAGTATTTGCCGTTTCCTTACTTGTTTATCCTTAACATTTTTTGTACTATACATAATCAATGGAAGTATTCGTATTGATCAACGTCCAAATTTGATATACTCGTGTTTTTTAATTCATTCCCTTTTTTGGATGTTTTGACTAGCTTTTCAATTACACGTCGCGTGTCAATCTACCTTTTTTCCCCAGCTTACTTTGTGCGCTCTAGCTCTCTTACACGCGTGGATTGTGCTGCACATTTCAACCGGGTTGTTCAACCGGTCCCCTCGACATCATCAGACGTCATTTATTTTTTTTTTTCTTCTTCTTCTCCTCCCTATCAGCGCTCACTTGAACTCCTGGGGCTCGTCGACTTTTTGGGGAAACGGGCTGGATACATTGACTATAGACGTGTGCGAGTGTGATGGCTTGATTACGAGCCCATCCATTAATCAATCTAAGGAAAAGGCGTGGCCAAATCTATTCCTCTTTTGAACAAACAAACAACAAAACGTCCAGAACAACACACGAAGGTTATAGGAAAGAATGATAATAAAAAATGTTGCTCAAAATGAATTGGTAGGGGATGGAACAGTAAGTCTTCAGGCCCTTTCCTGTCACTTTTTTTTTGGTGGGCTCCTATTTGTAGGTCAATTAAACCCAGGAATGGAAAACGAGGATTGTGGAGATATAAGTGGGCGTTGCATGGAAGGGAATCGAGTCTTTTGAGTGAGTGCTGGTGGGCGACCTGACCTAACCTTTCTTGGTTTTTCTGCCCATTATCAGACGGATGCCAGTTATAACTCTTGTTACTATGTTGGCCGTCTTCTATGGCCAGCTAAACCTTGGAACAATTGGAACGATTGGTCCGAGTAAGGGGAGCGGGGGTGGTGGGCGATCAGTGATTGTCAAACAGGGAGAATAAGGGGCACACGTACTACGATATCATATCGTCATACTGATTTGCATTTCAAAAGAAACTCTCTCTGACTGCCGTTGCGTCGTCGCCGGGCAACAGCCTCGGCAGCTGTCGCTTATTCTCTCTAAAAAGTAGCTTGCGGTGTGTGATGTGCACGTGTGTGTATGCTTCTCACTGATAAGCTGTATACATATAAAACTACAATATTGAAACCCCCTTCTTCGACTGGATGTGATTTTTTTTTCTTCTCAGCTTCTCTTTCCGTTGGTGTCGGTTGGGCCTAGACACACTCCCAGGACAAAACGTTGATGTTGGCTCGGTTAATCATTGATTCCTCCACTCTATGCTAGGCCAAGCTATAATATGCAAGAGCTAAACTAGGCCTACAGCATAATCGGATCAATCAATAGTTGAACAAACATACCTATTGAAAGGAAGGCGCGTAGCTGGGGACTCACAGAAAAGAGGCTCAATTAGTCGATGCAAATAGGACGGGCAAATTTATTTTATTTCCTGGATGTTGGGAGAGTTTGCCATTCATCCTTTCGGCTTCTTCTTCTTTTTTTATTATTATTATTATTTCCAACATCCCGGGAGGAAAGAGGGAACTCACACAAAACACGGTGAGCGATACATCCGCCGGAGATGAGAGTGCGTGCGGCTGCTTGTTGTTGTTGTCCCCTCCTGGTGTTCGCTCCAATTTTCCACTCGGTCAGACACGACTTTCTCGTACACTGCACTTCACGACAGACGAGATGGGCACCAAGCAAATCAATTTTACATGTACACACAGGAAGGGATGGCAAGACGGCGAGAAAGAGATGAAAGGAGCGCTAGATTGTTAAACGTATAAATATACATATTGGCCTCAGTATTTGAGTATGAGAGACGTTTGCCGATTGAAATTGGAAGATGCTGTCAGAGCGTGTTATCCTTTTACCATCGACAGTTTATTGTTGGGCACGGACGGCAATTTCTGTCCGGATGCGCTGTGTATGGCCGATTTATTTGCCTATTTCAAACATCATCTGCGGATAGATATTGGCTTTCGCCGTCGTCTTCTTTTCTTCTCTTTCATGTGTACAGAACTGACAATCAAACGAGTTTGAATCAACCGCCGGTGTTCATTTAAGAATTTGAATGCCCTTCGTAATAGAAGGAAGATGCTGGGAAATGAGAAAGACGAACAACTTTGAATAGAAGAAGAACGATCCTGTTTTGCGTGTGTGCCCGCTCTAAATAACAAAATTATCTGACATTCGATTGTGAATAGAATAGAATCGGAGAGGGAATAAAATGCGACGACGCGTGATACGTTTCCAAGATATTGCAGAGAAACTGCTTGCGAAAAACAAACTTTGACCGCGGTGGAAGATTATAACGAACTGGGTTTGACTGTGTTTGCACTGTGATGATTCCATCAACAACAGGCCAACTTGCGATTAAGGAGGAGTCAGCACTGGCGTTCAACTTATTCCACCACCGGATGACATATAAAGACAAGGCAATAAGTTGAAGAGAGACGGTGCGAAACGACTAGATTGAAGATAGGTAGAGGGACTGCTTGTAAGTTGTTGAAAGAGGCTCGATGGGCAAGCCGAGTTCATACAACTTCTAGGGCTGCCTGAAAAGTGAGCCGAAATAGCCATTTAACTCTTGTTTAGAATTGTTTTGATCATGGAGAGTTCCAACAAGTCGACGATATGATTGATCAAAAGTTCACATGTATATCCCAATGATCCTTCTACAAGGGAAAACGCACACTCTCAGCGCAGAGCCTAAAAGTTGTCAGGCGTAGGAGACAAACAATGACGTAATATTATCAGGCGAATGTATAGCCCACGCCGGAATTAGAATAGGTAACAGATAAAGGAGTGAGACAAGGCAGCCTAGTCGTTATTCAGTTGAGCGCCCTGATTGGCCTATTCATTAGTTTGTGCCATCTCCTTGTTTTGTATTGCATATAATACACTAGGCTAAACTACGTATAAGTAAAATCTCAAATTGACGACAAAGTTGTTTGGCCTCATTTTCAAAAACTTAACTAACCCAGCATAGTGAGCCTTATACCACCCATTCGGCTGTTTCATGCAGCAAAGTTTCTTTGACATTCATCATACAACGGGTTTCTAAGTGTGTAGATAGATGATCGAGCCTTATTCCTGTTTGATCTTTTCCATAACCAGTCAGCCGACTTTTCAAACTCGGATGTATGGTGAGCCTTTTAACTGCATCCCAATTCGGCAATTCCGAAAACAAAGATTTAATAGGCGAATGCTCCTGCCGCGGATGTTAGAGAAGTGTATAGGCGATTCTTTGAAGAAGAAGGGACTTGGGTACATCTAATAAGGTACCGCATTGCTTATAGCGGAGAACAAGTTTACAAACTTGAAGTACAGTACACTGTACCCGTTGACACGGTCAAATGCCAATATCTCGCCCTGAGAAGGGAGAGACTAGGCGACAGAGGAATGTATTGGACACATATGCGGTCAAAACAGAACACCAACACGATCATCTTCCTGTGAAAGCGGAGGAGGTGCTGGGAGCGCAAGAGTCACACCAGCAACAAACCAATTCAGCAAATGATGAGACGCTAAGAAGAAGAAGCGCAAAGGGAAAAAGCAGTGACTACACTATTCAAAGCCAACAGTAGAGAGCTATAGTGGAGCGGGTGCGGCGAATTGGAAAACGAGATATATCAATGTCAGCGTGTACAGCAAGTCATTAAGTTGTCCTCATTACCGGGCAGAGACAAAGCGGCCCGCTCTCTTTCAAACACTTCTCTTCAAACAACACACATGAGGCAGCCTATAGAGAAAAAGAGGCCTACGTTATACAGCCCCCACCGTATTATTCACACCGACAACCCAACTAGCGATATTAGTACTCTACAGATATAGCGCAGCAGCTAGTCAGCACTGATGGAGGATCTATTGGAAGCCGGTGCTTCAGCAGAAAGAACTAATATACTAGCTCTCATTTGCCCCTTAACTGCATCAGTCAGTAGTTCATATTAGGCCCTTATTTTGCTCTATGTGTGGGATAAATAGAAGCGGATATACGTATATATTCTGTTGATACGGTTAGACTTGACCCACTCTATGCTGCTCGCTCTATTACTTGGCTGCTCTTTGACATTTGTCTAGTTCGTCTTTCTCCACTTCACCGTCCATAACTCAATGTATCCCTTATCTTGCTGCATATGACGTTGGCCAGCGGAAGCGTTGGCTCTGACCCGTACCACCATGGTCATGGCATATTCGATATTTTCCTCTTGTCCATCTGCTTATTAACATTTTCTCACACATGGTTAAAGATTGCCAAATATAATTCGAGAGAACATAATAAGATTCACAATAAATTAGCGAATGAAATGGAGCCGACTAAATCGACAGATCAGTCGCTTCTCTGTCGCTGTGTGTGTCTAATATTCCAGCAAGCTATTATATAATACACAACTCATCTCGCTCTTGCTGCAAACATCACTATTATAATAAGCAGGGGAGTGGAGCTATAATGCATATTAGTATACAAGGAGGCCGAACCGACATTCAGCAGCAGCCTATTATACACACAATATACAAGAGGGAAAGCAAATCAAAGCCAAAAGAAAAGGAAAAGGATCGAAAAAAAAGGAAGATTTGAGAGGATCAAATTATCGGAGCGATTTGTCGCTTGGTTGCTCCTCAATGTCGTCCGTAATGACTTGGATTATACACGTCCGGGAGGAGTGTATCCTAGAGGGACTTGTGCTGCGCTTCTTATTCCCCGTTTTATTATACAGCAGGCAGAAACCTGGGCAGGATCGCGCCCTCAACCGTTCACTCCGTTTAGTCGCGTTGATATAAATCCGTGGCAGCACAGGCGTCGCCCATACACCCTCATAGCCGTTTAATCTCCATATATTATACACCATCCATTTCATGACGTATCCTTCCTCCTTCGTCATCGTATACGCGAGTTCAGCGCAAGTGGAAGATGAGAGCGACGGTAAAAGGAATGGGGACGCTGACTGATGGGGTCATACAACTATTATAGACGGCGGTGTATGCTGGATGTATGTGCGCGAATATCATGCAGTACATGAGAGAGGTGACGGAAGGCAGAGAGGGCTGGGGCTTTGTTGAATATAATAGACCGACAATCGCTTATATTTGCTTGCGTTGATGCTGATGCTAAGCTGCCCATCATCTAATCAGTGCCGGAGTGGCACGAGACTCGTGTGGCCCTGCCAGTATGGAGAAAGATTCAACTCTTGTGTATTACTTCCCGGACTGTACAGGGAGGAAGGAAGGATTTATCAGACCCTGTAATGAAGAAATAATAGTCCGTGCGCAAAAGTATTTTCTAGATATATGCTTTTTAATTTTTGTTTTTCTTGATAACCTTTAAGGCTTTAAGAGAGGAAATAAACTGAGATAACAAAATGAATTTTGATTGATTTGTTTTTTGTATTGAACCGACAGAAATTTCATTTAAACAAAGACAGACTGAAAATAATGAAATCAAACACACATTGCCATCATCACTCATTGATCCTTTCCTGCTGAACGTTTATGATGGGTTTTTTTTCTTATGATTACGATGCTTCTTTTGATCCTTGACAGCGGCTGGCTCATCGGGAATAGAATCTGGAGTCTTGGTGGTTCTCCCCAAGCCGACCACTGATCCAACACCTGATAGAACCGATTTACCAGCGGACCACGCAGTCGATCCTTTTCCCACCACAGCGCGTCTTAGTAGTCCCGGACGGACAGGTTCTTCTGCAACTTTCGGGTTCTTTTTTAGTCAAATGACCTATCAGAATGCCGTCGTCTCTTGTCATGTCGCCTCTTCATCTTTTGGGTACCAGGGGCCGCTTTCTCCAACCGAGATTCAACTTCTTGAGGTAAAGATGCAATAACCTCAACATCCTCTCGTGTTGGATCCAGAACGGCCTCTGGGTTTGACGGAATCTCAACATTATCCGGTATTGGTACACTCTCAACAGTCTCTGCTATCGGTTGATCCTCAATTGATTCCGGTGACGTGAAGGATGCTTTCACCTTCCACGTTTGCTGGTACTATCTCAGAGGTACTAGTCTCAGGTACTTTGGGGGCCTGAACAACTTCTTGCTGAACATCCGACTGCTTCACCTCAGGTTTTTCATCCATGTTGTGCCCAGCATCCAATTTCTCATCCAGTTCCGGTTTCTTAGAATGCAAAATTGGATCAATCATGGAATGCCACATCCGGCTTGCCAATCCGGGATGGACGGATGAGTCAGTGTTCTCTAGCACCGTCGGCTGGACTTCAACAGCAGTCGTCGTGACTTTCTTACTCGAGGACACCGGTGGAAAAGGTTTGTCGTAATGACTGCGGGGAACAGGTCTGGCCTTAAAAGGTTTCGGTTTCAGATCTTTCATGACCGACTTGACGCTGCTCAATTCCGGTTTCGAAGAAAAATTCCAATCGCGCGGATGGATCTTCTTGTCCCGAGGCTCTGCTGATGGACGAATGATCTCATGTTTGCGAATCGCGGCCGTGATTGAAGTCTCACCAAATCCTTGATAGCCGAATCCAACTTTGGTCACCAGTGGAGCCACATCAGCCTTGGCGGATTGAACTGGTACAAACTGGATTTCATCCGGATTGCGAACCGCCTGTTTATTAGCCAATTTGACGGTTTTCCTATTGTCGATTTTGGCTTTAACAAAAGGAAATTCTTTCTTCGCTCCGGGGAGTTTTCGAATCTGCTGAGAATTCATTTCTGTTTTGGATTTCGTAGGTTAATACGACAGAGTGCTAAAAGCATGATTAGGGTATGGGGCGACCTTCCTTATATACCTTACGATCCCGAAAGTGAAACATCAAGTCCCGATTATAAGCTGATTGTGTATTAATTTTCTCACGAAAATAGCGTTGGTTTTGGGAAATTTACAATATTTATAATTTAAATAACAAAGTTCAATCATATTTCAACTAATAAAAATATTTTAAAAAATTCGATTTTAGTAAAAAAATTACCTGTGGTATTTTTTGTATAACCTAGCTATGTGATAGGAAGGAACGAAAAACTTAAAGTTAAATAGTTTATGCGATACAAATACAATAAAATATTGTTGAACAATCAGCGTTTAATTATGGCACAACTTTTTAAAACACAAATTAAGTTGGTGAGTTGTTAACTTCCCTAAATAAAAAATGAAACAATGGTTCCGAGCAACATCCTCAGAAGTCTATATAAGCATCCTCAGTCAAGACATAATTCCAAACGTTTTCGCTGTTCGAATCTCTTGAGCTTCAAAACAAACTCACCAGGAGAAAGAATGTCGCCTTACTTCAACCTTTGCACAAAATTGACGATTCGCTCGAAAGAATACAGCATCTACTGCAAACGAGATGCGCGTCATGGAGCCATATTCAAAATTGCCGAAATGATTGGGCTACCTGACGGACGAGTGATTGTTAATAAAATCTTTGTCACTCTCGATGTCGCCACTGAACTGTGCGAACGATTAAACGCATTGGAACAACTTTACCGGGAGTCGCGTCCTCTACCGCGCAACGGCCAGCTTCACTTCGAGGAGATGATCGAAGAAGAATCGACAATCAAATTGGATCTCAGCGTCAGGGAATACAGACAAAACCTGCAGATTACGCAAAGTAAAAAGATTATGACCCGCGGTCCATGCGATAGCCTTAACATTCCGGATGTAGGGGAGTTTCGCCGCGCACTTTCTCAATTGGTCGAAGACTTTGCGAATAATACTTTGACGCTGAGTATTGAAACGGATGATTCCGGCATCTCCAAAGTGATTCGAGGGGATCGTGTGGCTGTCATTTATTGCTCGATCCGTCCGTGGCCCTGGACCCGTTCGTATCCCATCAAAGAACTTCTCTTTGACCCGACTTTGGTGGGACTGATCCTTTTCGATCGTGACGTTGACAAGATCCGCGAATATTGCGAACGCACCTATCCCAACTTGATGGTGGACTCTTACGTCGACATGGACTACGAACAAAACGATTGGACTGCTGTCTTTTTCGAAAACCTGAAAATCCGCTGGATTCGCCGAGGTCAACAGTTCCGCATCAATGAACACCCCGGAACACTTTCCCTGAAGCAAGAAGATCACTGGTTTACCGCCTAAAACAAATCAAAATTTGCTTCTTGACATTTCTGATTTCTTGTAATTCGTTTCTGATAAAGTGAAAATAAACATTTCATAAAACAAATATATTGACCGGAATTCATTAATTATTTTTTTGACTGCATACAGTACGATTTTTCCTGATGGAAAGTGAAGATTAGTTGAATATGGAGGGCCTCAAAGGGCAAAGATTAGGAAAGGCCAGGGAAAGGCTGGCTTAAAGATGAAAGACTATAAAAAACCAATAACTTTTTGTTTTTTAGAAATTGCGTTATAAGAATCTCTCCGCACGGACCGAAGGGATTTAATCGTTGTACTTCTTGCGAGACTTCCTGTGATTGAAGCTAATGAACGTTACATGTGGTTCGTGCCAATTTTGTCACTTTGAAACGGAACTCGAGCGGCAGTCGAAAGGGAGGAGGATATGGGGGTGTGGCCTGGACTATACAGAGAGGAAGGAAGGATTTATGAAAACCCACAATAAGGGGTCGCTATCTAATGATATCGGAAATGACTGTAATGTGCTGTTATTTAATTCTATTCGTTGAAATCTATTCGTGAACCATTTAAGTCATCTTATCAACTTATATAATTAAATGTAAATTATCCGCATCACGTTTTCTTTGTTTGCATATCTACTTAAATTGGTACAGCATAATTATCATCCATTAAACAGAATCGTGTCCGTATTTATTTCCGATTTTTTCAATTATAATTCAAATCAGCCTGGTCGGCTGCCTTACTTTAGAAGTGCGAGGGTAGACCACTACTTAAGCTGGACTGTTGGGTCGAAGAAATTAGCCCTGTTACCGAGAATCCTACTCCCGAGGTAACAAGGTACAGCGCTAAATATCTTTACGGTCGATCTCGCTATCTACCGTTAGGTTAAACGACCAGTGATTTACAGCAAATTCTACTGGTAAATGCACCAGAATATAAACTAAATTTATTTCTTAAGACACGTGGTGTAGGGACGTATAATCAAACTATGATAGTTATCATTTCTTTATGGATCCAGCACTTTAACGTTGATATCCGAAACCTTATATTATGAAGTAAACACTGTTCATTTGTTTGATCTGGCAAAATATGAAAAAAAAGTGGCGTTATGCGAAAATGATTATATCTGTATATGTCTGTGATAGGAACGGGATTTAAGCGGCTGCCAGAAGGGAAGAGGAAGAATCGTCCGGACTGTACCAGGAGGAAGGGAGGGTTTATCAGAACCCAGAGTGTAGGATATAGAATATTTCGTGAGTAATAGACTAACAGTACTTGATGCCTAGGATTTTTTATGGAAACAAAAAATTCACTAGTGTTAGGTAAGGATTGGTTTACATAATTTGATTAGTTACCATAGACGCCTACTAAATGAAAATATATGTGCGTGAACTGACTTATTATGAGTTGTTTTATTCAGGTTATCAACTTTTTAAATATATTTAAACCATCCGCCTAGAGTTACGTTTAGTCGATTCGTCTATGAACATTAATTCGGCATTATTGCTATTTGGAATTCGTAGCGGTAACTCTATTAATTTTCGAGATTTACAAATTAATTTTCAAAATCAACATGACCTGTCTGAAAATGAGTAAACTGAGAATCGGCCATTACCATCTTCATGGTTTTTTAGGGCTTCTCTATTTAATGTTTTCAAAATCTTCGGTCAGTGATGAAGAAGCTATTCTAACTGGAAATCAAACCAGAATATTAACTAATATCTGTTCTAAAGACCAACGGTGTAGAAACTCGCACTCAAAGCTTCACAGTTACTGTTTCGCATAATCTCGAGTACTCCCTAGTTGAATTTCGATGTTATAAACTCTGATACAAACAGTGTTCAATTGTTCAAAATTTATCAAACAAGCGGTATCAATCGAAAAAATTATTTCTTTCCCACAATTATCAATTTTAATATTCCCCTTGCCGATTATTTCACACCATAGGTATACAGTTGCCTATATGGTATTTAAAAATCTAGAACCGAATTACAACCGATGCATCATCGGCAGTTGCAAGTCGGAGTTTTCTTCCGTTTTCTTTTCTCATTTCTTCCGTACTTGCTCCTGTGCTGTGCTCACAGTCATTCCGGAAATGTGTCGACGTCGTTGCCTCTCCTTCCCATTCTGAGGACAGTTCAGTTTAAATAAGAGAATTGGTCGACTGCCAGTCGTTTAAAACGCAAATAAATGACAGTGAAGAAACAGTTTTAGAGATAAAAGAAGAGAAGACTATAAGGGGAATACAGTCTGTGTGTATATACAGGGAAAGCTCATCCAGCAGCTATAGACAACAAGAAGCGACAAAAGAAATGGAGACGACGACGAACGAGAAGTCGTTAGGTCATTCATCAAGGCGGGGGATGCGGGACAGTAGGGGAGTGGAGGAGAAGACAAACCCCAAAACAAGACATTTCGCCGTGCACAGCATTGCACCACCACCACTCGACGTCACGTAACAAAACCCTATTGTAAAACATGTAGAACTGAGCTATGCTCTATAGATGTTGTATATGGAGCAGCGCACACTATATAGTACAGTGACACCACGACAACCGGCGCGTCGGTCCACTAACAAGAGTGAAGAATGAAGACCAGCTCTCCATATGGCGAAGAAAAGAAGAACGCAAGAGTCACTACCAGTCTAGTAGTAAATTATGAATCGGGACACAAGAAGAAAGGCCTATAGATTGCGTAGCCTATGTAATATGTCAGAGGACAGACTAATTTAAAGGCAGAAACATAGTTGGAAATAAGAAACAAAGTGGCAAACAACATGCAAGAAAAAAAGGGAGATCATTCATCAAGTGAGTAGCGTTCGTGAGCCGCGGCGTCTGTGGTGGCAACTGGCAAGGTGGAAACAAAAAATGAAGCACCGTGAACAGCGCGCATAACACACACGGCACGAGCCCGTGCAACACTTCCCCCTCCTTATATAGGAAAACGTCGACAAAAGGAGGCAGTGTATATGCACGGTATTAGTCTCCGTCCCCCCTTGCGTGTCGTCTGTATAATAGGAAGTATACACCTCGTTGCTGGCGTGTCACGCTCGGTCAGTTCGGAACAATGAGCCTCCCTTCTTTTCTTTTCTTCCTCTCGAGTTCCTTGGTGAGTCGACCTATTCGTCCCTCATCTATGTGATAGGCAATTTCTTCTTTTTTTCTCCGCTGAACTGACTCGCCAACAAGCGGCGAACTGCGGTTAGCCGTTTGACGTTGATCCCGCCTCTTGGCAGAACACTCTGTCACGGTCGACACGGCCGAAGACAGCGGTATTCTCCGCGATGCGAAATAATTTCCGATAATTTCGTTTTTTTTTCACTTTTTTCGTCTCCACCGAGATCTTGATGACTTTATAAGTCAACACTATACAAAGCCACTATTTAAAAGTGTATAAACCTGCAGAGATAAGAGACTTTTAATAAAATGATGGCCGGAATGAAAAGAATTAGTTGGAATCGAAATTTTGGCTCATGCCATCGTTTTTTACAATGTATCAAAGTAAAAGACTGTTAGACCGCTAATGATTGTTGTGCACAACACGGCGATATAATGGTGATGTGCAGTTATACTTAGACACGGCGACCGCTCGACCATTTGCTCACGCGGCCCAGGTAACGCTTCGCATTGTGAATGCGCTATACGTGTTTGCTTGCGTATATACTGGTCCAAGAGAACAATACAGGAGAGCGATGGATTGTGTATACGTGACCGCTGCGGGAGGTCCCCCTACATCATCATCAAGACTCCTAGGAGGACACATTTGGTTGGAAACAAGTCGATAACAAATAATAGAATATCCCCATTGGAAATAATGAGCGGCAACATCAGCACTATGCAACCCACCATCTTTTCATCCCTTTTTTTTTAAAAGCCGTTCTAGATAAGTAGATAGTCAGTGACAACGGGGAATGATGCGATCACATGAAAAGAGCCCCGATCACGTCGCTATATCACATCAACTATACGCAATTTGCCGTCTCGATACGGAAATATAACAAGGTCGAAGCTCGATAACTCGACAGCCATAATACAATGTTATGTTCGCAGTGTTCGCTATATTACAAAGGCTAATGGACAACTCCTGAGAGAGCGACAATATTATACATGTGGCATATCGACCTATTACACTTATAATTTATTTTGTTCGCTTGTATTCTTTCTCCTATAACTCTCGAATGTATTAACTCGCGATTGCCTAGCCTTTCTCTCTTTTCTCTTTACTCTCGCCTCATTTTCTAAATATAAAACACACCGTTCATAGCCAGCCGCATAGTCTATTCGGTTGGAAGGTTTGGACTCGGCTCATTGGACGTCACGGGTCACGTGCGTCAAACAGATTCCCTCCCTGTATACATTTTTCTGATAGGCTAGACCCGCTACCGACCGATATGGGCAGCCGTTTTCATTCTCTTGTATATGTTTTTGTATAGCCCACACATCTATCAACCTCATCTCACGCTGAGGAGGTACCATTGCGCTGCTGCCACGGCTGGACGATGCCGAGAGAAAGGCGAAATCATCAAACGAGTAACGAATTTAAAAAATAGAAGAGCGGATAGTTGGAGCCTTTGAAACATTAGAGCGACACTTGTCGGCGCTTTAAGAGACAAAATAACCGTCAGCCAAAAAGGGGACTCGCCTATCTATACACACGAGGGCGTGGAAGACGATGAGATCGACGTTGTTGGAAAAAACGAGAACGAAACGAGGGGGCAAAAGTGACAACTAACACTATACGCGGCCGCGCATCTCCTAACTGGGATCCCTCTTGTTGGCAACAATTCACCAGCTTGTTTCGCTTCATTTCACTTTTGTATAGTTTTTTCGTCCTCTGTGTGTGTTGAATGTCTTTTTCTTATTCTCTTTCCTTCGCAAACGATCCTTGCTCCTGCTGCTCTGTTTGTAGAAGGATACACTCTCTCTTTATTATTGGTTATAGATAAAAAAGAGTCTCTTCTTTGAACTGCACTGCTCTGTTTGCTTCTCCACTCATCAGCGCATGTGTACGGGGGTGAACCGACCGACTAATGAATAAGGAAACGAAGGCTAAAGTCATTTATTTCCAAGAAGGAACATCCCCATTCAGTCCAAAATGTACGAAGGCTGAAATAAGGTTGAAGCCAAAAGAGGTTTTGAAGACCTGACCGCTAATTGCCCCGTCAAGCTCCGAGATATGCTTTCCTAGGGCGTTCGTGTATATTTATCCTGCGGTCTATAATGGACTCTGAAAAAACCTCTTCTCATCATCATCATCTGCTGTCGGGTCTCGTTCAAACCTTTTCTTGTTTGTGGTGTCTCCCATAAAAGCGACCGAGTCATCAACGTAATCGGAGCGGAGTCTCACATGTCCTCCATCCCAGTCTCTATATAGGACATTCGTCATGAAATGTGAGGAAGCCGAAAAATACCCAAATTGGACGCAGGGGCTCTGTCACAAACAAAGTCTAGAACTATAACAACACAGAGCAAAACAGGATCATCAACAGTTTTCTACAAACAAAAAGAGGCAAAACTCCACAAATGGCACAACGAGTCAACGAAATAGGTTCATTCTTTTTCCGTTAACGCTCTATTATTTAGAGGGTCCATACAGTTCTAGTTCTAAATGGATACATTTTGCCTCCCTTCAGCCAAGAGGGTGGGGCTGCATGTGCACGGACTCGGGGAATGGTGAAGTCAAGTGATCCTGATCGGACGTTTTCAGCCTCTCTCTCTCTCCTTTGAGAGAGACAAGCGCCCGAAGAATGAAAAAGAGTTTGGTGGTGAAAGAAGAAGAAGAAGAAAAGATTCCATCAAAGTCCATCCAGAGCAATTCCATACAGAGGACGGCAAGTCAATAGGAATCGGATATGGTTAAGTCTCTTATTCTCCGCGCTCACCGGCCGCGCGTTTTGTTGGAACTGTGCGGGCGCTGTCTTTTATATACACAATCGAATCGACAGCACACAGAGGCCACACCGCGCTCCTATTTTTTCCTCTTCTTCTTCTTCTTCTTTATTTTCCTTTTGTGTGTAACCGCGTCGGGTCTCGCGCCATTGCGGTTCTCACTCAGCAGCATCCGCAACTCCGCCCTTTCGTTTTCTTCTCTTCACTCGTCTCCTTCTTTCACTCTTATATGTAGAAGACTATAGCTTATACACTTTTAAAGGAAAGACATCGGCAGCACTATACAATAAAAAGCGGAAAAAAGAGTCGAGGAATTAAGATATCAAAAACTCTTTTGTATATGCTCTTATTTGGCAGTGAGAGAGAAAAAAAAGGCAGCAAGTCAATTCGTCGGGACCTTTCAGTCCCGAAATCACTTAACAAAGGGGAGGATTAGTAGACAAAAACAATCATCCAAAGTCAGGAGAATGACTGTCTATAGTCTATATACAGATGATATAAATGAGAATAATTATAGCGTTTCGCCTCATTTCCCTATATTATGCTCGATGCCATTTGATCTCTATTGGCCTTTTCTTATATACACAGACAGATTTCAATGGAGACTATAAGATATCGACTAAAGGATTGAATTCTATTGATAATGTATCTTATCATCAAGCCAATATCTAATGGAGAATGGCCCATCTCCATAAGTCGTCGAGAAATCGAATGCAATTGATTGTAAGATAACGCAGTACTGAAAGTAGTTTCCATCGTCATCGGCTCAGCAAGAGCAGTCCATGGGAAAAACGAGCATTAGCATTTACATCTCATAAATAAATGAACAGCAGTCCTTCATTCGCCAATCCGGCACAGTCAACTCTAAGTATAAACAACTATATAAGAGCAAACAGTCAAAGAGTATTGGAGTCTAGTTTCGTTGTCCTTTTCTCAATAATATCAACTGATCTGATCCCCTGACGATTTAAATCGAAAACAGTCAAATACGGGAGGATATCGAGGTCTTGGAGGATGACACGATAGCAGTTGAAAACATGGGCCTTATAAGATAAAATTATATAGTCCATATATAATACCACGTATAAATCTTATTTTAGAAGAACGTACTACATTTATACTATCTCTCTCTCTCTACATACATCATCACTTTGCTGCTGCTGCTGTTGCAATTCTGCATGTCCCACACCGATGGATAGCCTTATTCAAGCGCTTTGATGCTCGCTTTTTGATCCGTCTTATCGACACAGACTATTGAGCAAAGCGTGAGGAATGCGACCCACTGCAAGCCCAACATCAAGTCTTCGTTATTCCATTTTGTTTTTTTTGGGCTGTCTCTCCCTTGTGCTGCTGATGGCACAACAACGTCATCGCTTTAGTATATACAGGGTGCTGGGCGTGTGTGTGTGTATGTCTATAACAGCGCAATCGGATTAAAGCTTTTTTCTTTTTTCAGTCCCCAACGAAAACGCGAGCGACGACACCATCACCTTATTATAAGAGAGAGGCAGAGCAATATAGATATAAAACACACAGTCTTTTGTCGTCCTTTATAGGAGCCTATCCCATCACTACTCAACTGGAAACAGAATATATAACAGCACCACTCATAGGTTTCTATATAGCCTCCCCATTTTTCACTTTTCCTTCCGAGAAACGACGAGAACTACTTTGATTTTTTTTTCTACTTTGGTTTTTAACTGCTGTTTACGTCCATTTTAACTTCTGATTTGTTGTTAGGGGGAAAAAGTGCGAAAATTCATTGTAGAAAGAAACAAATCCAAATGATGGAAACTGCACTGTTATATAATTCCGCGGTCGGAAACTGCCTTATAATTGTTGATATAGAGCCTGACGTACACTTTAATAATATGAGACTGCTGTAATAGGCTCTATGCTGCTTTGTGTAAAAGACTGATGTGATTGGAGTTAATTGCAAAAACCTGGGTCTCCCGGATTTGATCCGGTTTCTCTCGAACGATTTCACGCCCATTTGAAGCCAGCAAAGCTCTGGCAGCAACCTCCCCACGTCTTTCCCCCATTTCTCTCTGTCTCCCTCCATATAAACATAGATAGGTCTAATACATATATAGGCCTACTACTACTGTATGTTGCCTCCTCCCGTCTATCACAGCCAGTGCGTATTATGGTACTGCTGATAGATAATGGCTATATTGGCTATATAGAAACGACGCGTACACTCTCGAGCAGGATCGGCACGACTCGATCAAATCCGCATCTATATATAATATCCCCCTCTCAATCAGCTTAGGATGTACATGAAACCAACGGGACGTGGAAATCGATCCATTTATTTATAGGCCAACAAAGAGAGAGAGAGAGAGAGAATGAGGAACTCTGGCCGTCGCGGGCTCATCGACGTTCCAAAGGACCTCTTATCAAATGATTAGACGGCCACTTGGACCTTCTGTCTGTTTTGTCCCAGACCGCAGGCACGAGACAATATCAACGCCAGAATGTCTAGGCTACAACGTCATCGATATTATAAATGCTTTGATTTTTCCTATACACAGTTATATAAGAACTCTATGGCACTCGACTGATCACGAGTCATTCGTCCTTTACGTTCAGCAGATTATTTGAATACGCGAATCATCACGGAGCGAATAAAATAATGGGAAAAGGGAGCGATAAGGAGAAGAAGATTTTTCACGCATGAATCGCTTCTGTGTTTAGCCGGATTATATGCATCCATCCTCCGACGATTCGACTCAGTTTGACGCGGTCGACCGAGCCGCGTCTCATCTTCTCCAGGCTCACATTTTTAACTTGAATATAATCTGCTGTTGCGATGTGCTTGTTTATTTATTTATTTTTTTTTACTTTAGTTTCATATCCAAAGTGTTGTGAGATATTTATACAAATATGTCTGTGGCATCCATTTACTTTACAGAACTCGACGGAAAAGGGGCAGAAGGCGGATGAAAACGTGTTGAAAATGGTCCCCCAGAGGACCTGGAGAATGGCATCAAGGAAAGAACGATGCTGTGTACATGTATAAACAAGGCGCTCTATCTATAGTTGAATCGTGTATACAACAGAGTCTATATGCACCATTAAGAGTCTATCTCATTACATGTAATATCGCTGTCTCTTGCCTATTTTCTCCATTCTACAGGCGATTACAGACAGGAGATTTGCATTATTCGGTGATTTTGTCGGCGTCTACTACTCCCCTGTCGGATTGGCGAAAATCTAATTGCTCCTGTGGGGTATAGCTGGCAGTAGAATGGCATTTGTGGAAGACAGTTTTTATAGTTTAAAGATTAAATGTAAAAGACATGGCTGCTGCTGTGTCATCAATTCAAACGATTTCATTTCGAAATAATGTAATACGCGCTCGTCGATGGCGCGACGAGTCTATATTAGTCTCTCTAATATTTATGGACAGTAGAGAGAGAAGGTTTGGAATCAGCCCAAAACGGCGTGACGGTGATGATTATACTCGACTCATTTGAGACTGAAAAAGAGCTCCGTATAGGAATCGCTTGATTTGACGTGAAAAGGAAAAAAGAAAAATAAAATAAAAAGAGAATTTACAAGTTAAATAAAGGGAAACAGACTCATAGAGAGAGACGCACAGTTGGCACAGTCGGCCGTCGCTACTGTTGCCGGAAAATGAGCCAGGACGAGACATCACATCAGCAGGAGTAGCAGCGAGAAGAAGCTCATGATGGAAAAGCTAATGACAGCAGCACATAGAAACGCAATGGGCCGGCTCTCACGCAGCTTATTTTCTCCCGTAATGCTGCGACGATGCGCGGGACAAGCGGGGGCCGAACGTTCAACCGTGAAAGCCGCTCTCATCGTTTCCCATCTCCTCCCTTCTCTGCACGGAACTGAGTACGGGCGACGCAGCACACACCACCCACGCCGCGTTTCTTTCAAATTCTTGGACGACGACGGACACAACAACAAAAACAAAAAAACAACGAGAAAACAAATAAAATAAAGAGGAGCGTGATGATCGTTTTCGGTAGGCGGCAGCGACGGAAATTATAGTTTATATACACCGTGGAGAGCATCCTCCTGGAAGCCCCATTTGCCAACGAGCTATACATCCTAGAAAGAAAGAAAGTCGACAGCCCAAAGTGGCTGGGCACCGTCATCATCAGGGAACCGAGAGTCGCGACTCTAACACTGTTTAGCCGATGAAAGACGGGGAAAGAAAAGGAAGAAGAAGAAGAAAAAAGGAAACCTATTGAGAATCAGTTTGGGGCCAATCGGGTGTTACCCAGTGGGAGGAGCCATCCGCATAGATGATACGGCGCAGCATCCGTGGATATACATGTGTGTGAGTGTGTGTTTCCCTTTGCATTTCTCTCTCTACGACTTTGAGGGAGGCTCTTTCCTCATTCTCAGCCTCTCCCACTTCATTGCTCCGGCGAAGAGAGCTGGGCGGTTTCACGTCCGTATTTATATACACACACAAGTCGCATATATCCACTATAAATATATGTACCATTTGTACATCTATTCTCTGTACAGTAGTATACGTCGTACACACACACACACACCGGATATCTTATTCTCTCTGTGAGCTATCCGATAGCCATATAGAGAACAGTAGTTGTGGCTGGTGCTTCATTCAGTGCGTCAATCTCAGTCGCGCAAACAACTCACATTTTTTGAAGACTCCGACACTCAATTTTTGTTTGTTAACGTGTTGTCTCGACACTTTTTCCAGTTTCAAATTAAGACAAGTTCGCATAGTCACAGTCAAAAGTGTTGTGATTGTTTATTTGATTGTGAGAAAATAATAACTTTGAGCTTTGAGTTGATATTTCATTGTCCGTCGGCTTTTTCTATCGCGGATGGACGCTACTCTTCCTGTGGATCTGAGACGATTCAGACCCGTCGTCGAGACGTCGTTTCAAGAAAATTGCCATTCAACAGTATCAAGATCAAGACAGTAGTATGGAAGTCAATGTGGAAGCAGAGAGAGACGGTGGTCCTTTGATGGCCGGTAAAGTGTCGCCATCAGTCACGGCAGCTTCCGTTCAAGAGGAATCAATGCCGACGGTAGGACGAACGGAACATCACCACCAAATGAACCATCAACAGCAACCGCAGCAACAGCACAGGTCGCTCAAGTTCAGCGTGGAAAACATATTGGATCCGACGAAATTCACCGGTCATCAACATCACCACAACAGCAGTCAATTGCCTCCTCGTCTCAATAACAACATCTTCCAGCATCCGATCCAGCACATGCATCATCATCCATTGTTCAATCATCATCATCAAGCAGCAGGGCATCACCCGTGGGTCTTGCCCGTCAATCCGGCCAATTTGTTTGCAGGCATCAACACCACCACCCATCAACAACAGCATAGTCCTATTACAACAACAGCAATTGCAGAATCAAATTCATCATCATAATGGACGTTCACAAGCACATCGGTCGAATCGGAAAGACAGTCTCTACGATCGCAGTAGCGACCTCGAATCAGGTACGCTATTATTCACTTACAAATTCTGAGCTGTTTGACACACGTTCGACACGTGTGTTGTGTGTCCAATATAAACCGGAATTGACAAGACGCCCGGTTCTCTCTTATTTTTTTTTTGTGGTCGCTTTTTATTGCGTCTTAAATTTCCCCCACTCGCGTGCTATCCGCAGCATCAGCTGTCTTGGCTCTTTATTGTCATAGCCGTGGTCCTCCTATTATAAGAAAAGAGATACCACCTACCCTTTTGGGTTGTAGTTACAACTTTGCTAGTTAAAAATCCGGGTGTCCAGTTATTGACAAAGGCAACTGTTCGACTGTTGAGGTTTCCGGTTACTTACAGTTTCGACACTAAAATCGACTGTATAACATAACCAGCCTGGCCATTGTGTAACAAAAGGACATTAATATGTTAGAAACAAAAGTAGTTACTACTTGATGAGCGAAACAAAAAAGAAAGAAAAGTCATTTGATTGCTGTTTCTTCTTGGAAAAATAGGAGGGGGGCAATAACCGGACAGAAAGTATAAGGCGGAAGTTGTATGCGGAACCCTGTCAGGTCCCCCCCCCCCCCCTCATGTCATATTGTCCATGTAAAAAAGGCTCTACGTATAAGGTTCATCCTCCTGTTGCGTCCGAGAAAGATACTTCCGGCCCGACTCCTCCCTCTTGCCCCAAAACTAACCCCTTTTTTGTCATCTTCTTCTTCTTCAGTTGTCACTAGTAATTTGTTCAATCAATCTATACTTGTTTTGAAGTTTTCCTCCTCCCCTTTTTTTTGGCCTCGTCGCTACTAATAACGCGCATATTATAGTATATCCTAGGAAAAGAATGTCAAACGACGTTTTTCTTTTGGCCTTTTAAAAAGATGGAAAAGCCCGCTCGCAAAATAGCCGCACTTGGTTTGTCTGTTAGGAACTGTTTATAGAGACGGTTTGGGTAGTAGGACGAAGGTGTCACCCAAGAGACTTTAAAGGCAAAAGAAGAAGTTAGACCCCAAGAGGCACAAAAAGAAGATAGGCAAAAGTGGAGTCCTGGTGTTTCAAATTAGCGTTTAGAGCGTCAGTGAGAAGAGATAGATGATGACTTTGCCAGCACCACCACTAAGGAGGAGGGGGGGGGGGGGGAAGTCGACACACAGGAAAAGGAGCTCTTTCATTCTTCTTTTAATTTAGACGGTATTCAAAAGCATATTGCACACATTGTGAGCGGAATTGTTTCTCCGTTTAGCGCTCGGGGAATTCTCTCGAGACGATTCACTCCATTTCTTCTTCTTCCCATGCATCAGCAAAATGCTAATCAAAACATCTGTTTTCCATTTTTGCGCTATTCGTGGAATATTTAGAGAGGAGCTATCGAGCCCGATCCATTACCAGTCACAAAGGATCGTCGGGGGACGATGACGATGATGACTGCGACGACGGAGTAGAAGATGACGAAGATTGCGACGACGACGATGAAGATGATGACGATGAACGACGACGATGAAGATACAGAAGTCGACATGGACGATTGTGATGAAGTCAACGACCCTGCTGCTGTTCTCATTCGACTGGGAAACGTCACCGGAGACGATTTACTGATGGCCGATGGTGGAAATAAGATGGTGGCTGCCGCTGAACTCCTCCAGCAACAAAATGGAATCTTCCGGCCGGAAGAACAAACTTGATAAAAAAAACAAAAAGAAAAAGAAGAAGAAGAAGAAGAAGAATATGGCCATGATGAATTCCATTTGCTCCGAGGACAATGGCAAACACAATAACGGCGTAAGCGGTGCCGGTAGTTGCTCCAGTTCCAACGGAGGTGGAGATCGAGGTGGAAGTGGAGGTGGCAAACCGAGACGGGCCAGAACGGCCTTCACTTACGAACAGCTCGTCGCTTTGGAAAACAAATTCAAAACGACGCGCTACTTGTCGGTCTGCGAGCGACTCAATTTGGCGTTGCAATTGTCGTTGACGGAAACTCAGGTGAAAAATTTGGTTTCAAAATCGACGCACCAAGTGGAAGAAAACAGAATCCGGGGCTGGATGTCAATTCACCACCGAGCAGCAACAATCCTCCCGGCGGTCATCATCAACAACAACAACATTCTCCGGTCTACGGCCAACAACAAACAGCAGCCGGGAAACGGTACCGGTAGTGGCCAACAGTCATACTCTGCCGGTCTAGTCGGTACCATGATGTACAATCCGCATTACCTGGCCAGTGCGGCAGCTCTGCCGTTCCTGCTGGGCAACGCTAACGGTGGAGGAGGACATCCTTGCTTCCACCACATTGGTCATACGTGATTGTGATTTCTCTTTAGTATAATCTCAAAACAAAATTGTGTAACGACAAATCAAGTCTTATTATTTTGTTTCTTTATAATTATTTCTCACCGCTGTTGTGTATTTGACTCTTATCCGTTTCTTATTTGTGTACATAATAACAAGACACAATGAAGCGCGCGTACAAATAACGTCGTCGGCCAATTCATGTTGTACATTTCCTCTATACTCCACCGACTTTAAACTGACGACTTTCTCATATTGGAAATGATTGTGAAAATTCGACGATTTACATTTATTATATAATACGGCGACGACGATAATCGATGATTGATGTGTGTGAATGTTCCCCTGATTGATCCGGCATAATATTATATATCCCTATCCCTCCCTCCTCCTCCGTGTTTATAATTGAGTAAATACAGTGAAGCGAATGTCGAAACGCGTCGTGTTGTTGTGTACAGCTGTTTTGACAAGGGAGAAGATCCTGAAATCCCATTTCCGTATGGTAATCCAAGCAAAACGTTACGTGTAAACGTCGAGTGTATCCTCCCATTCTACTTTGTCAGAAGAGAAGAGAATGTAGGGCAATTTACAAATTGTAACGGGCCTATACACAACAGTGAGGGCTATTAAGGAGCAGAGAGAGATTGCGAGTTGGATTGCGCTTAGCTTTGCCGAGAGTTGGGGATTGGGTGCTTACCATGCAGTCGTTACTGAATGTCATCCACAGGGGGCTTGAATGTATACACTACAGTGGACAGTGTAGTAATAGCTGCTACCCCTGTCCGTAGAATAGAGCCGCAGCCATCGAGACGGATGTGTTTCTAGGAAGTCAATCGAAAGGCCCATTACGTGGTATTACAGAGACGAGAGAGAGAAATGGATGGATGGAATTTTAAAAAAAAGGAAGAACATGTTTTTGTTTTTGGGCTCTTTTTTTCTATATATCCAACAGTTCCCCCTTCGTTTTTCCGCGTGTGCTGGTGCTCAACGGACCGTGGCCTATCTGGTTCCGTCTTTTGCCTCGAATTGAGATGGGACGACGACAAACGAACAAGGACAAGTCAACTATATAGACTGTGTAGTACTACTACTAGCAAGCGCTTGTTTACTAGCCCGTGTAATCGGACTTTACACGCAGAACGATAGGGCTATAAAGGCCTCGCCATCATCCCATCAATGCTGCCGCCTCAGAGTTTTAGATTTTTTTTTTGCTCTCTCTCTCATTCTCCAGTAAGGAACTAAGGATGTAGGATTGCGAATAACAATCCGGTTGTGTGTATAGCTCCATTAGACGTCATTACCGGAATAACTCGATTCGTAGCATTTCTTTCTTCATCCGCCATCAAAACACAAAAACACGCAGCATTGGCACTGGATAAGCGGACCGCCCGCCCGGAAATTGGGGAAAGAGAGAGAATCATCAGAGCTAGACGAAATAAATGAAATCACGAGAAAACGGTATAATTAGGGTTGAGACACACAAGGGAACCATTTGACAGTTGAGTAGATCGCATCATCACCGGGAGAGACGTTGCTGGATTAGACGACGTAATTGATCCCGCGATTCCGGTTGGATTGTGCTCCGCTTATTTTTCCTTGACTGATTTTCAACTGCTTACTACGATTCATTTATTTTAAAATCGTCATTTTCGTTTCAATTTCATTTCTTATTTTCAATCCGCATTATGGATTTAAGATGTAGACCGTTCATTTTTATTGCAGTGGTAAATGCAATAAGTAAATGAGCGTGTCATGCGTCATTTTTGTCATCACGTCCATATAGAATATTCAATGTCGTTAGACAAATCAAATTCAAATTATGCGCTATGAATGATTTTATTTTTTACTGATAGTATGTGATGAATATAGTAAACATTTATCGAAAATGAACTGTATCAGCCAATAAATTACCTTTCTACTAATATATTATAATTGGCGTGTATTTGTACTGATGCAATATTTAGATTAAGTCTCACGGAACCATAGACTAACCTTGATTTAGAGATTTAATACGTTTATATTCTGGAAGGGATTCCATTATTGTTAACTGCTCATCAGTTACCAATCTGATCGGATAAATGAACCTTGGAACTCGAGATCAAAGCTGTAATAGATTTTGATTAGAAAACGGTCCTTCTATTAGATTCAATTCGGAACTGTGAGCAGAGCATCATATTCTAATTTGAAAAATCAAGATCTTTTGAAGGATTTCCCCTCCAAATTAAGATCGGCAAGATTGTCGAGGTAAAACACCAAGGAATATCGGATATTATGCACCATCAATTAAAAATCATTCATATTTTGTCAAAATTAATAACTAACATTACAGCTCATTATAATAAAAACTATTGATAATTAGAAAAGTAAACATTTACTCCTTGACTTCCATACACAATGACAGTTATATAACATGTCCCTGTCAATGATACAGCTGCCTCTACCCCAATAACTCTTTCATAGTTCTTCTTTAAATTATATTGCCGGATAAACTTATTTTAAACGAGCATATATTTAAACGCATCTAGCGTATTGCATAATCTATAGTAGTTGTGTACGTCCTTAGCAAATAATAGATACGCGATATATAAAGCATCTGCGATTTAAATCTGCCTCGTTCAAGGTGGGAAGCCTTTTGCCCGGCAACGGTAATGATCCCCGACACTTTGTTCACGACCCGAGCCCATTGTGGACGGCTGCTTGCTGATGGGCGCTATGCGCTGCATGATGCTCTCATGGTTTCATCGTTCCATCCATCCATGTACAAAAGTCTAATTCTATTTAGTATACGTAGTATATATATGTAACTGCTTCTCTATTCTGCATGCGTATAAAGAGACAGACAACAGATTAGAGCCCGATTTTACAACAAAACTTGTCCTGACGTTGTCCTCCACGTTTTAATAGTTGTCCCGCATCACTCCTACGCAGAGATAGGACTCCTGTATTATAAAATCTCACTTCTTTATCCGTCCAATCCATCCATCCAAGTTGATTTTATTTATATTCTTCTACTACAAATGTTCCTATGTGCGCTGTGCTATCATGAAGAAAAGTTACATATTTCTAAATTGTATATCAGCAGCATTTTGCACGGCTGCCTTCTGCCAGTACATTTCAATTGCCATATCCAAGGGTTATAATATTCAATCGACTGTCATTATTAGGCCTAAACACAATCTTCTACCAGGTTTAAAAACTGCGCACTACTAGCCCAAGTGAATAGTTGAATAGTACAACGTCTATCTAAGTTTGTGTCGTGCTATTATATAGACCAGTTATATGAGTTAGACGTATAGCCCAGCCGGCGTTACCCGGCAAAAACTTTAGACGAGTGAACACGAAGCGCAGCAGCTATAGCGAGAAAAGAAGAGAAAAAAAGGGGAAAGGTATATAGTTATAACTTTTCGGAGTTCAGGGCAGAGAAGCATCATTGCAAGTATGTAGCTCAGCTCATCTTTGATGATGGCAGAGTGCTGCCAGCGCAGTCATTGAGTCGTTGAGCTTGTCATCGGTCCAACTAATTGGCCAATTCTTATATAGAGCCAATGAGCAGCCGAGTGACGAGTCCAATCAACCGGCAATGACCTCATCAGCTATATATCTCTTGTCTATACATATAATTATTAAGTCCTCCTTTAATAGTCCTTTTGAACCATCTGATTTCTGGCCAACAGGGAAACTGTACGTCCTGTGTATAAATATACAGTGCCACGTATAAATATAGAAACCAAGAAACACAAAACACTTTGCCCAAATGAGCCTTTGCTGTTTGAGTCCCAGCAAACACATTAGCCAGCCAGGGGTTTAAAAAAAAAGAAGAAAAAAAACGTCAGAAAATGAACTTTGGTTTGAACTGTTTTCCTCCTAGAACATTTAACCAACACTTTTCCTGCCTGTACACAGTGATGAAGAATCTTTTCATTTTTTATTTATTTTTTCCCTCTTTCTGATGTTACGAGGGTGCGTCAGTGGCGTCCACTCTAAGCATAACGTGCGTAGCGTTCATATTAGAGCGGCCGTCAAACGCCATGGAGCAACAGGAGCAGCAACGACGAGCCAGCGATCCATGGAGAAACTCTATGGAGGATCTTTTTGGTGCGTGCTGTCAAGTCTCGTCATCGGTATACTCATATATATATACTGGGGGTTGTGTGATGCTCTTTTTTTTTTTTTCTTTTTTGCTGCGCGCTGGTTAGAGGAATGCCGACGGAAATTAATTTGCCATGAGCTGCGCTAACGAGCTGGCCCGTTTTGTTGAGGGCTGGGGAGAGAGAAATAAGAAGAAGGAAAACGGGAGGATGTTCCCTGATGTGGCCGAGTGTTATATACAGCCCCGCTCTTCTTTTCATTTTCTTCTTCTTCCCCAGCATATGATGATGACGATAAGAGAGACTCGTCTCATGAGTCTTTTTTTTTTTGCATTTTTTGTTCTTTTCTGCCTTTCGCCTTTTGACAGTTTCAACTCCGGACTGGAAATGTGGCGCTCAGCAGAGTCAAGTCATCCGTGAGCTGTTCTCTGCTCTGTTGCTTGTTGTGTATAAGAAATGACGAAAAATCTTATAAGAAGAGAAACAAAAAGCTAAACTTAAAGAATTCACAGAAAAAAAGTGTGTAGGAGGAAGAAGATGATGGCGATGTAGTAGAAGAATGACAAGAGGAAAGCGTCCAAAACAAGATAATGTAATACTACGGTGTAAAAGCGAACATTTCCCAGCTGTAGAGTCTCATCGAGCCATGTCTAATTATCTATTCGTTGCCATGCCATTTTGACAGGAGATGAGTAATCGAAAAGGACAAGTTGGTTTTGGCTTTTCGGTCGACGGTCTATACAACGCAGGAGCGATAGGTATATCCGATTGCATCGGGGTTTTTTTTGTGGGAGGAAGAAGAAGGTATCGGAGGGGAAACATTCCCGACCGATTGGAGAGGGGACGTACGTCCTTATCTCTCTTCCTTTCTGATTATTTTCCTGTACGAGTGGTGTTGTGTACACATTTTCTTTTGCTCGTACCAGCACCAGCGTGTATATAAATATATCCCCACAGCGCGTATATACACATATATATTTGTCTCTCCATTCACATAATATGTATAGAAAATCGTCCATAAGGAAATAAGCATAGGAAGGGTCGAGTGACTGGTGGCCGCATTCCAGTCTTGATTTGAAAACATTCCTGCCTTAATGACAATAGAGAGTCTATACAGCGCGAGTCTATACTGTGCGGTGGCACAGCAGCTCCTATTATTGGGCGGGGGGGGAACAGCAGCTATCGGTAGCTATAACTGTTCTCTGAAAAGCTGTTTGCTGTCGTCCGTGTCGCAACTCCTATAGCGGGAGACGACTTCATTGAGACTCATCATCATCATGCTCATAGCTCAACACATGGGTCCCCGTCACGGGGCACCATAGAGTAGTGCACTACGTCGTGAATGTTCTTTCTTCTTCTTCTTCTTCTATTATCTCTGCTAGCCACTTTGCTTTTTTGTCTTTTTGAAAAAAAAGAAGATTTTCTTTAGACTTTTATTTTTCTTATTATTCCTCTCTTTCTTTTCCCCTTTTGGATGGCTCTTCGCCGCTGATGGGCTTTTGGGAGTTGGTGGGAGGACAAGCTGAGGGGGTTACGAAACGAGACATCATTCAACAGCCAGGCCCAGCATCCAGTAGCCCAGGATAGAGAGAGAGAGAAAGAAAGAACTTTGCGTGGCCATCCATCATCGTAATAATAATAACTCTCTTCTGGTTCTCTCTCATCCGCGTCATAAGAGTCTCATTCCATCTCTGAGACGAGCAAATAGGCAAGAACGAAACGAGCCAATAGCTATGACGAGTGACTTTATAAGAAAAAGGACAGGGCATATACATCAGTTAAATAGACATCTACCAGCTACCAGCTAGCTCACTGCTGTCTATATAGTCAATTTACCCTTTGCCTTTTCTCTCTCTTTTTCGTCCTCATTTTTTTTTAACGTCTTGAATACATACAGATTGCTTATATAATGTGTCTGTGTGTGTGTGCAGCAGTCGCTTATATTTATAAGGAGGACATGGTGTTTGTGTCTATACTTATAATTGACGGGCCAGATGACAAATCCTCGCAGCGTGAAAGATTTCGTGCCACTCAACCATTAATATTGCCTCATAGTAGCTGCATGGGATGTCTAATGTCTATGCGTTGATGTGTGTATACTGTAAAGGATACTGTGATGGAATAACCACTTAAGCAAAACATTGTAACACAATACCGATCACCATATCGTTCAGCATCGTTCACAGGGTTTTCTAGCGTAGCCATGTAATTGGATTTCAAATGGACTACGCGTGTCTTAGTATTAGGGACTAACAGATCTTAAAGCGAACGGGATTTTTTTTTCAAAAAAAAGGGTTTTCTTTTTCATGATGGATTTAGGTGGATGTAGTCTGAATTAAATGTTACTATTTCAAAATAATGAACATCGTTGTTAACTGTAAAATGCGTTTGGAAAGATCTTTATTTCATCAATAGCATTACGAGCACATATTTAATACTTGCCTCGTTTCTGGCAGAGTGTTACTCAACTATCATTTCACCTAACAATCTATATTTAGCCGAGAATTTCATTTTTCAATTGAACGATTCGTTCAGATGGATGCAATGATTCGATCAGAATGACACCAGCAGCTTGAAACATTGTATATGTGTTTAAGAACCAACATTGGTTCTACCTACACATATTATGTTTCGTGCTGTTGCAGGATGTCGACACATCATCTTTTCAATCTGAATGAGCATGTAATACAAACTGGAAATATCCAAGAATTATATAAGTATGCACGTCGTATAGGTCTTTAATAAATCGATAATTATTGAAGCTCTTCTGAAAGGTGAGAAATGGCACATATATCATACCAGTTATTTTTTTATCAAGGCTTCACTATCATATTATTTCAGTTCATTTGATTTTCAGTCCCGTGTGTTTGTAAAACAAAAACTATAAGCAACGTCATGACGTAAGACTCTTGAATTATTTTTCCAATTTCCGTCAATAATTTGACGAGGCCTTTTCGACGAATTCCAAGTTCAAACATATCGCCGTTCCAAGAAGCGTGATATATGTTGATGGCCTAATCTTTAATTCCGTTTGCGATTATTGAAAAGGAGACCACAATATACACACCCTTTTTTGGTTTGCATTCAGATTTCTTCGCGGAGAAATGAGGCAGAGAGTGAAAGGGAATTTGATTTCTCGTCTTATAGCAGCCCAAACCAGCAGCCGTATGGGATGTGCGCTATACACTCTCTAGTAAATGGCCCTCTGTATACAATTTGGCGTGTATAAACGAGATATACAATTTGCTATGGGAGATTGGGGTGAAGGAGGGCTAACACGGCCGTAACAAGTCTCCGGGGAGATTGCATCACGCCAGCGAATATATATATGCATTACACAGGAGGATATATACCAACCAGCCAACTTATAACGCAACCATCTCCATGTATATAGAACCGCTTGTTCGCGCTATATAGTTCTCTCCTTAATAGTTAGCCGACAAAAGCCCTGGGCCCGTCACTTTGTACCATCGGTTATGGGCATCATTATACGTGTTAGCCTATACATATGCACACACGTATATAGAGAAAAGAAAAAAGGGGGGGTGGGGGGAATGCGCAATGCCGCCGATGAGGTCTCCAGTCTCCTCTTATATTATTCCCACTTCGTGACACCCTCCACCTCCCACTTCTTTATTCTCCCTGCCCCTCCCCCGGACAAACTTAATGGACCTGCCAACTGTCGACCGCTGTCAACTGTGATATCGAACAAGTTTTGAATGAAATGAACGTGGTTTGTTTGTAGATAAATACATTAAGGCATTTCGTCGTGATTCGTTTCTATAATATAAAAGTTATTGCATCGATGATATGTGATTTTTTCAAGTTTTTATCTTAATAAGCCATAAGATGACGTAAGACGTATTAAGGTAGAATACAATTATAAAGGAGAGATCTGGAATCTCTTAACGTGTGGGGTTTTTTTTAGAGAATTTTACCCTATTGTCTGTCATCTTCAAATGGTATTATTTATCATTTATTTTCACACTTGTCAATAACGAACTTTGATTCGTTCAACGAAAATCTATTAATTTATTGACTCATTGTCGCTTGGTGTGTATTTATGAGGCTTGATTGGGGTGGCATACGATCTGCTTATGCATCACTACACGTTTGTGCTGACTATAGTTTATTTAATAATGATTAATCTTTCTATAAATTAACTATGATGATTAGTTCATTCTCAATAAACTCCGAGGAAAAGAAGTAAAGATAATTTCACTGATATTACTATCAATTGATATATCGATTGGTTGGATATTCTGAACCTCTTCTTTCTATTTTACTCGGCGATTGTGAATGACTAATTGGATCTTAAATAAGGAATATTAACTACTGGCTTATGTATAGGAAGTTACGTTATAACATCATCAGTGAAGTAAGCGCTAAAGAACACAGCATTATAGGTAGGAATTAGAAAATATGATAAAATGGTCTATTCGAGAATATTCCTAATTTTATGATTACCAATGTTCATGAAATTAAAAAAAATGCAAATTGCAAAATTGACGCGGGATCGGAAAAAAGTAAAGAGAAAAACCAATCCATTTTATCTTATATGACACACCGTTGCAAGGAAATAACTTAAAGCGCCGTTCTTTCGGTGAACTGCGCATCCAGTTTTCAACTTCAACTTTTATCTCAATAAGCCATAAAATGACGAGACGAGGAACATATTAAGGTAGAATACAATTTATAAAGGAGAGATCAATCGATTAACGGGTGGTTATTTTTTAGAGAACTCTTCTCTATTGTCTGTCATCTTCGTATGATATGATTTATTTTCACACATGTCAATAATAAACGAACTTTGATTCGTTCAACGAAATCTATTAATTTATTGACTCATTGACGCTTGGTGTGTATTTATGGGGCTTGATTGGGGTGGCCTACGATAGTACGATCTGGTTATACATCACTACACATTTGTGCTGACTACTGTTTATAATACAACTAATTTTTAACTTGATTTATTTATTGATTAGTTCGCTTCGAAAGAAACTAAAGGAAATAAAACAAGAAGGGACGAAAGTATCATTGCCCGGTAAGGGATGAAAATCCCTTACGGCCTTAACGCTTCCACAACTTCTTGTTTTATCCGAAGTTACTGCAAAATGACTAATTGTCCTTAAATTAATAAAATTTAACTACTGGTATAAATACAGGATGTTACATTATAACAGCATTAGTAAAGTATGCACGAAATAAACACAGCATTATAGTGAGAAATTAGAAAACTTAATAAAATGGTCTAGACGAGAATCTTCATAATTTTATGACTAACAATGTTCACGAAATAAAAAAATATAAATTGTCAAGTTGAAGAGGGATCAGAAAAATTAAAGAGAAAACCAATCCATTTTATCTTTTATGACATACCATTGCAAGGAAATAACTTAAAGCGCCGTCCGAAAAGTGCGCATCCATTCACCCGTTTTGATAAAATTACACAGCATCAAACAGAGTAACAAAATAATAACTTTTAAAAGAAGGAATATCGGTTCGATAAAATAGGAGAAGAACGATAGTCGTCATGTATTTGAAAGTAGAGTTGCTCCCATATATTTCCGTGAAAGTGTGTTCATCTATGCTGAAAACTAGAGTCAATTTGATGCGAAACTTGAGCGCTAATGACTAATATTGTACTATACCAAACGCGTCGGCGAAACTCAACTAATAGTCTAGCATCACCCGAACTGATGGCTGATGGATCCATCTAGCGCGTATCCTATAGTTGCTGCCGTTATACTTGTTCTGTTGGCTGGAGCCAACAATAATTAAACCAAGCGTATTATAACGGTCCATCAGTTGTTAATGATAAGTTTGCCATCTATTATAATGAGCCATTAACACCATTTTGGCTCGCTTTTATACTCCATGGACTTATTAACGACAGGATCGCACCAGCAGCAGCGTATGTGGACGCCGCATAAACGACACAACAAACCAAACAAAAAAAAATAGATTTTTAGTTTTTAAAAACCCTCAGCACAAGACAAATGATAAAAAGAATATACACAGCAGGACAAGAACGTAAAAAAATATTTGTGGGTGCTGCTGCTTCTGCTGCGTTGGACGAAGAAAAGAACGGGGAGAAATACATTTTGATTGATCATTTTCTTGTCGGGTCGAGTCGTTTCGTTTTGTCGTGGCACAGTGAACAGCATCGGCGACGGCTCGCGACGACGAGGTCGACGTTTATATGGCACCCACTCCTGGTCTCTCGTGTCTTTTGCTTCCTGTTCTCTCTGGGGACATCTCTCGTTTGCTCACGCGCGCGCACAGACTAATTAAGCCATCAATCGCTCAACTGCCGTGTTGTGTTGTAATGAGCCTTGCGCAGCAGCAGGAGAGCAAACTGAAAATGCTCTTTCTCTCTATATAGCTATCTCTCTATTTCTCTAAGGCACGTTGTCGTCGTGTGTACTACAAACCATCTCAACTGTTGTAAAGGGTCCAATTCGTGTGCTGGCCGATGCCAATTACTGACGTAACGACAGCTTCATCGCCCAACAGCGCCAATATAACGTCCCGGGCTATTGCCGGACGTCAACTCTTTTCTTTTTTTTTTTGTTTTCTTTTTAATTATTATTATTTGCTTTAAGCATTTCACGTATATAGAATTCTGGATGTTTGTGCGCGTTTATTCCTGTCCAACACGGATGGGCTAATATGTAGAGACTCTTGCGTGGCTCCTATAGTCGTTGCCTGTTGCCGTGTTTAGATATGGAAATGAAGTCGAGACAAGCGGATGAACGAGGGCGACGATTGAGAGCCGCACCTGACGTCCACCATCCAACCAATAAACTAAATCCCCTCGGCACTCGACATGCCTCTGTGTATATACGAACAGTAGGTAGTATACAGCATGAAATGAGAAGCTGTTAAACTTAAGTAGGGGGGACCATTCCGACAGAGTCATAACGACATCATTAACACGATCTATTATAATAGCAAGCCATCAACTCTCTCCTTTTCCTCTGCTGCTGCTGTCTGGATGCGTGTATCTCGGCAGAAGTACATGATGCGGATATACATGTAGGGAAGTGACGCCGGCAATGAGATATTTTTCTCTACTATTCTCTTTACGCAGATCCGATGACCTATTATAAAATCTATGCAGCCGACGGCCTCATTTTTCGAAAACGTAAGAAAGAAAAAAAAAACAAATTGTAATAGGGGGGGTTCGTGAAATTCGACGCCGGCATCAGCGCGCTCTTATATAATAGCCTATACACATTGGATATGATAGACTCGTCTCATTTCTTCATAAAAATTTGTTTTTTCATTTATCTTGATTCTATTCTTTTTCACCGGGGCTGCGTCTATTTCATTATTCGCGCAGCGCCTATAATATATAGCCGAGCGCTATTCTAAGTATATACTATCACCAAGCCATACGACCTCTAGATTTTATATATTCTCTTTCTACATGCGCATAAGGACTGTGATGATGATGATGATGAGAACGACAAAGAATTCGATACCCTAAAACGGGGCTAATTAGCGATGCGAGGCACAAAAAGTAAGAGAACTAGAGAGAGATAGAAAAAAAAAAAGAAATGGTGGGTGCGCTCGGGCGCGAGTGATAGTTCATTCGATATCGCGGATCATTAAAAGTGAAAAGACACCGAGGACAGCCCACTCAAGAGAAAGAGAATGAACAAAACTAGGCAAATGACAGAAAAGAGCTACTAACACAAGAACAAGAAACCAAACTTGTTGTCTGCATGTGACTTATAATATGTACAGTCAAGTTTTTTTTTTACCCCCTTCATTTTCTGTCATTTACGAGAAAGTTTATACGTTTATATATTTTGAAAATGGCGCCTTGAGAATCGAGTTGGGGGGGGGGGGGGATTGGAACGGGTAGGGAGGGCAAATGACGTTAGCACCTTATAAAGGCAGCTCTTAAAATACTGTGGACGACGACGCCACTGGTGTATTACCCAACTCGACTGTCGTGTATTAGTATATTTGGTGCAGCTATGCCGAGTCGGAGCCAAAGTGCCAGAACGAGAGAGTTGAAAGAGAAGCACTCGCAAAGAGAGTCTCGCGTTCTTCTATATCCTTTTCGTATCTTGGCAGCGTCAGAGGAACGAGAGAGAGAGAGAGTCACGTGACGTAACTAATGAACCTATTTGTCCAGAGTCGCAGCAATGTTAATGACTTGTCGCGCTTTGCTAACGAGGTTGATAAATGGGCACCAATATGGTAGGAGAGGGGGGTAACCACCCTCTTTTTTTTCCTTCCCTAGCTCCCATCGCGTGAATATCCCAAGGGCAGGCAACAGCATCGTCTAGAAAAACTAGCCAAAAAATAATATGACATCACAGCATCGGCCGGGTGGTATATACTATGATGGTAAGTCAAAACGCGAGAGCTAGCTGTTAAATTAAACACTCTCTGCGCATCAGCTTATTGGAAGGACAGCAAGAAACAACACAGTCGTCCACTCATCTAACAGTTCTAACACACACAAACACACACAGAGTCAAATAAATAGTGTAACAGTTCCCACATACTATCATCTCAATATCCCGCTGTTGCTCCTGCTGCTGAGCGGAGCCCCTGATATTTATGTCTTAACCGCACCTTTTCTCTCATCATCAGCATTTTAAAAATAAACAAGACACGACGAATAAGAAGAAGAAGAACTGAAGGGTCTCTGCATGCGTGTTGTGTTCTTCCCTTTGGTTTTTCGGTCGTCGAAACGATCCATTGGCAGTGTAAGCAATATCGTCGTCAGTCCCGCCCAGCCCCTCTTTTTTTCCGTCCCGTTCCGGCTCGAGCGATGCCGGCCCGCACGGACATCTGTGCATAAATAATGAAGTGGGCGCCGACGCGGGAGCATCGTCGCATCGGACTCAATAGAACTCGTTAACATGTCAAGAAGAAGAAGAAGAAGGAAGAAAAAGGGGGAGAAACGGCCGTGACTGGCGTGGCCGCATGTTTACTGGCCGACCTGACAAGTTATAACACATATCAATCCTTAGCGTCCCGTTCTGTACTCTTCTTTATTAGAAACGGACGACAAACGTCTCGGCCTACATGAAACAACGCGTCAAATCAAAGCGGAACACCAATCAGAGTCAGGTATAATTGTGTGTCACGACTCACGAGGAAGAAGTATTCAATTATCATAGTTATCCAAATTATTTTAACTGTTGAATGAGAACATCTTTTTTTTGGTTAATCGCAAATAATTTGTAAGTCATGAGAGAGAAAGCTATTATTAGAATCAAATGTTTATTTCATTTACAATAGATCACGACAACAGATGTCATCTAGGCTAGATTTACTAGGAATTTCGATCGCATGAATCCCATCCCATTCCATATCTGATAAGCGAACCGTGTCAATAACACATTTGATGGAAGGAAAAGTCCGTTCATTTTCTATTTCACATCCAGATCATCGGGGACGAGGCTAATATCAAGGAGCGACAGTATCATCGATGATCATCGTCGGAGAGAGTTTATTTTCTGAATGCAACTTCAGTGTGATTAGAATGCCCACTACTGGTGTTAGTATGGGAACCGAATATGATAATTTGCAGCACCTATATTGTCGCAAATTATCATTATCCTATATCCCGCGGAATTGGAATCCGAAATTTTTTCTCAATCCGTCGTAAACACCAAGCAGGGTCTAAAATTGATAAACATTAAGTCAACTTTAAATAACAATTGTATCATATACATAGGGGAACAACAGTGACGTGGTTCCAAGACAACCGTGAACTTGTGAACAAGTTTAAAATAAGAATAATTGCCAACATTTAACTGCAATGTTACCTAATAATAAATGTTCATTTTAAATGTTTCGATTTTTTTCAATGAGAGAATATAAATAAATCGTGAATTATTGATTTTTCAGCCCCGTGACAACTGTCTGTAACTTTCTTGTGCAAGTGCCGCTTTCCTTTTATTTCTCACTTAATCCCAATTTACCAAATAGAAATAACAATCATCCACATATCGGGTCTCTCTGATTCCCCTGATTTGTTGTGTTCTCTTGTTTTTTTACACTCGTGTATTTTATTTGCTTCTCTTTTCTAAAAAAACTCTTTTTCTTTTTTACATCCGCTGGTGGTATATACAGCGGACCGGCGGTGCCTGTCTTTTCAAACGAGCGTGTGGGAGCGGGAAATTTGACGGATCGTTGCCGCTGTCAAACCAACCGAAAAGACGCCATCAGTGTTTACCATAGAACTATATAGAGCCCATACTATAGCTCCCATGTCCCATCATCTACTCTTGGTTGCTTATTCTTCATCGTCTCTTTTGTGTTTTAGTGACTATGCACAGTCTACACTTACTGATGCGCGGTGTGCTTCACTTATTTTCTCAACAGGAAGTCATCGGTCGTTGGTGCGAAAAGAGGCACCCGTAAAAAAAAGAGAGAAAAAAACAGAAATCTATAACTAATTCTCTTTTCTTCCTCTCCGCCGTCCCTACGTCAACAAAGAAGAGATACGTCCAAAGTGAGGGTCTAGGGCGTCCAATTTATCTCTTGATGGGGTTAGTTAGGGGTTAATTAGTGCCGTATAGACGTGGAAAGTCGAAAGCAGTTGCAACTCGCACATGTGCAGGACACATGTGCCCTGCCTTGAATGGTCCCCGTCTCTCATTAACCCATTCAGTGCTGCTCAACTTATTAGCGCCAATCTATTACAGAGTTGCGTTGTGCGGCTCGTAGTGTTTTACGCGTAATACAATGTATGATTCTCGTGATTCAATCACGCTCAGTGATATTATTACATACGTCGTGTAGTAACTGACTTTTATTTCTTACTATGACGCAATAGCGATCGGGAGCGGATCAATCCACTTCAAAGAACTTTTCGCCAACGCACTGAACGGGAAGAAAGGGAGATTCGTGTATGAATGTCACTAGTATCGTTTTATGATTATTTACTCATTACAGAGCTATTATTTGTTATGTGATTCATTTTTATTTAGTAACTCGGCTGATGAATGAGGCCATCTAACGAGTTTGTTTACAAGTTTCGAATTTTGGCGCTTGATCGGCTACGTTTGAAAGTCTATAGCTGTCTCCCTCTCTCGTCTCCCCTCTCCAATTGTTAGTCTCGATTTCACGCTCGGTTGCGCACACGGAAAAACACGATCCGTTGTTTCGTTCGTCCGTTAGATGGGAGTCGTGACTTCGATCGAGGAATAATTCGAAAATGATGTTGTCGGGCGGGCGAGAAGACAGAACGTGAGAATGGATGAGACCACACGGCATTCAATGTTGAGTATATAGATATTAGCATTATGTTGTTGCATTTCGTGTGATATTAAATAGAGAGGACTCTACAGTCGCTATGCAAACTTTGAAATAACAGAGTAGAGAGAGAGGACTTTGGAGAAGCAAAAAGGGGTGCCTTCATAGATGAAGCGAAAAAGAGAAAAGAGCGAGTGAAGTGAAGAAACCTTAGACCATCAAAAGCATGTGAGAAAGAGAAGGGGCACACGACGGAAGAACAGTCGCGATGTCGTTCGTGCGTGACACCAAAGCTCAAAGCCAAAACAAGGCAGAAAACGAATGAGAAGTCGACAGAGAAACAACAGAGGAAGCAATCCTATGTATATATATATCTATTTGAGGGTTTGAAATGAGATAGTAGCGCAAAGAGAAACGGAGAGAGAGAGAGAGAGCTGTAGCGGCACGCAAAGTCGCTTATTAACTTATGCTTCCGTGCCTGTCAAACGAAACCGATAAACTTGACCTTTTATTTACACAGAAGAAGAAGAGTGTCGTCGCGATGTTTCTTATTGTTCGAGCTCCACCTAACCTGTACACACACACAGGTAAGTCATATCGATATATCGACTTGACTATCGGTGATTAATGGACTTGGCGACTTTTATTTTTAGAAACCTTTTTGTTATGTTCATTATCTTGCGTGGCATTTTAAAATGCATGCGGATAGTGAAAGTGTCGAGTATACCAGCAATTTCAAATCACAAACTAAATGTTTATCGGTGAGTATACCAATTAACGATTTTGTTTACTTGCCATCACTTGCCATCGTCTTGATTGTGTAAATTGTGTGTAATTTCAGATTTGTCCCTGCAAATAAATGCTGATAGATTGTTATTTATTTCACTTGAAACAAAACGCTTAACAGGATCGATCGTTTAATTGATTTCCAGATATAAATAAATTAGCTAGTGTTATTGATGTTTGTTCGATTTTTTATTATTTCTAATGAACATCGTTAATCAATGTTTTTATGTATTGAATATCTTAAGGTACACAATCGTTACAATTGAGTTCGATTTATATAAAGATTATATTAACGTAGTAAACATTTTCACTTGTATGAGAAATGTTCTCTATTAATATTCAGGGCATTCGCCCATGTGTGTTACTACTTCGCTTCCATTGAGTCGGGAAAGTTCCTGAAGAATAAGCACAATCGGTCATCGAAGAAATATAAGTTAAGCGTTTTTTCAGGCACGTTTTTACTTTGTCTTCAATGTTGATTATGTGTCTTCAGCGCTCAACTCATGATGGAAGCGAAATGTTCGAAGTTAATGAAAAAACCAATAAAATATATACTGATTTAACCGTTCTTAGTTATTGGCTAAAAGTGACAGATTTGCGATTAAAAATCATACACATTGTCCTACAAAAAAAAACGTTACAGTTTCGCTATGGAATAATTTACGTTGCGATAAATAATGCTCATTGAAAAAAAATCATAATTTAATTTTCTTTACGTTTTGATTTCATTATTTGTGAAGTATTACTGCATTCCTCTCCAAAAATATGCTGATTTCACTTGACACAAAACGCTTAGCAGAATCGATCCAATTGCTTTCCAGATATAAATAAATTAGCTAGTATTATTGATGTTTGTTCGATTTTTTATCATTTCTAATGAACATCGTCAAACAATATTTTTGTGTTTTGACTATGTTAAGGTGCGCAATCTCTGCAAATGAGTTCGATTTTTACAACGATAATACTAACGTAGTAAAAATTTCCAATTGTATAAGTGATGTGCACTATTAATATTCAGGGCGTTCACCCTTTAAATTTGAGACGCTACCTCGCTTCCATGCACCGGGAGAGACGTTTGAAGTACCTTAAACGATCAATGTACTCATGGACACATACGGCGTTGTGGACTTTTTTAAAAGCACGTCTATTGGACGACTCATGAGAAACGAGGTGGTTGAAGCGGAAGAAAAATTTAATAGATTATTATACACATTTAATCGCTCTTAGTTGTTGACTAGATGTGACAGAATTACGATTAAGAATCAAACACATCGTCACCCCAAAAAACGTAACAGTTTCACTTACTGAATACTTTACGTTGTAATAAATAATGCTCATTAAAAAAAAATAATTATATCGTTTTTTTTTATTTAGTTATTTTTGAAGTATTTGTGTATTCCTCTCCTAGTGCGTGTACCCAATTCTTTGGCTGGCCTGTTAAACATTATTTTACGAAGCCACGAAGTCACTAAGAAATGTCAAAGATTCCGCCGAACGAAGGCCCATCTACCGCATCAGTGCTGCCTGCTGCTGCCATCATGTATTATAAACAAACGCTGTAGCTTATTTAATTTTGAAAGAATAGTTGAGACAAACTCTTCTATCTTGAACCTCTTTTCTACGCAACGCCAGAAAGAGATTCGTGTCTTATTTACTGGATCCTGTTTTTCTTTACTTATTCGGCAGCGTCCATAGTTTTTACATTCAGAATGGTCGACTTTTTTCTTATTTATGATTCCTCTTTTCTTGCGTCGTCTTGTTTTTAGTGTAGCACTGCTATAGCTGTGCACATACAAAAGATAAATCCATCAGCCAGCCACAAACTCTTCCATTCCATCGTCGATGCAAAGTTACATATGGAAGAATGAAATGGGAAAAGGGGAGCCAGTGGTGTTATATACGTTTATAGTGAGCGTATTTATACGCGTCTCTTATATGCATTGGCTTTATCGTTGGACTCGCAACGAATCACTGGCAGACAGTTGCAAAAGAGAGACACTCTGGTGAGCTGTAGCTTTCTTGGGATGAAACTCTTTTGGGTTCCTTTCTCGTAAAACGTCGTTGATGGTACTGTACAGCACTCAACTATACGCTTCGGTTGGATCTAGTTGACTATGGCCGTCTTGTCTTCCAAAATCGATAGACGGGGGGGATATAAAGACAAAGGTAACAAGAGTTTTGCTAAAGGAGCGCAGCATCATCATGACGACTAACGGGGCTACTCTCAGTCTAAGTGATTACCGTAACTTGAGACGTCCAACTATTTCCTCGTCGTTGCTGGCTTTCTCTTTCAACGTACAGCACAGGAGCAGTCTACGTGCTACATCTTATTGTTGTAGATGTTGTTGACTGTCTCTCTCTATAGATTCCCTAAATGTTATAGTTCTAGCTGATGGCATCAACAGCCAACTATTTACCAGTATCATATAGAGCCATCAGAGTCTATTTGGCTATTATTTACTTGTCTCTTCGTCTCCATGATACACCACAAGAACAACAAAGAAAAACCTTTGAACATGTATACATCGCCCTCTATAATATCGAGGGTATGAGAGAAAGCGAAAAGAATGAAAGAGGGTGCTTGTTATATTAATGGTCATTAAGTCCGCAGGAGACTTTTTCAGTTGTGCATCTTGTCTATATAGGAAATATTATTCCAGGTGAGCTTTCAATGAATGGCTTGGAAAGTTTACAACCGCAGCACTGCGGTTTTTTGGGGAAAAACAAATCAAAAGATTGTCTTTGGCTACTTCTTCATGTCTCTGTTATATCCTCTTGTATTTTGATTGTATGTGTAGTTGTGTACAAAGGTCTATAGGTCATACGATACTCTGTTCTGTATATTATAGCTCTTCGAGCATTGGAACTAGAAAGACCGTGCCGAGCAGTCGAGCGTCGCCAATTGGTAATGAGTGGTCAAACCGCTCGCGCTCATCGCGCATCACCCGCAGCAGCAACGTTTTCCCTTCCCATCAACAACCGTCCCAAAAACGCTCTTATATTCATCGCGCTATACCATATATACAACACTAATACACTATATACATTTTATGATGGCCCCCGCAATCATTGCGCTCCACTGGATTCTTATGAATTGAATACACAGCACACACATTTATCTATATTCTTTATATATTGTAGAGAGTTGTAGACGTGCCGGACCCTTATGTGTTTAGCTCTTGAATACAATCAAATATATACAATATCCGATAGCGCAGCAGCCGGCCGGTTCTAATAATATTATATCCAATGAGGATGGGCATCAGACAGGAGAGTTCTTTTCTTTCAATCAGTTTCACGCTTCGATGCCCTAAAAGCAACGCGCTGGCAGTACCGCGTGTCGGAATCATCGTCATCATCGTATCCCATCAGAGGCAACAGGGCGCCGCGCCGCGCTATGTAAAAATTCTTCACCTGGATTTCTTATTATTATATTCTTTATTCTCTATTTGTGTGTTCCTTGTGTTTGTGTTAGATCGTCCCCCCTCTCACCTTTCCTCTTTTCTTTTTTTGATTATTTGACTATATATTCCGTCCGTTAACCTAACTATATCTAACCACTACTATAGACTAGCGCACCCAGTACAAAACCCTCATTATATTTGTTTGGATAGATTTACTGTATATCCATCAGATGATACACCACAGAAGCAGCCACAACAGCACAAAAAAAAAATAAAGGAAAGAAAAAGAAAAAGTGGAAAGAAGAGAATATAGAAACTCTATTATGTTTTACCTATATAGTCTTTTGACGTTGCGCTGTTGCTGCTGGCTAATGATCATCACCGGTTCCTTTTTTTGGGGTTGGGTGGGTAGAGGGAGAACCGATGTGTGGGAGGGATAGGAGGTAGTGTGGCGGTTGTATAAGGAGAAGGAGCAACAGATTGATTACAAACCAGCGCATCATCATCAGAAAGAAAAAAAAAGGAACAAGGAGGAGGAACAGGACAAGGAAGGCAGGAGCGAGCGTAATATCACGGCAGAATGCACGCGTATTCAATCTAATTAGGCTGATGTTACACAAGCGACCTGGCCCCATGCACAGGCGAGTGGCGTTACAAGCCTCTCCTGCTGCTTCTTCTTCTATAGACGAGTAAATATCATTCGATCCGGGCTCTGCTCTTTCTCTTTTTTGTTGTATATATTAGTTGAGATAAAAACGACTCGTAAACGTACCTCATCACATCAAGGAAAAGGAAGCAGCAGGATCGAGGTATACTATACAATATACATATATTTTCCATGGCGTAAAGAGGCGGGACGAAGGTTTGCGCTGCGGTTTATAAGCGCATTTCCTCATATTTTACAGGAATAAAGGTACATATATAGAGAGGGCAATAACCTTAGATGATCAAGGTTCCCATATTTCCTTTGCCAGGCCCAAACAAGTGACAAACAAACGGCCGAGTCTTCAAAGAGCTGCCCATATACCACGTATTAATCAAAAGTCATTTCAGTTTTTAATCATAACGTTTTGATTCATGATTGAATTACCGGTGCGTCATAGCCCCAAAGTCCATTACATCAACTCAATTACTGCCTTATAAATAAATCAAAAGAAATTCCTTACGATTCTTGATTATTTGCTTAGTTTAGTTGGTGTCACAAGTGTCTTACGTCTCACATGTTTTCGCTACTTTGCCAAACACATCAGAGCCATAAACACACAGGCTATATGGAAATGCTGTTGTTGCTGTGTGCGCCCTCCTTTCATTCCCTGCTGGTCTAAATATGAATTTAACCTATAAGCCGATTATGACGAGACGGCCGGATTGCTGCTGCCAAAGAATGAAAGGAGAGTAAAAAAAATAATAAATAAAATAAAAAAGAATAGTAGGAGAGATAGATAGAGCAGCTGATCCTCTCTCCAAACAATAAGAGACGTGGAAAACTCATCAGACCGCGAGATCATCAACAGCAGAGCGCAAAAAGTTATTGGAAGAGCCGAGGGGTGTCTGTTTTGTTTTTCTTTTTTATCTTCATGTTCAAAGAGGAAGAGACGAAAGACGAGGGGGATATAGTTTGTTGTGTTAAGTTTTTGTTTGTTTTTTCGTGTCGTTTCATTCATCGTCAGATTTTGTTCTATTCCCTTTTTTCTTATCTCTGTACACTTAAGACCCATAGATAGCTGTGAGTACAGCCCCTCATGCAAACTTGTCTTTTTTAAATAGCTTCTTCTATTCCAAGCGATTAAAGGATGTTTAACAGATTTAAAAAAGAATAAAAGTATAGGGCGGACAACTATCAAGTATATACCTGTATAGGCCTGCTATATACGTATATAAGCGCAGCAATATGTTATGGCAGTCTAAAATAATCGCCACTATGTGAAGACGTGGAAATGATACGAGGAAAACCAGACTTGTGATATCGCCAGTGTTTTCTTTATCTTGTCAGTGATATTGTCTGCTGGGATTTCTAGAGCTGATGGTTATCGTTCTATAACTATCTCCCCCCCCCTTGCCTGTGCATAACATGATCGCCCTATTGAATTGTAGTACATTGCCACGAATCCGTCTAAATTTCTATCTGTACTATGTATACATAAGAATAAGAGAATTGGGTGTGTACGACGATCAGATGTTGTGTGCTATCGATCTTGAAATATGTGTTGTACTTGTTTTGCTTCTAATTTCTCCGCTTGAGTTGAATACACACATTATTAGCTAGCTGGCCTATATATAATACAGTTCAGGCATTGTATATCCTGATGTGTATATTATTGGCATGAGCAGCATGGAATGATGCTTCCATTGTGCGTTTGATGTGCGCCCCGGCACGATGATAATAACTATCATATCCATATGTTGTCAGTCCATCCGAGTCACGGATTCAAAAATAAAGAGAGACCGCAATTCAGCGAGACGAGATAGAAATATATATCCAGCTGGTGCTTATATAGGGCGACTTATATATCGAAGCGAAACTATGAAATTTTCAATTCAATATCAATATTTCTCTTTTCATCGTATCCATAATAGCTTATAATACGGCACGGCGTCCCTGCTGCGTATAACCATATACCTTTATACATGATATATCTGCTGATATATAGAGCTGTTTTGTGTGTACACACATTTGGACAGGACGAGGAGGAAAAATGGATCGAATATCGTTTCAGCCATTACACTGGGACAATAGAGAGCAGCCCATCAGCCACTGAAGGTTATTTTCCCCTTTTTTCCATATTTGCCCGAGATCAAACTCGTGATATTATATTGGGAAGGAGGAGGGGGGAACCAATCGATGACCCCCTCCCACAGCTACTCTCTTTTAATCCTCCACTTCTTCTTTTATGTATACATGTAGTGAATGTCTTGTATGTCTGATGCTCGATGATTCCAGCAAGCTCTTATATTTATTATATTTATCCGTGCGATTACCGGTGGTTGGATGATTGCATTCCCTCTTGACCTCCTCCTTATTATCTCTTCTGCGGCTATTGCAATCAATAAATTGTGGTCCATTTCATCTCATCCATCTAATAGCTAATAATCGAAGAATAGCCATGACGTCTACAGTATTAGACGTCAAAGAACTGATCGACAGCTTTTGCGCCCCGGTGCGCTCTTCTCAGACGAGCCAAGGCATCGTCTTTGTCAAATGTCAATTTCAATTTATCTCAATTGTGTCGACTGATTTTCGCTATAATTTTCTACCCGCATTAAATATGTGTGCTGACCAAAATGAGCTTTCACCACAAGTAAACATAGAACTAAGCTACGCAATCATTTTTTAATTACTAATAGACGTTAGTAGTCTGTGCGATTAAGAGTGAACATTGACTTACTTTAGATAACCACAGTCTCGTGTCATTTATATTCCAGGGCATTCTGGTTATACTATAAGATACCTTCGAATCAGTTCATTTGGTAATTCGTGGATTGTCGGAATACTCGTTGCTTCTTCGGAACAACGGACATTCGTTGAGCTTTCCATCGAAACCATCTGATCATTTCGTTGGATATCATCACCTTACCCATAACGTAACATTAAGAATATTTTAAACTAAAGTCTCGTCGTTAAGTGAATGACGTGACGGTCACCTATCAACTGCATGTCAAATGAACAGAGTGAGATCAAAATTAATTTATTTATTATCAAGTGACGCAAGCAATCGTTATGAAATGTGTTCATGTTTCGAAATAATCAAATCGCAACGATTTTTGAGACGCCAGTGTGGATAACAAACATGAACCAATAATACTCTGCTCTTCCCTACGTTTCTATCGCAAATTCTGCTGGCAAATAAATAACACGGCGAGTGGAAACTCAATTTACAAAAGGCCAGGCAATCGGGCCAGCATATTTCATTCACAAATGAAAACAAGAACAGACGAGGGGGTAGAAAAATAGCCCAAAGATTGTTCCATATCCAACCAAACGTAACAAAATAGGGTCGAAGAAACGAGTCAAAAGAGACCGTCGTGTCAGTTCGCATCAAATCCGCTCAAGGAGAAAACCGTCGAGAAATTCAAAGACGATGCTATACAATCGAGATAGAGACGAATATATCCAAGAAACTAAATGATTCGCAATCAAACTAAGAGACACACCCACACACAGGACAAAATACTTGAATTGTGGCTGGTTGTTGGATATAACCCCGGCGTCGAGATCGTTTCTATAAAATCAACTAGCGCGTTTAGGGATCCGCCACGGACCCGGTCACGTGCCGAATGTAGAATCAATCGCCTATATATACGGCACAACGGCACATGTCTTGCGTCATACAAAAAAAAAAGAATCTCTTTTGATCAAATAAGAGGGAGGAGGATCTGTGTAAACGTTCGTATGGTGGGAGCTAATCTAGGCAGTATACGTTACATTGTAACGTATGCGGTTCGTCTCGTGTAGCACCTCGTCCAGTGCTGCCAGGCGCCCTCTTATGTCCGGATGAATGGATGTAGAGAGAGAGAGGAAACGGGGACGGACTTGAATCGGTCATTATAATATTAGAGCTATTATATACTTGAGGCTATATACGTATAATCACGTCATCATATCCTAAACAGTGATGGGCGGTTACCCACAGCCGCCACCAGCCGCTATAACATCGTTGGAGAGGAGCGATGAGTGGGGGTCTCTGCACGCGCCTTAAAGTCCCGGTCGCGTTTACATGAAAATATATGTGAACAATAGTAATAGCGAACCCTCTCTTTTGAAGGGGTTATGTTGGGGGCACTCGACAGTCGAGTTAACATACCCGAAATAATCAGGCACTAGAATATGCTGTGAGACAGGGTTTCTCCTTCTTCGTCTAGATTTATTTCAAATTTTGATCGAATTGCTAATAGCTGTTGTGATTGTTGAAACACGAATAAAGGATTGTACATACTAAATACACATGTACGCATCACTCGTCGATTTGAATATTCAAGCGCTTTTATTATCATCTTAACGAGCTACTGGGTCGCTAGCAATATGGTTTTTTTTATTTATCAATATTTAGATGTTTTCAATTGGATTATTCTATCTATTACATTGGGGTTAGGGGAAATATTTCTTGAGTGATATATAATTTAAAAAAAATATATATTTATATACTATAATAATATGTTTGTGTGAAGAAAATATTCTCTTAATGACAATTTGGGTTGTCCGTTTATTATTATTCAATTTTTTTTAAGGGGATGCGATCTTAAAGAAAAGGATAGAGTCCTAACACAATTTTGATAAGCTCCATTAGCATGTCATTGCGCTCCGTCTAAAATTAGCCATTGGTTTTTCTATATGGTCGAATAGTTGGGAGAAAGAGGACGTCGTAGGGCATTCTCCACCAACTCGTCGTCATCGAAACATCAAAGGAGAAAGTATATAAATCTGTATAGTTGTACACACACACAGACCATGGCAACACGCAGGCCTCATCTGTTTTCAAAAGAAAAAAAAGAGAGAGACTGGAAGGGTATGGCCCCGCATAGAAGAAGAAAAAAGAAGGCAGAAAAAAAGCTTTTATGGAGAGATCATCAGCTCGAAAGGGTGTGCTATGCGTATCATAAGGGGTGGTACATGAATAAATCTATGGATATGAATGTAGTACAACTACTATCTAGCTCCCATATAACGAGTCAGAGAGAAATAGAGACATGGAGAGAGTGAAAGAGATGGTATAATATGTGCTGCTGTGTAGACGTCTCGAGGAGAATGAAATTCATTCAACATCGTCGCTAATAAACATCTGATGGCATATATTGGCCATATATAATAAACCAGCAGCAGCCGAGAGATTTTCGTCGTAGAGATAATATCATATGTCTAGTCTATTTAGTCCTTGTGTATATGGGCCTCGTCGGCTAAATAGCTGCACAGTCTGCGGGCTCTCAGTACATGTATTTACTACTACACTACCGTCTATAAGTTATATCCGCATGATTACGTGCATAGACACAGAACGACGGAATGTTCCTAGCGTCTATCCAAAAAATATCTAAATAATATGGGCGCGCTACGTCTAGGCATTTCGAAATATGCGTAAAAGGATTTTTGTGGTTTTGGATTTTGAGACATGGCAGGGAAGAAAGGATATCGTCGCTTGATGACAGATTGAATCCCATCATCGCCGAGCTCCTCCTGGGTGATTTCGTCCTACTACCAGCTCTAAATCTCCTTCCTTTTTTTTCCCTATAAATATGATTGGGATGAAACAGCAGTGAGGGGAACGAATTACATGCGAGAAAAAGGAAGGAATCAAATAAATATAAGTAAAATAGAGAGAAGAGTTTTGATCATATGGGGCGATGCTGCAAGCTGCGGTGAAGTGCCCCCCAAAAATATCAACTGTATAGATACATGAACTTTCTGTAAGTATACGTCTAGAGAGATCCTCGCAGGGTATATATGTCGAGCATCAACAACAACAGCCGAGATGGCACAAACAAACAAATGTAAACCCCCCTCTCTCTTTTAATAATAATAAAAAAAAAAATCCAGTCCTCTCTCTCTATCTCCCTTCTTTTTATGATGTACAATGGGAGAAGGGAGAGCTAGAGATTTTTCTTTTTATAGCTCAGCATCATCACATCCCAATCATCCGCTTTTTTTTTTCTCTCTCTCCTCTTATATCTCTACCTTCTATTCACGCAACAACGCCCCAACAGCCTCCAGAGACTGACTTTCCAGTTCTTCTTCATCTCATAAATTCTTTTTTTCTTTCTATAGAGAGAGAGACTGTCTACTTTTTTACAAGGAAAGAAGGAAGAAGAGATTACGTATTTTCGTGTCAACAGGACACGATATACATTTTTGAAGTAGTACCCGAAGACATTGAACGTCTAAACCGCAATAATAATTGATTGACGACGAGCATTTCTTTCTATACAAGTTGGCCATCATTAAGAAATCAGACCGTTAAGATGTTGAATGTAACAAGACTCTTTAAACATGTATGGAGCCCTTGAAGGCGAGGTCAAAAGTGCGACCTTTTGTATACACATAACGTCACTACAAATATACATGGATGGGTATAAAGAATATAAATAGATAGAAGAGTTGTACAACATGAATAAAGAAGAAAAAGACCAACAACTTTGGTGGCTATATAGAGAGAGATTTGGCAGTAGCAGGAGCACAGCTTGTGCATACACAAGAGAACTTGTTCAAGTCTGTTTGATTCCCAGTGTGTGTATACTATACATGTGCCTTTCATTGGGGAGGAATAACTGACTGTGCACTCACGTACAGTTATACTATCCCGTCTGTATTATTATGAGAAGAGCAGTGGCTGCCGAGAGCAATCATCGATCTGTCATCGTTTCCATTTGTCGGCCATTCAAGAGGCAAAGCCAAGCAGAGCGCACGGCTGACGGAAAAAAAGAAAAGAAAAGAGAACGGATCGTTATTGTGTTCACGACGACGATCGTGCAGAGCTATACATCCGTGTAGTAGTCGACATCAACGTTGGAGATGGCTAATGAAACGACGAGTGAAAGAAGAGCACAAGGCAGAGAAAAGGGAAAAAGAAAGTGGAGAGAAGTCGTCGAATGGACAGTAGAGAAAAGGACGAGCTGGGGACGTTTTAATCAACGATGAACAGTCGAGAGCAAAGCAGAGCGCTCCCCCCAATCATCGTGATGATGGGCTTTTCGTTCAATGCCCAACAACGACGACGACAAGATCAAAAGGCAATATGTGAAGAGAGTATTTAGAGAAATAACACACAGAGACAGACAGACAGCCATCGTATATAGCAGAGCATCAATACGACAAAAAGAGATCGAGGATGATATAAAGTGAAAAAGAAGAAATAGTCGAGAGAGAGAGACAGCAGCAGATGATCTTCTATAGTTAAAAAAGAGGAGGCAATCGGGCTGAAAAGACACTTGAGAGTTCCGTCATCCGCTCGACATGTGATGGTGACTGTTATACGCACGTTCAATCTCTGACTTTTCTATATATACAGTATAGGACCGGGACGCGTATTTTAGACCGATTGCTGAACTTGCCTTTATCAGCTGAGGTATACAGCAGTACCTCTAGAGCTAGAGCAGCAGCACTCTATTTAAGTGATTGCCTCTTTCTCTTCTCTTCTTTTTTTTTGCCGATCGAGTCTCTCTGCCATCCTGTTCTTGTGTGTATACATTTCTCCCCTCTTTTTCTACCTTTTTTTTTTATCATTCCTCTTATATTCTCGTTTGAAAAAAAGTTCTAATCTGTTCCCATCATCCACCGACTCCCGCAAAAAATAAATTCCCAAATGTTGTCGTCATATAGTCGAGTCTTAACTCTTAAATCTCTTTTGCCTGTGCATATATATTGAATGGATCACTATTTCTATATCGGATGCGTGATATATAGAATGGTGAAATCTGCACAGCTTGCGGGGATGGTGCACATCAGCCTCTGACATTTTGTTGTGTGTGACTAGAAATCAATTTTTTCTTTTCCTTATTCTATTGCGGAGCGGATCAAAAAACGCGGAGCGCTCTCGGAATCAATCGACCAACTTGCTGTGCTAGTCTTTCCATCAGTTCGATGTTGTGTTGTACTCTGTTGCGCTCAGCAGCCCAAACCGTCAAAGACTCGCAATATAAGGGATTTCTTCTCTCTCTCCTATATGTCGAGTCTATTCAACGAATCCATCGAATCATCTTCATCTTCCCTTTTTTCTTCTTCAATGGTCGGCGATGGGGGGGATCGGCTGCTGCCATGTTTCTAAAAAAAAGGAGCGAGAAAAGATCCAACAGTCAAAGGAAAGAAAAGAAAAAGTTCCTAATCAAAAACCCATCGATCCTAATGTTCGAGCGTGAGCTGGGCCTGAGTGGGCGATCCTGTGTGTACTACATACTTATAAATCTTGTCTCAGTCAGTGTAGTATATCGAATCGATCGTCCGCACTCTCTTCTCTTGATGCCAACGGACTCTATTGGACCGGTCATCGCCCAGCAGCTCATCCATTCCAATCAGCGTTCTACTGCTGGATCTGTTCTTCGTTTTTCCATGGCCGCCTGCCGACAGCGGGAATAAAAAAGTAAAGAGAGATCAGCTACAAATAGGTATATAGACATTGTGTGTAGACATTGATACAACAGTATATACTCTATGTATGGGACTATTAGTACTTTATACCTAAATATCTATACTTCCCCAAATTGATTTTCTCAACCGAGAAACGGAAAATCTTAAATGATTTTTCTTTTCGTCTTCTATCATAACAGCGATGGAGATATTGTTTCACAAGGCCGTGCGTATAATATCACGGCATTGTATAGGCAATAATATGTAGGCCAGGCCTATTATCTAGTCCGTCTATAAGTATGACTCTCTCTTGTTTGTCGTCGTCCCCAAAAAACCTATACTGCGTTTCTAAATAGAAAGAGACGGAGAAGCTAATTGGTCCGCGTCAAACGATCCATCCATAAAAGATTGTCTCTTTTTTCTTTTGCTGGGGGGGAAAGGAGGTCTGGGTTGATTGTCTCATATCGTCAGTTTGCTGTGTGTGTTGTACACGTTCGTGAGTGGAAGGATTCAAGTCACGACAGTTTGTACAAGTTATTCCAAGCGAAAAAGAATGAATAGGATACGTAGTACATAGCTGCCATGATAGTAGTACTACACTATAGAAAATAGAGCGCTGGAATAATAATAATGGCAAATATACTCGTCACTTTGCTCGATGAGCCATATGAAAGAAGAAAAGAACAACGAAAGAAAAGCCGATGGAGAATCCAGAGAATTCCGTCCGGAAGATTGAGATCAGTTTGTTGTTGTACATCACAGTGAAAACACATCAGGAGAAAAGTAAAAGAAAAAAAGAGAGTCTGTTCTGTAATATGCGCCAAGCCTCAAAGAAATAAATAAATAAATAAATAAATAAAGAAGAGGGTTTGGCCTGGTTAAAGTTGTCGACCAATGCGGATTGAGAGGGGGACGACGCCAAGTGGCCGGATTGGTCCAAGAACCTGTTCTGTTTTGCGGCATCATCATCTACTGCTGTGCTGCTGCTGCTCAATATAGAGAGAAAAGGCAGACTAGTTATATCTTCTTCTTCTTTTCTCTCTCTCTCAATGTTCTACCGCGCAGGCAAATAACCGCTCAGCGAAAAACGTTGAACGCGATCTGCGCAGTTTGTGTCTATTTGGACTGCCGCTCGCTCGCTCGCTCTTGTGTCTCTATGACCGTAGTAGTAGCGCTTGTGTGGTAGTATGTAAGGCGGCAATCAAACCACCTCCTCCTCCTCCCTCTTTTTGGACGTCCAAAGTGGAACTGCAATTGCTATCCAATAGAGAACTTCTTCTTTTTCCGTCTCCACCCACCCACCACTTCTTCATTGAGAGATATAGACAGAGAGGGGGGTTTCCTACCTCTCCACCCTCTTTTTCTCTTTACCCTGTATGTCGATCTTCCTCCCTCCCCTCAACATTTTTGTTTTTAAATTCTTTGCCTTTTATAGTCGAGCACCAAAAAACGTCGTCACTTGACGTCTACCTGCCTGGTGAAACGGACATCCTTGTTTTTCTCTCTTCGTCCACCACCAGCAGCAATAACAGATATTAGTAATAACCTTTTGGTGGACATTGTGTGGCGTGAAACAATTAACAATAACAGTGTCGCCGTGTTTTTGATTAACCATCAGTGTATTGGTGGTGGTGCAAATTGTGATTCAAACACAAAGAAAAGATCCAACAAAAAAACAATAGACTGAAATGAGTCAAGTTCAAGTGGATTCGCCTTCGGTGATGGAGTCGATTGTCGGCACAGGAGGATTGGGCAGCAGGATCGCTAGTCCTAACACGACAATGACTAGTACGGCTTCCACTTTGCCGGCCGTTCTGCATCTTCAAGTTCCGCCACCGTCGGCTCCTAATACAACAACAACAACACCGGCCGCCGCAAAACGATCCAATTTCAGTATATCGAATCTATTGGCCACGGAAGAAGAAAAGAAATCGACGACGACGACAGAATCAAATGACAATAAACGGGACGTTGAAGATCTTCATTCGAAATCTTCTTCAGCAATCAACGATAGCAGGATCCTGATTCAACCACTAGGATCGCCGTTCCTCAACGCTTCAGCATTGGCCCATTTGGCTCATCTTCATCACGGATCGAATCCTACGGCCACTTCGACGTCTTCCTCGTCTACAAATTCAACTTCAACCATTCCAGGATGGCCAGATTGGCTGGGAACAGCCGGACTTGGACCAGACGCCCATCAATCCTTGTGGTCTCGGTAAGTCATCGTCATCTCTTTTTTGAAAAAATTGATTTTGTTTGAATATTTTTAAAATGACAATTTTTCGGGTCTAGTAGATTGGGATTATTGTCGCACTTGTCAATGCGTCCATCCGCCCATCATCCGCATCATCCGTCGACCGGATCGACTTCCGGCACTTCACCGTTTCCTTACGGTGCCGCAAGTCCCGCCGAGTTCGCCAGTAACCTCCAACATTTGCAGCACTTGCACAGCGTCCAGCAGCAAATCGCCGCAGCGGCGGCCGCTTCCAGTTACTGGACGTCGCTGAAAAGTTCGGCTCTTTCGGGCACCGGCAACAACGGGACACCCTCAGGTCGTGACGTCGGTCCCGGACTGGAACATTCCCACCACTTACCGCCGTCTTGGCGTTACGACCAACACGGCCCTCCACTGTCCAGCAGTCCGCTGTCTTTGACGGGCAAAGCGGCTTACAACTTGGCCATGAGCGGAATGATCGGGATGGAACAGGCCAACAAATCGCCGATCAATCCTTCCTCATCATCCGTTTTAACGCCAATGATGAACAAAAGGAAACGATCCAGCGGAAGCGACGACGCTGACGACGTCGATCGCTGCCACAATTCCTCGGCCTCTTTCAATCACGACGGTAAGTCAAATGACATAACAATCAATTGAACAAATCTAAAGGTTGGCTGGTACATATTATATAGGCCCACTTAAGAAAGATGGGCTTACAATATTTTCAAAACAAACAAAAAAATTGAAGGGATTATCATTTAAGCGACGCAACTGTATATAACTAAAGAAAGAGATTCGAGCCCAGTGGTCCGTGTCATGTTGTTGACGGTCTTACAAAAAAACAAAGAGGGGGGGGGGGGGGAGGCGATGGCATTTCGTCAAATATTTTATTTTTTTTAATCGTAACACGAGTTGAGGCGTCGTTCAAGAGCACAAACAATCGATCATAAGCCGCGTTCAAATAGAAAACAAAAAAAATGCTCAGACTATAAAGTTGCTGGGCTATCTACTAGGCTTGGCTGCAGTTGGCTGATGTGTCTAGTTTGATGTAACACGGGTGGTGTATATTTAAAAAGAAGAAGAAGCGGGTCGGGCGCAAGTCGAGCGTGTCGACAGCTAATCGCGTCAACTCTCTTAAGTACCTCAGCGGATGGGACCCAATGTGCGGGACCATATAAGGAATCCAGAGCCCGTCTTGTTTTTTCGGTCAAAGTTAGAAAACAAAAGAACTTGCATGTACCGTTCGCATCCGTTATTTTGTCTGTGTGTTTGTTGAAAAAATTTGAGTAGTGCGCGATACTTGATTCCTCATTTTCTTTTATATCTTTTGATGTTTTGAACATGTGAAGAAACTTTTTCTTCTTCTTCTTGGTTCCCGTTTATATCAAAGGGAGTCACGCCTTTTCCGTCTGGTTTTAAATGTCCCCGAAAGACACACACAAGAAAAGGGGGGGGGGAGAACATGAAAACAATTGCAACACTCATCGAGCAAATGAGTGTCTAATGGGAAAAGACACAAGAAACGGAAGCTCTACAACATGTTTCGTTCATATTTTCTCTTCATCGTCGTCGTATAATGTGTCCGATGCAAAGTGGATGGGAGTGGCCGTCACAGCAGAATCACATCAGTTTCAAATGATAAGCATTTAGTATAGCTAGGAGTAGCTCCTGCTATGTAATGTTGAAAATATATAGGAGAGAGCTAATAAAAAAAAAGGGGGAAACCTGCCAAGGAGGCCGATTGTTCCGTCCGTGAAAAGAGGAGGAGGACTCGTTTTAAGACTTCATTCCCACTTTTTGTTGTTGTAATTGTTTTCTGTTTGAACAGCAGTTACTTTATTTGTAGGCCGACAAACACGCAACCCACCCTCTTATAGTATCGAGCAAAGGCCACGCTGTATAGCAAAAGAGAGAGAAATATCTATCGCATCTAACCAAAAAGTAAAATAGTGTGGATATCCACCCTAGTCGCTGAATCCTCATAAAAGCGGCAACACACACACGGCCAACATGTTTTAGATCTTATACGTATATTATAATTTAAACTATAGATAGATAGATATATGTAGAGGTGAGTAAGCCCTACAGGATCGTTCCTCGACACCACAGCAGTCAATTCTCGTTTCTTTTTCCCCCTTTTCAGCATTTTATTGCATAACAGAGTTTTTAAAAAAAGCAAATAATATACAAAAAGTTTTGGGCATCAGCACGGGACAATTGATGGGGAAGTCCTTCAGGTGTCGCCCCTGTACACAGGAAACAACTACATAATTCGGTTTAAATTATTTAAAAAAAAAGGATTGGGGTGTTTGTTGGATTCGACCAAAAAAAAGATGAGAGCATATCTACCTAATCGTTTACATTTAAATAATGGAAGATATATCAGTCAATTGAAGATGTGTTATCTTTTTCAGCAGCCAGTAGCTAAAGGATTTCAGAATATTTTTTCAAGGAGCCAGAGGGCGTGTGTATAACTTGAGTCTAAACAAATGAGTTGTGAGGCCCTTGAAGCCATTCAAGTGACGTCTCTCTCTCTATGCTGCTGTTGTTGTTGTGCGTGTTTTGTCTTTTTTGAGGGTAATAATATGAGGAATGCGCTTCCTGTGTTACGTCTACTAGTTCCTACTATATCGTTAAAAAAAACAGCATTCTTTATATATTGCGTGTCTTGTTTTCTTGTTGTCGTTGGGCCAGTTGGAAGATTTGGAAAAAAATGTTCACTAGTTCTTCTTCTTCTCGTCAGTTTGAATTGTTGGACGGGGCAGCATTCTAAATAACGAAGTCTCTCAAGTGGTCACCGGCCAGCCACTATATATACACAGCCCAATCTATTTAGACTGACTGCCTGTATAGTATATTGTCTTGTATATAGTAGTATTACATCGACCGGAATTATAGAGATCAAATAGCTGCTCACTCAGCCCTTCAAGTGCTTGCAAGTTTTTTTTTAAAATCCTTTTTTCTTTCTTTCTACTTTTTTTTTAAGAAAAAGGGGAGAAATTGAATAATAGCTAAAATGGTGTGTGTGTGTCTCTTCAAAGACAACCACGATTACGAAGCCGAATAGATGTGGCGCTCATAGACTGTATGGGATAGTATATGGGGAAGCTTGTGATGGTCGTTTCACCTTTTCACTTTTCCCCCCAAAAAAATTCCTCATATATTTATGACATCAGAGTATTTATATAGACGGCGACTTGTCTTTCACCCCTTTTCTTCTTACCCCTTTCCATTTTTCGAGTGTCTTTATCCATCGTTTCGTTTTACTTTTTTTTTTTTTGAAATGGGGCAATCATCCGATTCGACGACAATTTCTTATATTTATGTGCACGACGATGCGGTTTCAAGTGGGAAGCTCTGCGACACTCCCACTTACATTAACTCCGGCTCCTCCTTATCACTATACACTCCCCCTATCTAATTATTTAACGACCTTATGTTAATAGAATTTTGATTTCATTTTTTATTTTAAAAAGATGACAACTTTTCAGACACGGACAGCAAAATCGACGTGGGCGGAGTGGATGACACGGATGACAACAATTCGGTGCATTACATGATGATGGAAGAAGAGGACGGATGTTGTGAGGCTACGGGATCTACGGGAGTCGATTCAGACGGCGAGAGAGACGATCATTTGCATCATCATCATCACGGACACCATCACGGACATCATCATCATCACAACAACAACAACAATAACGGAAGTAAAGGCAAAGGTTGTTCTTCTTCGTCGTCGGCCACCGACGCTGGCGGTCAACATCAACAACTTCACAACAGCAGCAGCGGATCGGGACATTCGGCCGGCAGCAACAGCAAACGCAAGAAGAAGACACGCACCGTTTTTTCACGCAGTCAGGTAATAATCACGAAATTTTGAAATGATCATTCAATAATAAAATGTTAATTGAATATTATGTTTATGAAAAAAAAAGGTGTTTCAATTGGAATCGACATTCGACATGAAACGTTATCTGTCGAGCTCCGAACGGGCCGGTCTGGCCGCTTCTCTCAGTTTGACGGAGACTCAGGTGAAAATTTGGTTTCAAAATCGGCGCAACAAATGGAAACGCCAATTGGCCGCCGAACTGGAAGCCGCCAATATGGCGGCCAACATGGCAGCCGCCGCGGCCGCCGGACATCAGCGCATCGTCCGCGTTCCGATTCTCTACCACGAGAACGGCAACAACAATTCCGGCGTCAACGTCTCATCCAACATGACGTCGACATCCGCATCATCATCTTCAATGAATTCTCATCATCTCCGGCATCCAATCGGTCCCAACACTCCGACCAGCGTCAGCGGAGGTCCGCTCAACTCTGCCAACAACCAGCAGCAGATGAATTACAGCGGAAGCGGCGGCGGCGGAGGAAACAACAACAAAACTCAATCGTCTCCTCTATTATCTCCTCAACAACAACAACAACAGCAGCAACAACAACAACAAAACGGGAATAACAACAACAGCGCCGTGAGTGCGGGCAACATGGCGGCTCCATCGTCATCCGGTGCGCCTGCGCAGCAACAACTTCCGTTCTCTTCTCTGTTTTACACTCACGCAGCGGCAGCAGCGGCGGCCGCGGCTGCGGCATCGCTTTACAGCAACAGTAGCAGCGGTAGCAGTAGCAGCAGTAGCGTTGGCTCAATGTCTTCATCGACCAATCAGGTTGGGGGCGTTCACCATCTTCACCATCACCAGCACAACCCGCATCACGGACCGTCAGCCGCCGGCAATTCGTCACGATCCCCACTCACCGGAATGGTCTGATTGGTTGCGGCTCTGCCTCGTCTGACAGCACGGCAAAAAGCAAAATGAATGCTGGAAACCTGAAATCGCTGTACACTTTTGTTTGTTTGTTTGTTTTTTCTTTGTAAACATAATTGGCCGTGTGTAATTGTCATTATCATTTGAGTTTCCCTGGCCATCAGCATATTTATAGTCATTTGTCTCATTCATTCAGAAAAAGAAAAAAAAATTGATCAAATTCAACGCTTTTTTTTTTAAATTGACATAAAAATATTTGTTCCATTTGAATTTGCCGCCCCTCTTTGCGCGTCGTTGAAACTTAGTACAATTGCGTTAATATTAGCCGTTTTGTTGTGTGTGTGTTTGTGTGGTCTCTCTCTTTTTCTCTAAATATTGTTGAATGTTGTCGTTTTTCTCTCATTTCTCTTTTCTAAATGAATCTACTCGGTTGTGCTAAATATTCGCTCATTTCTAAAAACTGCGTCGCCTCGTTTTGTCATCTCGATCCTTTCCCGCGTTTGTCGTCGATTTCATTGGCTGTATTATTATTCACTTTGATTCTTCATCAGCGTCTCTCTACTTATTATTATAATTATATATCAACCATTACTTATTATATAATAGCGTACAGTTGTCTATAAATACCCTCGCGTCGTCATTGACTGTGTGGCCATATGAAAAATATTCAACAAGAAAAACGGATAAACAAATACAAAAAAAAGTAACTCGTCTACATCAATAATTGATTTTGTCCTTTCCTCATTTTTTATTTAAAATATGACTCAAATGAAATCTGAATCAATCGAATGCGGAAAGTAGTACATGCGATATTGTACATAAAATTGCCAATTAAAATCAAATTGGATTTTCAAGCGAAGGAATCGATGGGTGTATATCCATTTTCTCGTGTCACGAGCTCGTGAACGAGTGTCGGATGTCATTCGTGACATTCGTGTTTAACTCTATATGCTTCTCTGAATATTTTATTGATGATATTAATTTGTCGAACATACAGGTAAACCATTCAGAATCCTCTGTGCGGTTCATTTGCTTCGATTTGAGTTTCATTGTCTCTAATTTAATATTTAAATTAAGTTATCTTATATTCAGACGCGGGAGAAATACATATACATGCACGTCATTATGAACGAAGTTAAGCGGGAGGGTAATAATAAACTTGACTCTAATAGTTTCCGGTGCGTGTTGATTGGCGTAATATTTAGACCTTGGTCGCCATTTTCTCCATCAATGCGATTGAATCGTCAATATAATTATAGAAGAATCTTGATATCTGATCTACGCAAAAGTAATCCACGTATATAGCTGCATCAGAGAGATCTGCTGGGCCGCTAGCTGAGTGTATATATATCTATCTATAAATAAATCGCCTTCTTTTATATATTATGTGCGAGAGTTTGCAGAGCCGCTATATAGTAGGATAGTGCAGCTATAATAGCAGCAGCTAGAGAATAATGAAGTTGGAAGCCATCAGGGGCTTTGCGTCCAAAACTGCTCTCTCTCACACACACACAAACCTTATGCTGTTGTCTCTCTATACTGTGTAGTGACTGTATATGTCTCTATAACTCGCTATTATTGAGTGAGTCTTTTTGTCCGAGGTATAGCTACTAGAATGGGGGGGGGGACAGAGAGAGTGTCGCATGATAATGCGGCTGTCAAAGCAGCCGCACCCGCGCTCCCCCTCTTACAGTGAGGACTGTAATGGCTCTTTCAAACGCCATTCCCGCAGGAGTCATCAGACGAACCCGCGTCTATTATACAGCCCTGCAAAAAAAAACAAACAGGATAAGCAAAAGAAGAAACTATATAGAAGGACTTAGGCCACACATTGACTGTATATGTTTTTATATTTTAAAGTTGTCGTCTCTTAGGTTGTGTTGTTGTTGTATACGGAGAGCGTCATCGAGTTCTCTGCGGTACCCAATAACAGCACAGACGGGGTAGTACGTAGTACGTAGGATATCAACTTTCATTCAACAGCAGCTAAAGAGGAGTAGTAGATAAAAGAGACTATATACATATCTGGTCTAGCTTCTTCCATCCGGAATGGATCGAACTCCCTCCTGCCTTTCCATCACAATAGATTTAGTGTACCAGTAAAAAAAAAGGGGGCATGCTGTGCTGATGTTTAGTTGTCTTGTCACAGACAGCGGGGGCAACTTCGATGGATCCATAAGGAATACTCGTCCATTATTATTATAAGGTTGTGTGTGGTTTGAATTCATCTATTTGGTGGCATCTGTTGTCTCTCCGATAATCTCCTTTCCCCTCTCTTTTTAACTGCTTGATTTGAGAGATCGATAGAATCGGTGGTTGACGTCATCATCGTAATTGACTATGGGAGATTTATTATGGGGTTGTAATTAGATTTAGATCAATTCAAATGAGAAATTCAATTATTTTTAGATTTTGGATGACATTTTCCAAAAATTGAAAAGAGAAAAATTTGCAACGTCGACTCCAATTTCAGACGAATTTCTTGTCTTGTCAAGTGATGGCTGATTATTTCATCTTCCATTTTTGTTGCTCCCACGTGCGATTTGCTGCTGGAAGACGATGAATTTCACTACAGGCATCAACATTCTAGTACTAAAAGGTGAGTTGATTAATTTTCTCCTTAATTGCCATGATGTCATGGATACGAATGAGTTTTGCAATCAGTTCAACACCTTAGATTTAAAGTCATTTGACTCTTCAATTAAAAATTAGTTTCGTGCAAATCAAATGTTTGATTGCTGGGCAAGTCTGTTAAAAAAAGTAACCTGTTAGATTAATGCATCGAGTGTCTAAAAAGAGAAGAGTTCATCGATTCGGTGATGTCGATCGGTGTCTAGGGAAATAAGTGAAAGGAACTTTCTCTCCACTCATCCAGTGGTAAAGTAATATTTTAGTAGTCCTTTGTATGTGTAATACTTTTTCTTTTTTTTTTGCCAAGAGTATTATATCCATCGGTTGGGAAATGGTTTGGTTGTTGTTGTTGGAAAGAGGGGAATATCTCAAAATGGGCTGCTGAGAGCCATTCCTTGTTTAGGCCCAACATCGAAGCCAACAGTATAACTGTATAGAGGATATACTATGACTGCTGCTATCAAAAGAAAGAGAAGTAAATAGTTAATATCTATACATCATCTCTAACCGTGCTGCTGGTCGCTGTAGCTTTTCTCTCTTTTTGTTATCAGTTGCCTTTTGACTCTCTCTCTTTGGTACTAAAGTCTCTCCAACTCTACTCGCGGCTACTCTTCGGGGACCAATCCTTTTTGTGTGATATATAGACTAGCTCTCTTCTTTAGCTCCCAACTCTATTGCCTGGTGATGCAGAGTGGATTCTCTCATTTATCTTTCCCACTTTTTACTACGTCTCTCTTTCTCTCGAAGTATATATTTTTTTTGGTCGATTGAGTTATTAATCATTTGATTTAGCTTTTATTGTCTTTTAGGGAAAAGGGCAGGCTGCTTGCCATCTGATTTCCTTCGTCGTTTTCATTTTACAGTAGCCCAAAGTAGCCAAAGTCACGAACGACAAATAGGAGCGAGACATGACAAACGACATCATCATCATTTCATCGTCAAAGTTCTAAATAGAAGAAGCGATAGACAACAAAAAGGAGATAGCTGGAGAGGGTGGGGGGGGGGAAGGTTTCCCTCGATCTATACGTCATATTTTCTCAATTAATTAGCGAGAGCTTAACGGCTCTTAACGGAGGCGGACAGACAGAAAGGGAAACGATGATGAGGGACGATGATAATAATTACCTATCCTTCATATAAAGACAATGTGTGTGTCCTTATAATAAAAGGGAGGGGAGAGATATGGAGGATTGCCGGGCACGTATCAAAGTTGAACTGCGTCATGAATAAAAGAGGGAGACAACATTTCTAATGACAGATGGCCTTTTACACGCACGCACGAGACGTACTACTACCCAATTTCAGCGCTTTTTGTTGTATATACTCGTCGTAATCATTATCATAATACGACGTCAATTTGTCTCTTTTTCCACAATTTATACGAAGTCCATTTTAAAAATAAAATCAACAGACGACAGAGGTCGTCGTTTGTGCTGTAGGACGATTTTGTTGTTGACTCAAGTGACAGGACAGAGAGAATAGGGAAAAGGAAACGATGGGGCAATCAAGCGACGAGACACTTTGAATAATGAGTCATTTTTTTCGTCCGTCTAGATCCTCCTCCTTTGGGGGGGGGGGATCTGGTTGAGCGAATCATTTTCGGTGTTCAACTTTTTTGTTAAATGGAATTTAAAAAAGAAAAGAAATATAAATTTTTAGTTGTTTGATTTTTTTGATTTATTTGATTCGGTAGAGAGTTCATCGTCTGTCGAATGTTGGTGCGATCCGCTCGGGCAGAAACAAAAATAAGCGGCTTACATCAATTTTTTATTTTTTTGAAAAGGGAAGAAATTTGAGCCTCCTCTTTTCAGCATTCGTCTTGTGTTAAATTTATAACGTTGCGTAATAATATTTTGTTGAAATTTATTTGATTCGCGCTCGACATCAGCAGTTTGGATAAAAAGGAGGATTGAGCTGCTGCTGCTGCATTGATGATCAATTCTCTCAAATTACCGTACGTCTTATTATCAAACTTGATAATGACTTTTCCCATCCAACTACTATACTGTTACACCCCGACCATCAGCAACGTCATCACACACAAATGCTTTCGGTGAGTCTCTCTCATGATTCTTGCATGGCCTACCACTGATGTGGTGCATAATCCCGGTGGCCAGAAGAAACACGAAAGAGAATTGTGTACACTGGAAACGAGAGGAAAGGAAGAAGCCTCTCTCTCCCCTATCCTTATTTAGTCGCGTTGATCTCTAATCAAAGCTCTGCTGGACTACTAGAGTTATATTATTACAGTAGTAGAGACTCTTGTAATCAGATTAGACTTGTGTGTAGTTACTCTGACTACCTACGGGTCTCTATGCGCTTTTCTATCCTCCTCCTTATTTTCACCCCTCGACATATTCCCGAGTATTTACTTTTGATGGGTGGGGTTGGGGGTGGGGAGGAACGATTTGTCGATTAGAATTGTACTTGCAGGCTCGATTCTATTAATAATTCCCGTCTGCCGCACTGATTCCACCTGGAGTTGCTGTCGTTGGACTTGGGTGCGTGTAGCTGCGTATAATTCCAACGAGATTTCAGCGAGAGATTAACTCGTCAAGCCAAAAAAAAGTAAAAAGATCGTCGACTGTTTTATCTGATATATATTTACCGGGCATTAGACTCATTGGTTCTCACTAGGACACACTGCTGGACAAGCTTTGAAATATTTGTTCAGTAGATCAGGAGAGAGAGAATGGGGCAGCAGGCCATTTGTTGTTCGGCGACCAACAACAACCAACGGTTTTTCTGTCTTTAATCTCCATAATTCCACAATCTAACTTTTGGATGCAATATACTATTAGTTATTGGGCGTGAATGTCCTTGAAGCAGGGTCAGAGTTTGATCCTTAATTAAATAGACGACGACGGCAACGAAAAGGGAATGATTTTGTCGATTGCGTATACAGTCACATTTTCAACCAAAAATGATTCATAACAACGCACAAGTAGCCTACGGGTTTTTTCCATGTTGTTGTTGCGCTGTCATTTGTTGCCGCCCTAGAAATAAAATTAATCCTCGACTGGGCATTTTTAAATACTTTGGGTCACAAGTTTTCCGTACTTGTAGCTAAAGTAAACATTTATCCGATAGAGAAAGAGAGACATGGTGTATGTTCACCAGTCATACCATAAGTTATGCGTCTGATAAAGTCAATCATCGACGCCAGCGGACGTCGTGAATAATCCCAACACTTTTAATTCGTTTATTTGATTTCATTTCGGTTTATCGGCATATTTCACTTCATTTTCGCACCGTCATGCTTTTATTCACGTTTGTTTGCGTGTTTTCTCTCTGTGCTGGAAACCGTAGATGTTGTTAATAAGCCTTTTATTTTTTGGTCTTCTATTTGTTGTTGGGCAAAAAACTAAACGCGGATGACAGAAAAGAGAGAGAGTCGTCGGCCGTGAAATGAAAAACTACTGAAATCGTCTCGCTGCCGTCGTCCATGAAATCCAAACGGAGTTGTTCTCTTCTTTTATATTTCGGTCCTTTATCACCTCCTCCTCTTTCCTCTTTCGTGTGTATGTTGGGAACAGTATAGAAAAGTGTCTCTATACGCAGTAGGAGCAATCTCGCTCGGCTCAATTTGACGCCAACACAATAAATGCTGCCGCTCTTGACATCATCACCACCGCCACTCCCGGGACGTTGGGTGACATCTCAATCCTCTTCTCTCTCCACTCATCCACTCTACTATATTTATAGACTTTTTTTTCTTTTTTTTTCCATCGTTCATCTTCTTCTATTCTCTACACCCAACATGGATTCTCTCTCGCCAACTTCTCTATCTCTTGTATAAATTCACGAGGATTTTCCGTCGTCGTTCTTTTATATACTAGACGTCGGTAGGCGGATATACATGTGATTGCCAACCCCTCGTCTTTCTTATTTTCTTTTATTCCTGCGGTTGGTTGGATGTGATGATTGTCAAGACTGGATTCCCCCCGTTTTTCAAAATCTATTTATTTATTTGATTCACAGACTTGGTAGTACATGGGAATCGATAATCAAATATGCAATTCGTAACATCACATCATCTTCTCTTATATAATAATAATAACACTATACGAGGTGGTAACGATATTATAACCAACGTCCCTCGTGTATTGCCCTGCCCGTATGTAATAACCACGTCTATAGAATTTGGATATGACATGTACTGTGTATTCATTCCTCTTTTTTTTATTCGTAAAGTTGAATTTAATTTTCATTTTTAGGGATTTTATTATTATTATTATTTGACATGTTTTTTTCCCCCTTGCCAGTTACTTGCTTGTTGTTGTCACGGCTGAATGATTTATAGACAAACAGCGTCTCTAGTCTTTTGACTCTTTTTTGAGGATAGACCGCAACATATTTTTGTCGATATTCTTTTTGCGCGGCTTTTGCTTGATATATAGAAAACTGTGGAACTGATGGTTTGGGTGAGAGGGGATGTGCCGCCCCATGCAAAGCAGCTTTACGACTTTGCATATAAACGTACGTACTCCCGATGGAGAAAGAGAAAAGAACCTTCAATTTCATCCCACCTCTTTTCCTTGTTTCCACTTCTTTCGTGTTCTAGTTCTTCTTTTTTCTCCACCAATAATCCGCGCACTCTCTCGATCTATTATATATCTTTCACGTTTTCTTCTCCCTTCTCTTAAAAGATCAGTCGTCAATGCGTTAAGAGTTACTTTTTAGTTATGGCCGCTAACGTTATTTTATTTTTTTTGTCTCTTTCAAATCTGACCGAAACTCTTTGGGGTATTGACTGGCATTCACATTTTGCGCTCTTGTAGTACCCGCAGCACTGCGCGTATATTCTATAGTTAATCGTACTATGTACTTGATGTTTTTGTCCCCAAGTTTTGAATAAATTCCCGGTCGACTGTAGAGAGAAAAAGCTTTGAAAAATTCATTGCGGATGAGCACTTAACAAAAAAATAGATTTGTGGATTGAAAAGTTGACATGTTGACTGCTGGCCAGTTCAATCCGGTGCAGACTAGTTGAACGCTGGGTAACAGAGTACACATCAAAACTTTGATGATATAGAGTATGATTTTAACCGTGGACTGCTGCTAATGCGTAGCAGGCAGATATTAGAGGAAGCTGTTGCTCTGCTGTGTTATCTTCTTCTCCCATCTGATAATTTGAATCTATCCCCAAGTTACAGATATTGTAAAAACCATCAAGGATCAAATACTTGTGATTAAACACAGTCTGTGCAGCATTTGAGTGTATGTAGATTGAGCTATTTAACTAGATACTAAACAAAGCTCAAATCAAACACAAGATTGCGAGATGTGCATTTGACACGACACGAACGTGCTTGATGATGATATTATAAAACGAGATCACGCCACTATATACCGCCCCAACCAAATAATCACAGTCTCAATCGCATGTATTCTATACGTGTATATAGATAATACGAACTTCTATAGTTACGTGTGTTGAGAATCAGGGGGAAATCAAGGCTTTACTGCTGCTGTCTTCAACGGAGCGAATTGAGAAAGCGGATCAGACAGCGTGTAATTGGTCCGGTCATCTGGTCCACGGCGGATGTCGTTCGTTCGCGATTTGCCGCAGAGGAACAAAAACGAAAGAAATTGGGGTGGGAACTTATCGACCTTTTGCTTTTCTCTCCTAGTCCTGCTGATGGCTGTGTCTTAGAGAGCAGATGGCGCAGTTAATCGCGGGTAATCGCTCCAATGTTTTTAGGTTTAATAAGATATTGGATGAATAACGACCCCGTTTTTCTATCCCATTAAGAGAGACTTTTTATTTTTCTATATTTAGGACTTTTTTATCTTTCTCTTCCCCCCAATCATACAGTAGAAGGATCTCTCACTCGATAGCTATCGCATATGGAGCAATCATTGACCGGTTCATTGGAGCAGAACAATAGGCCGTTCTATGTGTACAAGGGCCTTTTTTCTCTCTGTGTGTTGAAATGGTTTGCGGATGACGATATGCCGCCCCATTTCCTTGGCGCTCCTTCTTCTTCTTCCACCGCCGCTGCCGAACAAAGTTATTCAATCCACGCCAACCATTTTGTACAATTTATACACAAGGAAACCGGCTAGATGATTTTCTTTATCATTTTCTTTGATAGTATACATTCTTGTTGCTGCTTTTTAAAATTTATTTTTCCTTGCTCATCTTTTGTGACTGTGCACAAGTTACGGGGGGATCTCTTCGGCAGGGCACTTGATGTGGATAGCGATGAAATGTCACTTTGACTTACGACACGCTTCAATAATCATTTGATGGATATACACTCGATCTGGTTTTTTCACTTACCGGAAAAGCAAGCGGCTCTTATGTAATTTTATTTTTTGTTTGAAATTGAAAAAAAGTAAATGCCGCCGGAAAAAAACAAAACAAACAAGAAATTTTTCCTTATTTTTGTGAGGGGAGGAACAATTTTTGATTTGAAATTGGAAAATGGATCCGTGTCTTGTTTTTATTACTCCGGACGATTGGCTCCTCAGCGCACCGCCGTACAGTTGACTTGGCGTTTGCTGATTGCGCTCCATCATTTTCTTAGTTTTTTTATTTTCCTTTCTTGACACTTGATCGCTTGTCAATCACAAAATATTTCCCCCCTCGTGTCCGCGCATCCATCTGATTTTCATTTTTTTTTTTTTTTGAAAAACATTTCCTAAATTCGTTTTTTCGTTTTATCGAATTCGTTTTCTCTTTTTTCTTTATCGGCTTTTTAATCAGACAGCAAATAACATTTAGCTAACAAACACACACAAGTAAAAAGATCCTTTTCTGTTTGAGTGTACGAATTACTCTATAGATTAATTCAAGTCCGGTATAATGTTATCTCTTTCTCTGTTTGTTCAAGGCTCAATCAATCACGTTATTTGAGTTATATACTCACTCCCATTGTGAATGATGTGTTAACACCCCTCCCGCTTGATGCGTCGTTTCTTTTGTAATGTTGCTATTGACTTTATTATCCTAAAATACGGTGGGCGAGATTTTCTGTTGGTTTTCCCTTTATCGTGTCGTCGTGACTCGGCAATATTCACGAAATAGTTTTTTTTTTCACTCCCAAATCTCCCACGAGTTTACCAATTGGCTCGTTGTACAACATTTTCAATGTCATAGTAGTTGGTCGATGATTGCTGCCGTTTAGAATTGAATGATGCATCGACTCCTCTTTTTGAACTTCTTTTGAAATTTGACTGTCTCTCTTTGATATAATGTGTGTTTGGTCGGCTGCCATCGACAGATATGGACGATCCGGTTTTCCGTTGAAAATGTCCCGAGTCCGTTTTCAACTGAAATGTTTTCCGTCTTATCATCAAATGTCTGGCTGCGCATAGACTCTCGACCATATTTTATTTTATTTTTTTTTTAATAATGAAGAGAAACAAATATATTAACTAAATAGTTGTTGCGTCGTCGTCGTAATCGAAGGAGCTTATAGTGGGCACCCGTGTGTCAGTAGGGAGGTGGGGGGGGGGGGGGGGGGGCAGATGAGATGTCGGGAAAAGGGCCCACTTCAAACAGGAAATATGCGGCCGATTGATAACGATAATATCCTGCTGCTAGCTGCTCTCTTCTCTCTATAACATGCACGCGCTCAAGGGAACATATTTTGTTTACATACATCAACAGAGACACAGACGCATTTCGTTTCAGTGTGTGTCGACTAGTGAGACAGAGAAACTGACAAAGCCACAGGACATTTTGTTTAGCCACCAAGTATTTAGGCTTATGTGTGTCCTATAGATTTGTATATGTTTCTGTTTTCATTCTCATCGAATGATGGCCAGTAAATCGTTCACCATCGATCACATCCTTCACGGACCTTCTTCTGGCGATTCATCAGTGACGACATCCGTCATCGTCGACAATCCTACCTATCCCGTACAACAACTTGTTCCTTATTGGACAGATCCGACGGCTTATTATCCAACGTCAAGTTGGCCCATTCAAAATGCAGCGGCCATTTGGTTCCAGCAACAACATCACGCCATGCCCGTCGATCTATCAATAGGATCTCAACGTCCAGCAGCAGACCAACATCACCAGAGCCCAACAGCAGCAGCAGGATCAATGGGATTCAACAACGTGAGTGGCAATTGGATGGCGACGTTGCCAACAGCAACCGGATGCTGGCCAAGTGCAGCCAGTCCTGAACTGTCATATTCCCATCACCACGGTAAAAAGAACATTTTGTTATTTCTCTCACGAAAACTCTCTTCTCATAGAGAGGCCGGCCCGTTCTGTCGTCTTGGGAGTTTGTCTTCCTGTCTGTTCTTTATTGCTTGAACTTGTTCGAGTGTAAAAGTGAAGAAAAGAAGATTTTCTTTCTTTTCTTTTCTTTCTCTGGGGCGGTTTGGGTTGGAGTATAAAACCAATCGATGATGAGGAGGAGCAACTTGACTGTTGTTGTACGTATTATATATAGATCGTCGATCAGTACTTGAGAGACTCTTTAGAAAGAAAGAAAGAAAAAAAGTCCATTGTCCGCTCCTATATGGTCGCTATTGCTCTGATGATTGACGGCTGAATTTCATTTCAACAACAGAAGAAATCATGTCGACTGGAACTAAAATCTATCGACTAGACAGTTGATTGTCGATGTATCCAAGGATGAACTGATGTGCGTTGGGGGTTTGCCTATTGTGTCTGAATCGTCGACGGTGGTGGTAGTGGCGGCTCTTAATTTATTTTCCAATGATTCTATTACCGCAGGACGGTATTATATATAGCAAAGGGGATCTATTATTTGTACTTTGTATTTTGTTATTTCTAAAAAGAAAGAATAAAAAAAGGGTGGAAACGAGAAACCAAAGTATAAATCACATGCCAACGAGTGTAAAGAAAAAAAGGGTTACATGACACACAACCTTCGTGTTTTTGTGTTGGGGGATTTAATTCAATTTATTGAACCCACATCAAGTCATTTTCAATCATAATACGATCTTGTATCTCGGTTAAAGCTCGGAACGGATCTAAATTTTTTTTTGTTTGACGCGGGTTTTTATTATAAATATACTATGACAGTGTAATTGGATTGCCGCAGGCTTAATGTATTGTTTTTTCTTTTGCTTTTGATTCAATGGCGCTCATAACATACACCTAGCAACTATAAATCCATTGGTGCATCCTCGGGATATTTAAATCGGCGCATATAATAAATATATAGAGAAGCCCAAAATGTATTATCTTATTATTAGGCTACAATAAGTCAAAACATGTTTTTCTTATTTCAAGTCTTTCAATCCACGTCGTCCTTTGCTCCTCATTTTTCATTCATTTCTTTTTCCCTTTTTTTGTGGTTTCCTCTGCTGCTACGCGGTGTGTATAGGTTTATCGACACCAATGACGTCCGCTTCGGTCGCTTCCCCTTTCTTCCTGTCTCATCCGCATTCTCACGACGCTGCCATCCGGTTGGCGGCCATGGCTGCCAGACGTCATCATCATTTGCCGAATATTTTGCATCCATTGCAAACGACTCGCAAAGGCGGACAGATACGTTTCACTCACCGTCAAAGTCATCACTTGGAGGAAACGTTCAATTCCACTCGATACTTGACGCCCGGTCAACGCAGAACGCTGGCCAATAGACTTTCACTCACCGAACGTCAAGTATAATAATATTCCAACACTAATCAATCGATGAAATAATAGACATTTGAAATGAAATTTTTTTACAGGTGAAAACGTGGTTTCAAAATCGACGGGCAAAATGGCGACGTACCCGTAAGGTAAATTGTGAACTTTTCCTCTTTTTTGTTCACATGATTTATTAGCCGAGAAGAGATTGACGCCTTATACATTCTCACATGGCTGTTTTAGTAGAGTTACCTAATACGTTTCATCCCCTTTTTCTTCTGTCTTGTATATATAAATGAAAAGAGCGTGGGTATTGTAAAATAACAAGACGAAAAGAACCTAATAGGCGCCACCAAGTTCACAGGATGACAAGTCGACCGTTAATAAGTTCACCGTTGTTTTTTTTTTCTTCTTTGAACATATTACGTAATCCGATCTGTTGAGAGTCAAAGCATTCCTCGAGTCGAAAAACTTCTCAGCTTCCTACCTTTTATTATTTGTCTTTTTTTTTAAATAGTCTAATAGTAGCTGCTGATGTTACACTGTAACCTACACACGACGCCTTGATTCATTTTGAATGAAAAGAGGGAAAAAGCGGCCCGTCTCTTGTTTTTCATGAATGCGTGCGACTATTTAATTTTTAAAAGGTGGTGGGGAAATGTTTACCTTGAGAGTTTGTGGCCTTCCCGGAAGTGTCAAGGGTAGAGACAGGGGGGGAGGAGACTAAGGAAGTGAACCATCAGGTAATAACGTCAAGAAATGGAATCCGTACGATTTGAGTGATAATCGTCGTCATTTGCGGAACTGTCCGCAGTGACTCACCGCAGTTGACGTAATAGGCTCAAGATATTGGGGTGAGGCATTTGTGCACTATGCTGGATTCGAATTGATACAATATATGTAACGGGTTGCATCAGTTATTCACGCAATGACTTGTGAAAGATAACGTCGATTATGGGGGGGGGCGATAGATTCGATCGCTTTGTGTAATCGCTATTGACTTTCAATTGATAAATATTTTAGATTCAATCAACAACACATTGAACAGATTTAGCGGAATCAAATGCGCAACAGATTTTCATCATTTCGATGCATTTCCACAATATTAGAATGCCAATGCTTTAAACCTTTAAATGATACCAGTAGCATTGTTTAGTTCACGTACTTAAGGGACACTTGATCGCTGATGACAAAACCCTCAAACATTGAACAACTTTCCTTAAGCAATAAGTCTAGTCTTAATTTTATCATCAAATGAAAATGATCTTCTCAGTCCAATCATTTTGCGAAATGGGCCGTCCTCGTTTTGATGTCACTGATGCAACCCTTATCGTATAATCTCTTTGTTTTTTAAGGTTATCTTAATAAGCCAATTGAAAAACTGATAATTTTTAAAATACGAAACGCCTAGGAGATGAAAGGTACTATTTCATCACTTTTTTTTATTCATTTGAGGGTAGGGTGAATTTGATTGTCAGTGTGTTTTTATTTTTTGGAATTTGATGGTTATAGACACGCTGTCACCCTTATCACCTTGTTTTCTAATTGATTGATGTTACTTGATGCCTTTGTGACCGTCATCTTTTGAATTAACTATTGATGACTGAATTGTCTATTATCGATTCCTTAGAAATAATTATTAGTCAGGCGACTTTCCCCCGCTCGCCTTTTAAAAAATCGAATTTCAAATTCGTCATCAATACGGATATTGTTTTAATCGCCGTCCGGGGGTTGTAGACAGAGACTAATATACATCAACTTGAGTTGAACAGCTCCCTCAAACCTGTGGCAGTTGATAGTATATAGTAGCGCGGTAGTTAACAACAAAAAAAAACTACGAGTTTAAGGGGAAATCTTCTTCTAAGGATTCCGATTGAATAACAGTAGACACAAATCCTTATAGCATCGCGTTATATACGCCTTTTATAATATAGGCGGCTACTCCCATCCACGCCTTTTTTATTTGTATTTATAGTCAAAAAGTGGACATTCTATTGAAATTGACAGTTCTTTTGATTGTTTTGTTGCACAATAATTTCAGGGCGATAAATTGCTGGCCAACGGATTACCAAAAGTCAACCAGACGACAATCGACATCTTTGACGAAGAGGAGGAAGAAGAAGACGAAGACGAGGACGACGAGGATGACGACTTGGAAATGAGCAGCGAAGAAGAGACGAAGAAGCCGAACAAACCAAACAATCAATAGTCAATTGGATTTTCAGGTTCAAATGTTGACATCTAACAAGAGTGCAGTGTCGTCTGTGTGTGTGTGTGTGCAACCACTTCAGGCTAAACGGACCCCCGATGACTTGGGAACTTTGGAAACGGATAATAAGCGCCTTTCTTTTCTACGTTTTTATTTATTGTATTTTTCTTGTTTCAATGCGGGCACGTCAATCTACAGTCGTCATTTCACCCTGCTGGCCTTGTCGTCCTCTACAGTTAGTGTGTGTGTGTATATGCAGATGTGTAAGCTCTTTTCCGAAGAGGGTGGAGGGAACCAGAAGAGTTAGACGACGACTACACAACATAGCGACCTGCGCCACTGACTGGAAATGGCTTCTGTTGTACAAGAAGGAGGTGGGGGGGAGAAAACCGCCACCAGTCAAACTGATAGAAGACTTATATATGATGATGTAATAATAGAGAAGGGAAACTGTTTTCTTCTCTCTCTTTCGTCGGGTTGTCGCTAAAGCAAAAAGCTTTTTCCACTCGAAAATGAAACAAAACAAAAAACAAACATCATGGAGATGTTTCCTCCCACCCAGTACTCACGCCCCGCCCCTCTTATCACTCGTTACAAAGGCTTCCACATTTAGCCTTTTTTTCCCCTTTCTTCCGCGGTGTGTACGTATATACCACCCTGTACAAATCTACTTTTTTGTTATTTTTGTTTTTTTTTTTAAATCAATTTTTGAAAACCATCATCTGTGATAATCATCATCATCGATGCTTGAATCAATAAATACTTTTTTTGAAGTCTATTACACTTTTTATCAGTTTTTTTTAAAGCGGATTTATGTCCGTGAGTGAGTCGGGACACGACTTTCAAGTTTTCCAAGCGTGAATTTCGCGTGCGTTTCGCCATTGATGAGCTTCTTTTGTTTGCCGACATAAGATTTCATTCAAATCAGTTAGAAATAAGATTTAAAAAAGTATTTTTTTTTTTCAATAAGATCAAACTGAAAACTTGGTTAAAATATAAGACAAAACTAGATCATCCTGCAATCTTCATCCCATTTGTTATCTGAGTGCGAATTCATTTGGAGAATGGACTGTCCATTCGCGTATAAAAGTGTCTGTATGTTTCACTTGATATTTCGGTGTAGACAACGTCTTCATAGCTAAACATCAAAGTCTTTAATAGTGGTTTGAGAATTTCACCCAAATCAATTCCCTGCTAAAATTCACGATATTTGCTATTAAGTCGCTCTTTGTTCCGTGTCTGTCACAATTTCGTTGCAACCGATCCAATTTCACTGTTTCTTCTTCTCTCAATTGTGAACTAATGTTATTTTAGTGATCTTTTTTACTTGTTATCTAGTTTACTCCATAATTATCATTCATCACTCTATTTATGTTTGTAATTTGTAACGCGTTAGCGCAAATGGAAAATGAAACATTGTTCGAATAGAGTCATCTAGCGGTGGTAAGTTTAAACTCAGATGTAAACAAACCAACAGTATGATGTTGGATGGCTCAGCTGATCAAGCAGCTCTTTACACTAGTTTCACTTTCTTCCCCTTCCTACATGTTTCTAATTACTGGTAGAGGTTTTTCCTAGAATATAAATCACCGCTATTCAGACTCTATCTAAGTTCAACCTTTATCTCACGTCCTTAGACCTAACGATTTTACCATTTAGTGTTTGATACAGCTAGACTTCTCATATAGTTCTGTAGTCTACAGTAATTTCTTTCACGCTGCACGTAGTAAAGAGAATTAGTCTTTACAATGCATTTTAGCGGAGTTTTTAGACAATTTAGCCGTGGAATTATTAGGCAGTATTACAGCTATGCAGCTGAACCTTTTCATCCATTGCCACGAGCACCTGTGACTTTGTCTGCAGAAGAGGCCATCAAGGTTGTCAAGTCGGGTGATACAATTTTTGTTCATAGTGCAGCTGCAACACCAACAAAGCTTCTAGCTGCGCTAGCTCATCATGGTAAAGAGAGTAGATTGGAAAAGGTCACTGTTTGCCACATCCATATTGAAGGACCAATGGAATACTTGAAACCAGAGTATAGTGGTAAGTTATCTTCATTAAGCTTATATGCTGCTACATCAATATCATCTAACATTTTTCTATTTCATCAGGAATATTTCGTGATAATTCATTCTTTATCGGGAGTAATGCCAGGGAAGCAGTCAATGCTGGTAGAGCAGATTTTGTTCCAATATTTCTCTCTGAAATTCCTCTCTTGTTTCATCGAAAAATCATCCAACTAGATGTTGCTCTTATCAATGTATGAAAACTTAGAAATATGACAAAAGTTATAAAATAATAATCACTGACCTGGGATCTATTTTATTTCTAGGTTTCTCCACCTGATCAGCATGGTAAAATATACAATTCTATTATAATCATTTTGTATTGAAGAAAAATGAATTTGCAATTTATGCATTGCAAGGCATATCCAATTTATTAATTCAACTCAACTCTTCTTCTTATGCAACATTTTCTATTTGTTTTTTTTATTTGATCAGGATTTTGCAGCTTTGGGCCTAGTGTGGATGTTACTCGCTCGGCTGTGAAAAATGCAAAATATATCATTGGCCAGGTGAATCCTAAAATTCCTAGAACGTTCGGTGATGGAACAATTCACGTTTCTCATTTGGACTGTATTGTTAACGTGGATGAAGAGTTGCCGATGAGACTTCCGGCAAAAAGCAGTCCCATTGAGAGCGCCATAGGACGACTAATTGCAGACAACTTGGTCGACAATGGAGCCACATTACAAATGGGTATTCTTTCCCTAAATTTTAAATTATGTAGAATTTCACCTCTACATGTTCTCTCTACACGCAGGTATCGGGAACATTCCTGACGCTGTTCTTTCGTCATTGAAAAATCACAAAGACCTTGGAATCCATTCGGAAATGTTCAGCGATGGAGTGGTAGACTTGGTTGAAGCTGGCTGTATTACAAATAGTCAAAAGAAAATTCTTCCTGGAAAAATTGTCGGTAGCTTCTGTTTGGGATCCCGTCGGCTGTATGATTTCCTTGACAATAACCCTTTCATTGGTATTCAGTTTAGAATTCAGATCATCCTTTCGAGATTTATTTCACGTACTACTATATATATTTCATTTTTCATCAGTCATGGGTGATGTTCAGTGGGTTAATTCATCTTCATTGATTGCGCAAAACCCCAAAGTTACGGCAATCAACTCCTGCATTGAAATAGACTTGACTGGTCAAGTTGTAAGCGACTCTATAGGTACACGAATGTTTTCCGGTAAGTCTCTGAAACAAATCATCTTTTACTATTAAAGCGTTGGTTTACATTGAAAGCGTTGATTAATTTATAGGTGTCGGCGGACAGGTAGATTTCCTACGTGGAGCCGGCCTATGTTTTGATGGTGGCAAACCAATCCTAGCTTTGCCGTCTAGCACGAAAAAAGGCGAATCAAAAATTGTTCCGTATTTGAAACAAGGTACGCACACCTTTATACATTACATACAATAAACGGCTTTTATTGACTAAATTAATAAATTATGTTTCTATTCCTACGAAAAGGGGCTGGAATTGTTACCACGCGCGCTCACGTCCACTATGTTGTAACCGAGTATGGTTACACAAACTTGTTCGGTAAAAATCTGCGTCAACGTGCATTTGAACTCATCCGAATTGCACATCCAGATCATCGAGAAGAACTTGAAAAAGCTGCTTTCGATCGCTTGGGCTGTATGCCCTCACCTTGAAATTAACCCGGTTTATTTCAAAAGTCAAATTTGTGTCAGATATTGCTGTGATCTTTGGGATTTCTCTAGTATTTCGACTACAGTATTAACTTTCTTTTGCACGTCTTTAAAAAAATTATGCACAGTCTTCCTTTTTAATTTTTTATCCAGGTGTGATTTCTAATTTTAATATTTTATGTCCGTATGTAGATTTTGAATCTATGTTTGGTTGTTTGATCTCGCTAGATTAATAGACTGTTAGTGCTGAGAAAATATCATTAATTCGACCATTTGTTTTGTTTTTCATTTTTAAAACTGAATTTTAACAAATTTGGCATTTCAAATGCAAACTTGCAAACAAGCACAAGCAGACGAAATTAATTTTCCGGAACCACAAATCGATGTGGTGTCGACGATTTTTCTTCATTATTTCGTTCGTAAAGATCATCTGTCGAGTGTCGATTCTGTTTACTACTATTTCATTCTCTTTCTAGAGCATAGAATCAATATCTTCATTTATTGTTGATTCATTTCTGCTGATTTGCTTGAAAAATGTTCAAGCGAAAATTACAAGCACTTGGTTTTCCTAATCCCGATACCTTGAACACTGCAGGTATTTCATTGTGTGTGATTTGTAAATGATGTTTTACCATTATACTGTTTCTTCATTGTTAGACGAGAAGCAATTTCGAAGCACTATCGTTTGGCTGGAAGATCAAAAGATACGCCGCTACAAGATAGAGGAAAGGGAATCTCTGAGGAATACGACTGCTGAACAGTGGAATCAAGTTTTTGAGCAATATTTGAAGGATCTGGATTGCCCTTTTGCCAATGGTTCTAGGCCTGAAGTCTTAGATTGGCTTCTTGGGCTAGCGGTGCAATTTGAGTTCAACGAGAAACCAGAAAGCTACACTTCTAGTCCTAAGATTCAGCAACAAACTTCTCAGAAACTGAATCCACTTGACAACTTGGATTGTAAGAGCTTTATTTGGCTTAAATATTTTTAACAATCCTTTTTAATCTTTTATTATGATGCAGTTGGAAGTGAAGATTTCAAAATTGGGATCAATGAATTGGCTAACCTTCTTCAAGTTCAGAAACATCCAGATCATCTTATTACATTAGAAGGAATTTGCAATGTAATCCAAGAAAAACTAAGTCAAGATTCATTGAAAGATGCTTTAAAGTCCAAGAAATCAGGAAACCTTGTTCAGCTTGACAACATGAGCTTTGGGTGGGACATAAAATCCCCAAATGTTAGCAGTGCTGCCAATGTCCTTCGTTACTTGTTCATTCATGATCTGAGAGATCTCCAAACCAAAATTAATGAGTGCCTTGTATCTGTTCAAGCTCTAACCGCTAATCCTAAAACAGACACAAAGTTGGGGAAAGTTGGGTTTTAAGTGTATTTTCTTCAGTCTAACATCACACAATCTAAACTCTTTCCCTTCTAGCTTCTTTCCTGTTTTTCCTCCAGCTGCATATTTTTGTGAGTAATATTAAATGGGTAAATATTCAAGAGTCTTGCTGCACCCACTGTTGCAAAGCCTTTGATAAACAAAAATAATTTGGCATTGAAAATGTTTTTTTTTTTCAACTGAAATTCATGTTACCAATGCTAGTGATTTGCATAAAGAGCGTTCCCCATTTGTGTACCGATTTCTTCGATTGATGCGCTATGTATGCTGCGGCTCCAATTAAACCTGTGGTAATGTGGTTATGTCATTGATTTCAGTTGCGAATATGCGGGTTTTGTCATGCGAACACTTACCTGAGCCGCTTATAATCCTACAACCTAGGCAATCCTTATCCATTTCAATACATAGATTTTGACGATTGAAATAAGAGCAACAGACGAACTACAAACTTAGCCGGAGATTTCTTCCAATCTTGCAACTGAAAACCAAAGGTGAGTGAAACTAACGACGACTGATTCTCGTCTTTCTGTATTTACAGTTTTACACTTTGATATTTTGAAGTAAAATTGATTAAATGTAAACAGTAGCCACCTATTATTGTTCTACCACACTATATTGACTTTCTACCGCTAGAGTGCGATGATTGAATGGCGTCGTCTGCTATACATTTTCATTTCTTGAGTGGTTGGAGCATGTTGAAGCTACTACTGAACTAGTCCAAAGTCTCAAAGCGTTCAGACGGGTAAAATGTTTATGAACTTCAAAAGAATTTTGTTAAGAGTCGTCCATTTGCAAATTGTAACATTTCTCCTTCCATTTAGCCTAATCCTCTTCTACATTTTTCATTGAAGGAATGAAGAAATGCTGCTGGGTACGGCCGCATGGTTGGAGGTGGCGGGAAATTCTCAACGTTCTCACGGCTCAAACTGGTAAAATTTGCAGAATCTGACTTCCACCTCAGATTCTGGTCTATTTTTATCAAAAATATTTTGGGTATAAAATGTTTTACTTGTAGGATTTGTTAAATATTAGATCATTCCAGGATGTAACACCCTAAGTTAAAAATATTTTGGCTAGTTTCAGTTTTTAGATGAATCAGTTCATTTTGGATTTTGGTTATATGTACAATAGTTAAGTTTTTGTTTTCAATTTATCCTTTTTCAACTGGGGTTGAACTTAAATCTTCCCTCACATCTTTTGGTTTTGATAAAAAATCTTTATTCAACAAAAAAAATTTCTATTAAAGAGTTTTATGCTGAGATGGGTCTTCCGAATACTGTTTCGACGAATGGCGAATCGTCTTTGTGGCCTTAATCAAGAACCTATTCTTTGAGAATTTAGTTCACAATATCAGTTCTTTTGGTTTGCTAGAGTAAGGTTAACTTGCCACGTTAAGCGATTGCTTTTTTCACGCACTTCTGGTTTTACATTGATTGTAATCATTTGGTAATGTTCATATTTTTCAAATGTGCATTCGTTTAGTCTATAACATCATGCACAATTGCACAACACTTGATCGTCATTTACTGATTTGTGCTCCACAATTTAGAGCCAAGAGTTATGGGAATGGGCATTGAGATTTGAGTAGGACTTCATGATTGCTTTCTGAAATTGTAAATGAGGTATAATTACATTATAGTAACAGGTCCGTAGACTTCATTCTTCCTCATGGCCATATGTCGAATTGACAGGTTCCGTGACGAAAGATAAAGCAAACGTTTCAGCCTTATCCATAGGAAATCTCAATTTCTTGACTTTCGCACATTTGTGGAGTTTTTTTCTTTTTTAATTAGCTGATGGAAAATTATGGGGACGTTAATAGACGCCGTCAAATTTCGTAAGTCATTTAATATTCCGGTATTAAGCTGGGTTGGGCTCAACTTAAATTTTTAAAAATTCCAAACTATATTTCTAGAAAATTTGTTGAATTCCTGTGACTGTCGGTGTGTTGAACAATTGTATCTATCTGAAGGTTAAATTTTCATGTTTAATTTCTTATGACGTTATAGGATATTATTCTATCTTCATCCAGACATGCGAAGCGATTGAACTGGCCTTATTCCTTTGGTCACCGAGAGATTGACAAATAAACACAGCATTCTGACAGCAATAGGTTTGTATGCTAATTGCTAAGCTGAGATTATATATAAATAGTATAATACTGGATGAGAAAAAAATTCTAGAACTTTTGTAAAATAAAAGAACTTAATAACAGTGCTTTAGACTAAAAATTGATGTCGTTAATATCCAACTTTTCCATATTGCTTATTAATGATGTGCAGAAATATACTTGGAGTTACTCTAGTTGTGTTAAACCTTTAAGTCCTGCTGTTGCCTGTTGGAAATCATTCAAACTACTTTAGAAACGACGCATTTGTAAAGCTGCATTCTAATTCGGCAAACTAGATTAGTTTTTCAAAAGGGAATTTATAACAATAGAAATTTTAACTAAGTATTGTAACTAAGTACTAGACATTTTTATATGATAGTTGAAAAAATAAATAAAATCAAGTAAAAATAAATTGAATTGTGTTTTATTGTCCCACCTCCACCCACAATTCCACCACTTTTTTACATACAAGTGACATACAACACATACATACATAATAATACACTTATAGTTAACCCGTTGGCTGCCACGCTATGCAACTCGTAAGTTGCTCTTCTACTACTCTACACGCCGTGTCCGAAGGATCCAGCGGCCAAGGTGGGACTTGTCATTGCTGACAAGTCCGGGCTGACACGATGATGGGAGTAGTAAATAGCGTGCACGCATCTACAACCCACCACCGCATCGACAAGGGGGAAGTCCCTATGGTGCACACTAAGACACGCCTTTCGGCGGAACAAGCTAACATGGGGGAACAAAGGCGTGGCAGCCAACGGGTAAACTAACAAAAAAACATACGATACCAATAACAATAACAGATCAAGCTGAACGTGCAGAACTGCAGACGTGATGATCCACGATGAACAAGTTGTGGGGCGCCACAGCGTTCCGACCACACTAATCCTTTAACTAAAAAAATAAAAGAATCATTAGAACTGCAATTAACATGAACTAAATTTTAGTTTCCAAAAAACCTTACATTTGATAGATTTTGGTGCAGATCAGCAGCATCCTTAGGAATTTTCAGCTAACTGATGAGTCTTCTCTTCTGAATAAGCAACAGATAGCATTTAAATCCACACAACAGCAAATAACAAATTAAAACTACCTCCATCCACTCTAGGCGGTCTTTTCTTGATACACCATAGCTTCCAGTTGTGACGCGCAGGTGTGAATAAAAGAGGATATTTCCATGGTAGAAATTTCACATGTTGCTCCAGACTTCCTTGTTTGTGATTTGAAGTTCCTGGCAAAGATAAAATGGTAAATAAATGACAATTACAAGATGCAGATTGTTATAAAACTTGTAATCATAAACCGCCACAATAGAGCAAAAAAATATGCTTACCAATGAAGAACATGTAATCCTACAACTGTTGGGTAAAAAAGTTGTATTTTTGCAGTAGGAGGGGAAAATTGTAACAGTAACTAGGAACATTGAGCTACTATTTGATTAAGCAGTCAATATACGCTGGTTCTCTCAGACCTGAAATTGACAACAGGTATACATTACACACATTTCTCTGGATTTCAAGTAGAATTTGGGCACATAATTTAACTCTAAGTATGTAGTAACGCTCTCGCTTAACATACTTACGAAATCATGGTCGAATTTAACAAGAAAACATCAAATAAATCGAAAAAATAACACAGAGGAAGACAGACATTTTTCTAAGACAAGGACAAACAACAACGATGGACATCTAGCGTCAGTCATTAGACACTCATCCTTAAAACTGGATTGCCAATCCAACAATTCTTTAGACACGAATAAATCATAAATAGACTACCTTTTCTTTACTCAAACCATGCTTAAATTGATAGATACTGTGTGGAGAACAAAGCTCACTTTTTACTTTTAGGCAATTGGAAAACTCAATTTTGGCCGGAAGTACACCGGAAATAGACCGATAGCTCCTCAACTATTGAGCTGAGATAAAAAAAACTTACAGATTCGTGATCCCCATCAAATTTCAGGTAGGGCAGATGTATTTTAAACGAAATCCATGACATGGCCCAAAAAAAATTTCTCTGAACTATGGTACGTCGATTTTTGCGATTTTCGACGATTTTTGGGTATTTTGGATGGAAACGTGAGCTATACCACATTTTTAAGGTTAAATCTATTGCGACGAAATCGTTTGCGTTACGCGACTGGCCCGACCCACTTTTGCAACGAAATATGAAAATATCGTTTCGTGTCAACCCAGAGAAATTTGTATATGGACACGAAAGACTACTAGCTCTCTCTGATGTCGTGACGCCGTTGACTATACTACCACGAAACAAAAACGGAAGATAGATGGCGTCTGAGGCGTAGCTAGTATCTAGCAACTTAAAGTCTTACACCCAGCGCGGTGTAGCTAGAGCGCCCGACGTCATTCCGACGTCGTAGCCTGAGGCGTAGCTAGTATCTAGCAACTTAAGTCTTACACCCAGCGCGGTGTAGCTATAGCCCGAGGCGTAGCTAGTATCTAGCAACTTAAAGTCTTTACACCCAGCGCGGTGTAGCTAGAGCGTCTGACGTCATTCCGACGTCGTAGCCTGAGGCGTAGCTAGTATCTAGCAACTTAAAGTCTTACACCCAGCGCGGTGTAGCTAGGCGTAGCTAGTATCTAGCAACTTAAAGTCTTACACCCAGCGCGGTGTAGCTAAAAAAAACTGCAATCAAAAAACTAAAAAAACTCGATAGAAATAAGCTGGCTGAGAAATGACCGAGATTGGACGGAAAGAAATATTATGAACTTGCGTGAGAATATAAAAAATTATGTCAGCAATTTTCAAGAAGAAAATGAGTATAAACAAAGGATGTTAGACTTTTTAGATAATTGTGAAAATCATTTTAGTAGAGAGACAAAAGCGGACAAAAGAAGGGCATTTTACTAGTTCAGGATTTTTGCTTAATTCTAATAAAACAAAATTCTTATTGATATTAAATCTCAACGAATAAAGAATAGGACATTTAAAATATCAAGCGGCTAAAGGAAAAGTATTTTTTGGTAAACATTCTGCCAAAACCACGACAATTGATAGTTTTGTGGTTATTAGGTAATCATTTAATCAACCAAGAATAATTCTGTCCCATTAGGAGAGCTTCTTGTACAATCTGCTAATTTACCTGGTAGTCGCAGGTTCCATTATGAAAATAACTAAACTTCACATAAATTATCTAGGCAAATCTTTCATTGATAATTGTAGGGATATTTGCTTTTATAGTGATTCGTAGTTTACTAAAACTGATTAATGAAGATGATAAATTTATGGTGTTAGTTTGGATCCAAGTAAAGTTGACTTGAAACTCGATGAACAAAGCCGCTTTGTCAGCTGGACTATTGATCCTAGCAATCTAACCCTGCATGCAAATGACATTCATAAGAAAGTTATAGAAAAAGACGTAATAGAATTAGATGAAGAATCAGCAAAAACACAAGACAATCACCAACCACGCGTTGTCGGGAAAAAGGGTTATAGAAGAATGAAGTGACAGAAGTATCAAATTTGCGTTCAGGTTATCTAGTGATGGTTAATGCAAGGTCATTTAATTTATTTGCTTGGAAAATTGAACACAGAAACACGCATTTAAAATTTGAAAATACGAATATTTCTTTAGTTGTAATGCGTAAAAAAGGAGAAAAAACAAGTAACAAACATTTCGTGGTAATAGACAAACGTTTATTTAGCGTAACGAAAAATGTTACAGCATATCGTAGCAAAAGACACAAAGGAAACAATTAAGACGAAAAGAGAGGGGCAGTAGGCTTTCGTGGTAATAGCCAATCAGGAGATAAATGCCAAGAAAACAATTTCGTGGCAATAGACTGTGGGGCCAGTCAAGGAACGAAAAAGCAGACGGATTTTCGTGCCAATAGACTCGACCAGAACCACATTTTTAACGAGGATCACGAAAATAGGATTCTTTTTTGCGTCAGCTCAATGGTTACTTAGCTATAAGCACATTTAGAAACCGGAAGTAAATTTAAAACACTCTGAACACTCAAACGAATCAGATTTTTGCAAATCTAATGAATAAACTTTGTTTCCTAACTAATAAACATCAATTATCACGTGAAACTTACTTGAAAACGTTTGTCTTAAGTTATCCTGGAAGTAATTTAATGCTGATGATTAACTTTAGTGCACACTCCGATACAAATACAAGTCACAGATGTGAATACAAACACACAATCGCCGTTAAGTAGCTACTGCTAGCCCTAATTTATAAAAACACAAAAATAAAAACACTGGAAAACGTTTATCACAACAACATTGTTTTCATCATCAACTGAAACGAATGTTGCCAAACAACGAGCAGACGAATACAAAGGTCGGTAGTCCTTTGTGCAATTTTTTTCACGGCTGAAACTCAGTATTTTCTTTTCAAAATGATCTAGAAAGTTACCTTGAGAAGTAACAAACTTGCGGTACTAAAAACGGCAAATTTAACATTTTGATGCGTCAAAAAGAAAAGAAAACAGCACAACATTAACACTTAACAGATGGAGTAGACAAATAGCAGTCGACATTTTCCGAAGATGCGAGTGACATCTAGCATCATCAGTTGGAATCACTATCTCGGTTTCTTCTTTTTTTATAAATCAATCCGCCGGTCCGCCATCCGCCCGCATCATATCATCGTAATTTAAAAATCATCAGATGGAAGAGTTTTGTGATCCTCAAATATTTGCGATGGGCTAATAATAGTATAATAATAGTATGGAAAGGAAAAATTCAAAAATGGTCTTAACTCTTAAATGTAAAATCATCATTTTCCAAAAACTGTTCAGTATCCATTATTCTCGATTTGAACCAAATTTTGGATTTCGTGTTCATTCAATCTACCCCAAATATCGTGAAATAAGTTGTTTACATTTTATGTAAGCCCAAATAAATAATGTGGATTGTGGAGCGCTCTCGACTGATACTTCCGGAAAATTTCCTTACGGTTTTCATTTTTTAATGCTGAATTGAAATTTATCATATAAGTAATGAAAATGCCTCATATTTTTATTTCTCAGATCATACAGAGATATAGACTTATACTTTTTGAGATTCTATTTATAGTTTGCATAATACTCCAAATAATAAATTATTTGCTAAGCGTTATAGCTTGTTTTTCTTCATTTCTAATCTTCTTGAATGAGAAAGAAAACAAGATCTATAAAAAAAAGGAATGTATCAGTTAAGGGTTTAGTTTTAAATACATTTAGATAGTAACTTACTCCCAATAAAATCAGTAGAAGCAGTGGAATGGACATTTGCAAGTAGGGTTGATGAAGGGTAGCTCCTCCCCATATCGGACCGAGAATTAATCCAGAAAAAGTAGCAAGTCGACGAAATCCTTGTGCAATACCTTTAAGTAAATTTGTCTTAAGTAAAAACAGCTTGAGCAAAGGAAATAAAGCAATGGACCTTGAACACGAAGGGAAACGCATTTGGAGAGAAGAGACGTGGAACCAACGGCAGCTACAGGAAACCCAACATACAAAAACATAAAACCAGTAAGAAGTATAGGCATCATGTCCTTATCTCCTGTGACACAGACGGACGGGAATAAAAATTTTGTTTCTTTCATTAAACACGTGAAACAATTATTTTATTTACCAGGCTCAATTCTAGGCAACCAAATGAGACACCACGTAAAGCCGAGTATGTGCATCGACCAGCCGAATAATACGAGATACGTATCGGTAGTCCATCTTGTAGTCAAAGACACCAACACGTAGATCGCGATAGAAATAACTCCTGCAATCTAATTTAATTGACATTTTAATATCAATATTAGCAACTTAAGCTGTAAGCTCATAATATAAAAAATATCACCATGTAAACTAGACTTGTTTCGAAAGTAGTAAATTCAAAAAGTTTGGACAATAGGGGCGGAATTATAGTCTGTAGGGATCAAAAGGATTTTTTTTTAATGCGTGGTAGAACACAACAACTAGTATTTGATAGGTAACCTCAATGGAAACCTGACCAAAGAACAAGATCGTTGTCATGCCGAATAATACGACAGTGTCGTCACGGAGAAACTCTGGAATACAATCAAATAAAATCATCGTCAACAGGCAATAACATATTTTAAATAGCGTACCATCAATATAGGTTGAAAATGTGGCAGGTTCGGAAACAATTTGTTTCTCAAAATTTTCTTCAATAAAATACCAACGACGGGCTGCTATGCTTGGACGTTCATCACTCGGTAACAAAAGGTGATCACGGCTGGTGCTCAATTCTATAGAATGGCCAGCAATCTCCAGACCGTCATGTTCTCTTCTTAGCATTTCGTAATGGTATTCTACATCAAGGTTCTGATAGAAAGCAAGAACAAAAATGAGGAAGAAAATCCACAACACGGTCATGAAAAGACCTGGTGCGTTAAATGGCCGCACAACCAGCACACCAAATAATGTAAAGTCAAAATACTCTAAAAGTATCTGAAATCCAGGACCTAAAAAATATAATTTAAGGCAGTCAAATGAACCAGATTTAATTTAAATTTTTTTTTGTATAAAGCATTATTAGAATACCAATTAGTAGGCCAACTTGTCGAAGACCGCTGCAAAAAGATAAAACTGAAGTTCTCTCCTTAGGTGAAGTTGTCCGGCATATTTCTGCCAGTAAAGCTGCTCCCGCTCCACTCCCCAATCCTAGAAAATCCATTCTTAATTAATAAGACAGAAAAAAGAATCCTTGATAAAATCTTACCGCACATGACACGTCCCATGATCACATAAATCACCGATCCCCCAACAAGATACATCATATTTCCAAGAATCATGGCTAAAACAGCAGCAATTACGATAACCTTTGTTTTTGATGGATAAGAGTCGGCCAGTCGTCCTCCAACTAATCCGGCAATGGCAGCAGAAGCACTAAAACCTATAAATGATGTCTCATAACCTGCTCTAAATTCACGAGACGACGGTTATGTGTTTTTTTTTAAACCTGAAACAGTAATCCCCAACAAATATTCTTGACTTGCTCCTAAAAACGTCAAATACTGCCATGCTGTTGGTAAAATGATGGCTAAAATGGAATACTTTATGTTAAAATAATTTTAAGATCCACATAGAATAATTATCCATAGTCACCGTTTTCTAATCCACTTAAAAACAAATAACTTGCAACAGTAGCAAAAGCTAGAACACGTTTTGTCCAAAATTGCATGACTCGACACAAATGGAACACAATAAATTGGAAAAAGATGCACTCGGATATTAATAGATGACTCTTCGTCTTTGTCTCAGCGCAGTGACTGCGCATACGATTGTTTTGGATTTGTTCCTCAACCAAAGTCTCTCGAGACAAAACCCTTTCAACACACTTAACCCTTAAACGACCTTGTCTCTCTACATTGCAGTAATCTAAAAATAGATAGTAAATATCTAAACCGCCTGTTGTTGAGAAGAAAAGGTGGAATAGTCTAAATTTTATTGATAAATTATCGAATGTATGGGGAAGTTTACAAACAAAAAATAATATACCCTTCACAGATGTACTCTTATCTAGGACTGCTGGCCCGCTTGCAGAACACGAAGTGCTTTCTGCAAATTATCGATAGCAGTAGGCACATCTTCGTAAGTCAAAGCACTGGATGCGTATTTGCAATGTTTTTGCGCTTGAACTATTTGTTCTGGTGTGACTAGAACACTACTACTCTCTTGAACGTATGTGGGAACTGACGAAGGTGGAGTCGCTGGTTTCGGTGGAACGGGTATTGACGGTCGAACGACTTCATAGGCATGAGAATGACCAGTCGGTTCCTGTACACATTAAACATTTTTAATGAAGCTATTACTGCTGTTATTGAAATAAATAAAAATTACCACTGGTTTAACATCTGATGAAAATCCATACTCCAAGTTTTCTGAATCATTTATCATTTGGTCATCTGGTTTTGGTGCTGGCTCTGTTGGTGCTTCACCAGAATTCAAGCAATTGTGTAGATGCGCAGCACGCCATTTAGAATATCTGTAGTAGTATTCTGAATGCTGAATATACTGTTAGGGGGGTTTAATCATTGTTCAAAACTCACTTTTTCTGCTGAGCAACATCTTCATTTAATTCACCAAAAACAGCACATACGTCAAACAGCATCCCAGCAGAGTAGAAAGCTTTGACAACATTCCTTGAAGAATCACAAACAAAAAATATAGAAAAACCTCATAATATAAAAATGACATTCATTACTCTCACTTGTTATAACGCTTATGGCGATCCTCAGTATCTGCCCAATTAAAAAGCTTGACAGCTACATTTTCCATGTGAGCTTGAGCAACAATTTCATCTGAAACAGTCTGTAAATAAATAAGTTAAACAAATTTCAATAAAACATAAAAATCAATGTCTGAACAATTCACCTCATTGGATTTCATTTCCTGCTTTGTTTTTTCCAACCAATCCATTAAAGCAAATAAAAATGTTAAGTCTTCTTTATCCTTTTTAATACTAAGTCCTGTTTGAAGCGCATGCAAGCGACCTGGAATCAATAAAAGTGGAAAGACAATCAATACAACTTTAAAAGAGTTATCCACTGTCAATTATTACACCAGTAGCTAATAGGAGGATCTCTTGTTTCATAATCCATGGCGATTTTAAGGTAATGTTGAATGCTTTTTAGATTAGATGGTAAAGCAGGTAAAGACAGAGGAGCCATGACGAATTATCACCGTGTTTTATAATTGAAAATTTCAAAGGTAGAACCTATGCCAGTAAGAATGAAGTATACAAGTTCAAGAATATTGTAAAGTTTAAGTTTTTAGCACATAGGTTTAAATTTATTATTTCTGCAGCTCCAGCAACTCTAGAGATACGTCAAGATTAATGTCAACATGGGGCTGTGTTGCCGCAATTTTCAGATTTATACCAATTTTTAGGAAAATAAAACTTAATAAAAAAACTCCAAATAGTTTAGAACCAATTTCAAGTAATTAATTTCAAAATAGTGTGTAATATGATTATTTATAATCATTATTAATTTTTTTAAATATATATTCGTTACCATGGCTCCCAGTGCGGGAAAACAAAAAGTTCGTTGTGTACTATAAAAATGGTTTTAAGGGGTGTGTATGCAGTTGTCGTTCCAACACGATTTCTTACATTATTAGCTCATTTCTTTATTATTGTGTGTCTTCTTTGGGATAAAGTGAGTAGCCAATATTAAACTTCTATGAGTTCTTTCCTATTAAATTGTTAAGCACTTATTCGACTTCTTATACGCTCAGGAAGAAAACTTGCGTCTTTGTTTGCTCAAGCACAACGTGGAGTACGCCAATTACTTTCATAATGAGTACAATAAAAAACAAACAGAATTAATAACTGTAACATTCATGCCCATTTCACGTTAATTAACTTTCATAGGTACGTAATATGCTTAGCGTTATGCTTGGCCTCCGTAATACTCGAATTCTTCGGGTTCCTGTTTGGCATCTCCATGTTCTCCGAACTACACGGCCTCTTATGTGTGTACAGTATTTTTTTTCGTGGAAGATTTCAGAAAATCGCATTGATCTAATCTAATTCCTTAATTTTAGCAATTGTATGTTCCACCGTTGCTGCCTTTTTGTGGTCGATTTCTTACATTGAGCAATGGGATTGTTCCTCACCGTATAGTTGGTACATTTTTATTTTCTGTTCGGGCCTTCCGTTGTCATCAGAATTGGCCGTTTTCATAGGTTTCATCCGTCGAGTTAATTTACATTGAATATAATCAAATAAAGCAATAACCAAAACATTGTATGATATAATATTTACGTGTATTTCTATGCATGAAATTAAATGTTGGGGCTGCTGCTGATGCTGTGATTGCTTAGATTAAACAATAGTACTCAATTATTACAGATGCCGATCCAATACCGATTGACCTATTTTCAGGGGGGTAGCAGTGACTGGAGTAACCAGTCTAAAAATTTATGATGGAAGCACTTTCTCGCCGGTAAGAATATCCCTTATTCTTTAGCGTACGACCTTGCTCTCCAGGATGTTTCACGCAGTTGTCCTACCGTCAGTGGTGGAACGACAATGGCTTGTGGCTTAGTGTTAATGATAGGCGAAATGGGATCCGGAAGCCCAGAAATCTGCGACCGGCGTTCTCCAGAGTCACTGGTAGCATCGTTTAGTCTCGGTTGATGTTGGACGCCCAATAACCCATCAGCTACAATTTTATTTCGTCCCATCTAGAGATTTGCGGAAATTTGTCAATTTACTCGTTAAATTGCCGAGAGATAGAATAAGAGTTCTACGTATTTAAATGATAGCACACCTTATTTTTAACGATTTCCAAACTGGGCAGTCCATCTGGCCTTTTCTGCGATGCTGGATGATTCAGTAGTTCTAAAAGGAAAAGGCGGTCGTATATCTTTTTCCTTTCTAGTTAACCAAACTCCATATGTCAATTCCAACCAAATTTAATAAATATGACTTAATCAACCATTGATATACTGATATAGGATCGAACACCTTGTTTGGGCTTACCGTTTTCCTGAGCAACTTTCAATGATTTTCGAATTTCGTTGTAACTTGTTGATAGAGATAAAGATCCGGTTTTCTTATTCTGGAAAAAAATTGATATTAAGCTGGATAAAACCTTTAAACTGTTAAAACACAGTTACCTCATCATTCCTGGGTTCCTCTGAAATTATGCCAACTAAGTTTTCAGATAACCCACTAACATTTGAGTGCGGAATGTTAATTTCTCTTGCAGTCGACTTCGAAGTCTTTGAATCGAATTCACTGTCCAAATTTGCTCTATGAGTGTCGGTATACCTGTTACGTCATAAGCTATACCAAATAATATAATGGGTTAGCAATACAACTAACTTTGCTTTCTCGGCCTGATGGTCTTCACTTGGCTCTCCAAATATATTACAAACATCTAGCAGCATTCCAGCAGAGTGAAATGCCTTCGTAACGACGCTGCAATAAGAATTTTATTTTAAAAAATGGATTTTCAAAATCAAACAATTACTATTTGTGGTAATATGTGACAAAAGAATTCTCATACTTAGTGAATGATACCAAAGGCGGAGCGTTTTCTGCCCAATTTAACAATTTCTGGACCACACCTTCAACATGAGCTCTAGCAACCGGTATATCAGTAACCTGGACCATGTAAAATATTTGCTTCATTAAACAAATTCCGACATAAAATTCATTTTTGATGGCATACCTCTAATTTGGATTGTAGCTCCTTTTTGTTGTTTGTCAAAACTTCCATCAGGCCAAGCAAAAAAGAAAGATCTTCCTCTACTCTTTTCAGGATAAATCCTTGCTTAAGAGCGTATAATCGACCTTAGAAAAGCAAATATCATTTTCAAAAAGATGTACACACAAACAGATTTTTCATGATAACTTACACCAGTAACTAATGCTCGGATCCATGGATTGGTAATCAGTGGCCATTTCCAGGTATGGTTGAATACTTTTCAAGTTTGCGGGCAATTCAACAGGCAAAGAAGTAGCCATGATTATAACCAAAATGGTGTGTGATCCTAAAGCGGATAGAATCGTCTTACAACTGACTTGAAATCGCAAAAAATTTCTGTAAAACAAATGGTAAATAATGAATCATCGCGTGTTACCTGGAGATTGAATGATAAGATTGTGTTATCTTTTTTGTTAATACGCCGCGCAGTTGAATATGCCGTGTAGACGTGAAACATGAAGTGCTGTATAAAAATAATTAAGAAACACGATAGAACCTACGACTCTTTTTATTTGTTGAATCTCGTTTTTGTTTTTTAAGTTAAAAAACACTTGTTGTCCTTTTCGTTTGAATGCTTTGTGTTGCTAGATTAAAAGCCTCAACACAAACAACAAAGGTAAATGATAGATAAAACAGTTAGCATGTAAGGCTATCCGCTGTATTGTGTTAGTTGACTACAAACAAATCAATACACATTTTCTTGGTTATAACACATTCAAATATATACAATTTTTCATCATTTTAACCGAACATTTAGAATAGTCTTTAGCTGCCTCCTACAACTCACTGACCGTCATATCGGAAAATGTTTACATGAACATATCATCCGATCCAGGAGGGCGGAGATGATCGAAATCAGGATCGCCAAAACCCCCACCTCTTGGTCTCGGTCCTCTAACGGGAGGAATATTTTGAATCGGGCCAAAAGGGTCGAATCGCGCACCAGGTGGGACGGCTCCTAATAATACGAAACAACACACCCACGCAAGGTCGATTTTGAAAAATGTAGTTACTTGCATGTATTTTTTTTTTATAAATCCAAATCAAAATACCTGGCGGAAGATTTCCCGGAATTCCTAGTGGTGGTTGTCGACCCATGTGCCGCGGATCCATAAGCATGCCTCCACCTCCAAGACCCCTTCCTAGCGGATTTAAATCACCTCCTCCAACCGCAAACGGATCAGGAAATGAACTAAAAAGACGCAATTTACATAAATAACAATGTTAAAATTAAAAAAAAAACACAAATAAAATGCAAGACTTGAATTCTTCGAAAAATTAAAACTTGCCTTGTTGAGGGGTAAGATGGAGCTGATGTTTGTGGTGTAGTCGGTTTGAGATCAAAAGTTCTAGATGGTTTAATTGAAGACACTTTTTCAGCAAAAGGGTCCAATAATTCTTTTTGAACAATATTGTCCAAATTATGTTTATCTTTAAATGCTGTGTTGAAACTCTGAAAGCTATCTCCAATCCAAATTTCTGTTTCTAACATCAGTGGAACATGTTGTTCATCTTTAAATCGCTAAAAGAGATTTAACAGATACAATTAGAGTTCATAGAAAAATACAACAAAGCAAATGTAATAGTTACCACAAATGTGACCATCAAATTTCCATCAACAACAATAGCTTTTAGCAAATATCTTTCACCATTTCTTACATATGGTAGTTCATATACAGCATCAGCATTCCAATTTTCAGGAAGCACTTCTTTTGCCTCAGTAGTTTCAACATTCAGACCCTTTAGAGAAAATTTCATTTAACTTGGAAGGGAGTTCTAGATGATATTTTCCACAAGGCATACCTGTTCAGAATGCAATACCAAAAACCCATTTGACAGCAATTTCCAGTGAAGAAAAATAACAAGACAATCTTGCTTTTTCAATGGCTGGGAATTTTGAAAAGTTGATTCTAGCCACAAAAAAACCATTCTAAATTACTTTGCTAGACAAATCTATTGTGTGGGGATTTCATCAACTAAGAAACGTTTACACTTCGTTCAGAACGAAACTTACGAAGAACAAATGAAAACAAAACAATTAAACGTTGCCAAACCATGCCGCAACTATAGCCAAATTACTATAAAAAAAATTTTGTTTTTAGAAAAGTGAAACCTGCGGTGAAATCACAGATAAAGACCACTGGTTCGACATGTCCATAAGAGATTTAACATGGGCAACTGTCGCCACCAAACTTGCTACCCTTCCTCCGATTTTCGGGGGCCTAATATGCTTGTCCTGCCCTCTGGTGTGCGTTTTGTTATCTACCTACTGCGTTCGGCCAACCTTCCCTCGGCCAACCGTCCCTAGAAAAAATAATGTTATAAATTATTTTCTTACATCCCCAACAGTTGGTGGTGTAGTGGTTAAAGAGTCTAGCTCCCGATCTCAAGTCACGTGGTTCAAGTCGTAATCCAGGCAGCTTTTCTATTTTATTTATTTGCTTCATTTACTTCCTACCAACTTCCAAACTTAACGACAATAAAATAATTACATACAAAAAATTTTTAATCAGATGTTCTAACGAAAAAATTCTTTGTGACGATTTTAAAACATCAACAAAGAACTTAACAGAAAAAGAGAAAAACAAAATTCGTCTGCAACCCCCCTTCGTGCCTATTGCGTAGTACACCACCTTATCCGCTAGAGGCACTACAGGCATATTCAGCACGACGGGGTCAGTAGGGATAGGGCTAAAAGGATAGGACATGTCGAACCAGTGGTCTTTATCTGTGGTGAAATTATGAGCTTAATTCAATACTGTGTAAAGTACGCATTTCTTTCATAAATTGCATATAGTTCAAGTGATAGACTGTGGTGTGAATTTGGAAATGTGTAATACTGCCTACACACTCTACACCTCCTCTGCCCTAATTATCATGTCAGAACACGTTTACTTTTACCGCGAACAGTCGGAACGGATAAAAACATACCAATTGATGCGTTATAATTCATTTTTTGTGTGAAAAAAGAACCTAGACTTAATGTTTTATTTTATCTTGTCTTGAGAATAGACAGCTTTCTGTTTTCAATATTGGTACCGTTTAATGTTTAAATATAGATGTAAACTGAGGCATTAATTTATCAATAACCTTCTACTGCAGTGTATGAATAAATCCCTTCAAAGTATCAGTCTTACAACAAATGTTACAAACGTTGCAAACAAAACCGCCACGTTCACAGAATTTGTAAACCGACTGTGTCTTTCACGTGGAAGGGAAGGAGGAGCGAGAGCGAGAATGAGTGGAACTCAACGTTCCAAATCAATTACTTGCTCATTTCAATTAGCGAAAGCGCATCCATGAAATTATGGGTTGTTTCTTATCCATATGTAAATCGATCATGCAATCAACATATCGCCCCCGGCCCAGCACAACATTTTTTTTTCTTACACACATACAAAAAACAAAAAGTTCAAAACAGAAAAATGATTTAAAAAATTCTTCTCCTGTTTTTCATTTGCCAATCAAATGAAACGAAAAGAAAAAAAAAAACAAACTAACAAATTATTCACACGATACCTTTCGCTTTCCTCTGACCGATACTTTTATATCAACATTTGCCCTTCCTCTTATGGATTAAAAATAATCCGCCCACACAATCAGTTGAAAGGGGTGTATGAAAATAAAGGGGCAAAATTTCAACTACATCATTAATAAATTTAGCCAGGTGTGCTCTTAGAGCACAATCATCGCTCAAAATCAGCTCATTTTCATGTAATTAGCGAAGATTAGGGGCGATAAATCCCACCAATCTTCTTCACTTACACGCATGCACACTCTGGCCTCACCCCTTCACTCACACGATACACTCACACAAATGCTCCTCAATATGCTTTTCTTTATAAGGTCAGGCGTCCGCCTCTTGATCGCTTTCAGGGTCAGCTTCCTTCAGCCACGTGAGAAAAGATGTAATCATCTTCAGCGCCACAGCTTTGCCTTCACGTTCCAAAGGATCGTCGACAGACACCCACGATTCAAAACCTTCTTCAGAGACGACATTGCTGTCATAGAGGGTCTCGAAGATGCCTTGAATTAATCCTACAAATAGATATTTTATAAAATTGTTCCGGTTACAGTTAAATAATATAAAAGTACATACCTTTGGGATGTTGTCGTTGGGTGACTAAAGTCTGAACTGCGTAGAGCAGTTGAAGCTCACGATCAGCAATATTGTCAACATACCGCCTTAAAACTTCTGTCCAGTGTTTCAAGACAGCGTTGTTCAGTTTACTGTCTGTACCACGTCCTGAACATTAAACAATTTAACCGTTAGAAATGGAATTCTAATTGAAAAATTCCTGCAAACCTTACCTTCAATAGAACTCTCGGTTACTGCGGTGACCAAGGCACGAATGAAAGCGGGATTCACATCACCAACATATTGTTTCTATAGCCCCCAAAAAAAATAACTTATAAGAAACAGACAGAACAGAGAAACAAAAAAACAAAACAAAACATACCTGAATCCAGCTACAGACGTCATCTGTAGTCAAATGGTTTGCGTCTCTCAAGTACTTTTCTAGGCTGTGCTGAAAATCGATGTTAACTTGACTGGCGGGAGTTGCACTACTGTTGGACTTGCCAACACTGCCACTACTCCTTGGTATAGAATCGATTTTGGAAAGGAAATCGAGTTCCTGATACGATTACACACAGCAATATTTTTATAAAAAAATTCGAGAAAATATTTTTAATTCAACCGAAAATTACCTTATGTTGAGCGAGGAATGCATTCGGGTCAACACCAGATGGTAAAACACTGGTGAGCGGTACATTCGACATGATCCATATTCTCTCAGCTCCAGCAACACCCTGAAGAGAAATAGACGTTAAATTACGGTTGAACTTTCATTTTCAATGCAAATTGTAAGCCAAAGTTTAATGTGAAAGAAAGGAAAATCCTTTGTTCATTCAGATAGGCAAATTACTGTGGCACTCTTATCTGCCGCATTCAATGATTAAATAACATCAAGGGCGGAAACGAAGAGTGCACCAAGTTAACTATGGTCAACGACTTTACCTGTGCTTTGACTAATTCCTTCAGAACTGCAGCTACAAAATTAGCAACCATAGATGAATTCAGGGTCGATGACAACTGCGGAAGAAAGTTTAAATTTATCACGCCTTCTTCAAACAGAGGCTCAACCAGTTCAGCCACGTATTCCCACAATTTGGGAATGTCAACAATGAAGTCTTCAGCCGATTGGAGGAGTTCAGTAAATCTGAATAAGAAAGAACAATTGAAAATCACTCTACTTACATATGACAATAGAAGCGAACCTACCCTTCCAAAATGTCAGAGGAATTAAACAGTTTTCTTTTAACCATCTCTTTCAACAAAGTGCCTGTCGCTCTGCGTTCTTTTTTGTTATGTTCTAGTACGTGCAGCAAGCACTGGTTGATAAATCTGGCTACGGTCGATGGATGCAACCACTCCTTCATGTCCAGAACAGCATCCTAGAAAAGGAAACAATCCGAATTTGTACGTGAACTCCAAAGAAACCTTGCATTTAAATTTACCTCTATTTTTTCATTCGTGAAATATTCACCTAAAAGCGAATGAGATTTTCGCTCAATCTCGTCATCTGTTACGGTCGATTTACCTATCAGAACATCTGAACAACAAAAATAAAACAGTTAAATTGCAAGCATTTGAAATGTTTTCTTTTATGTCACCTTTGGATACTTCGCGTGATAACGTTGGCGGTTGAGCCGTTTCGCGAATAGGACGAGTAACAGAGTTTTCGCGAGAAGACTGCTGACTACGTGAACGACCAGAGAAACCTGTTTAAGAGTCGCAGAAAGAGATTTTAGTTAAACTGACACAGATTGTTTTATTTTCAGTTGACATTGTAAGGGGCTTCAGGCCTGTTGAGCTTGATAGACCATCATAGTTGAATACGGCATCAAGTTTGTCATCATTTTCGCTATTAATAATAAGCCAATTTTTGTTTATTGCAATCGAAAACGTACCGGTGTTCTGTGAGCGAAGGGAGTCAAGTCCACGATCACCATCCTTAGGGGGGAAGAAAGCACTTTTAGTGGCTCCAGGCATTGTCCGGTAGTCTTGATTACCACCGCGACCACTTTGTGGTGGGCCGCCCAGACTAGAGCGTCCAGCGAATGGAGCTTTGCCGCTTTCGTGTTGAGTTCCGGAATCATCTTCCAATATCTGGTAGCGATTAGATCGGGTATCCTGCGATGCACCACCACCAACACCACCGATCATTGATTGGGACATGCCACCCGAGGCTCCTCGACCCCAAGAAGTCATGCCCTTACCTCCTGGGCCTAAACTAATAACTGTTTGATCAGCATCGCCAGACGCCTACAACATGAGGAAAATAAAAGCAAAATGAGTACATTGTTGTAGAAAGGATAAAATGAAGATACATTATACCTTGGGTATCCGAAGTTGCTTCATGTCCAACTTGACATTGCTACCCCTACTACCACTATTCTGGACGGTATTCCAGCCATCATCACTGGGACCTGGGAATAAAGAAGGCAGACATTAAAAATTTGAATAACTATCGTAATAAAATTGACTGATCAGAAGCTTAACGCAGCGCATCAGCCCTGTTGAGCTTTTAATACCATCATCCATAAATACGGATACAAGGTTGTCATCATTCACGCTCAAAACGATACAGAATGAAGAAAGTTAACTTACGTGATTGTTTCCTATTACGGTCATCACCACCGCGTCGATCGCCCATTCTACCGTCACGAGAACCCATGGGTCCCTGGAATTGTGGGTTGTTCAACTCCCTCTCCTGTTCTTCGCGTTCTTTGTGAACTTCCCTGTGAATCTGGTCGATTGTCTTGGGATTATTGTCCTCACGACGGGGTTTCCACCCAGTTTTGCGCAAATCAACTACGTCTTGAATCATGAAACGAATACGATTCGATATCTTGCGCTTATTAACAATAGTATCCAGAGTGCTAAAATACGAATTCATGGTCTCACGATTCGTCTGGCGAAATAGAAATAAAACGATAATAGTATGACTTGCGGTAACTAACACTTAAAACTAACGCTTTAAAACATACCGAGATTGATGTTGATCTGCCAGCAGGAGCTTGCATTGGAGTTTCCAATTCCTTACCGATTGTCGACAACAATCTACACAGGCACTCGAGCGACTCTTCATCTTCAGGTTGACTCAACAACCGAAGAATACATTGATGCATAATTTTCACAGAAAGAATTCGTAATTTAAATAATTCTCCAATAAACCTGATATAAGAAAATGATATTTAATTCATCTTATTGACTTGAGTAGATTTCACGAGGTTACCTAATGTTCCCTAACGATTTTCTTCGATTTGAATTGACCAGATCTTCCAGTTCAAGTTCGAGTTCTTTTTTCTTGGCCTCCTATTTCAACATTAAACAAACAAAAATCATTAAAAAATTTCTATGACTTCAAAATTTAGTTCTTGTACCGTATCGGCGCTTTCAATTTCCTTCTTTTTATTTTCCACGTCAACCAGACCGGCACTATCCTTCTCAAATTCTTTCTGGCAGCGAGTCAGCAGAAGCTTACGAAAGTTTGTCGTTTCAGCTGGATTAGCAGCAGACGCTACTTCTTTTGTTGACAAAGCTTGACACATTTTTGCATACATAGACGAGAAAATCGGTTCATCAACAGCCTAAAAGGAGATGCCATGAAAAATTTACACAAAATATTCAAACGCTTAAATGATAAACCAATAAATACCTTCTCGAAAAACAGCTTGATAACTCCCGCCAATCGGTCTTCACTATCAATATCTAAGGCTTGGATTCTCGCTAAAAGCGCTTCAAATTTAGAAGGAGTCAATTTATTCAGGATTCCTCGGACGGTCTTAAGCATTGCCTAAAACGTAATACAAGACGTTACTCAAGTTTCTTGACGGTCAAGCAAAATCAATCCGATCAAAATCAATTTGATTACCTCAGTGCCGGCTTTGTCGGGGTTCTCTTTCTCTTCCTTGGATTTCGAAGCGTGCTTTGGTTTCCAAACGTTAGGATCTTCGGGACGTTCTTGTCTTACCAAAGAATTCATAAGCTTAATTTCTCTTCTCGGGGGTGGTTGTTGCTGACCCATTCCCTCTCGACTCCCTTGTTGACTATTCCTTTTAGGAAGTCCCTAAATTAGAAAAATAAAGGTTATTAAGAGTGAAATTGAATGCAATATTGCTGTTTCTCACCTTTGCTGGCATCATTTTAACAAAAGGTGGAGTGAAGTCACCAACGGAAACACCACGCTTCATAGTAGAAGCCTATCAGAAAAGATAGTCGAAAATGTTCATTAAATATTTAATCTAATACAAATCCAGAGATCATTTCTATACCTTGTCGCGAACTACTTCCAAACTGGGTAGGCCTTCCGGTTTTTTCTGGGAAGCGGGATTGTTCTGTAGTTCCAAAAGGAAATTACGGTCGTATGTCTTTTTCCCTTCTGGATTAACAGGACTCCATTGATCTGTGAACATTAAAAAGGTGTAAAAATAAATCATCGATTCAAGTCGTAATCGTATTTCACCGATTAACTTACCATCTTTATAGGTATATTTCAGTGACGTTGATTTACCAGGAGCCCGATTTTCTCCATCATCCGTCGCAGTATTTGCTGGTGGTGTCATCACCATCAAACTAGGTGAAGGACTTGATCCTTGCTTGTCTGTAAAAGATAGTAGATGGTGTAACTGCGAAGAATCAAAAAAATAATTTAACTCCACCCAACTTACCCCCATTGGTGATCACAGACTCTGGTTCGACTGCAATAACAGGCTTCTCTGAAGGCTTTTCAACAACCGATTCCGGAACGACCGGCAACGGTTTTGGCGTCTCCTTTTTAAAATGAAACCAAATAATAAGCGAATTGTTAACATTGAAAACCTGTGAGCAAAAAAAAAGAAAGCATACTTTGATTTCAATGTCCACCATCGGTGAATCCACCACTGGTGCAGGAGGTGTCGGAACAACAACAGGAGCAACTGGAGTAGCAATCGGCTCAACATCCTTCACCGGAATTGGAACAGGAATTTCGGCAACAGTAGCCACCGGTTGGGCCGCAATTTTAACTTCCTCGACGCTCTGTGGGGGCGGAGGAGTGGGGGGTGTGGGGGTCGGATTCGTCCTTGAGCCCTTACGTCCTTTCTTACCACCCTTCGGATTACCTCGTCCTAAAAAGTAAAAAATGTTACAGATTTAAATTTTAAAAAATTGCAATTTTTTTACAAAGATCCACCAATAACTCATAATCACTAATACTATGGCTTTTCATTGGATGCACGATTCCCGTTCTGGAATGTTCACGAAAACCATACATGCTCGTATTTTCAAAGCGCTGGACTCCTATTTATAGATGACACACGCTCTATTGCCTCCCACGTAAAACATGGCGAATAAGAAAGACAACATAGTAATAGCTACGAATATTAACTTTTGTCGAGATTGACAAACTTCGACACCAGATTAGGTAATGTCGAAGGTCAACAAAACTAACTGTGAAATTTGAGTTCTGAAACGGAAATTTGGCTGCGTTGGCGAGTCTTCAGTTAGGGGGAGGTGGGTGTGGGGTGGAGAGGAAGAGCACAAGGTTGATGACCCGTCTCCGAGACACAGCATCTCTCGCTATCGCGATTGAAAGAACTGTTTAATAAGGCCGCAATACTTGTCCAATATAATTCTTGAACTAACCTTGTAAAAGGAGCATCGCCATTGTTGGCAATAACGCCTAGGTTTCACTTCTGTGTTTTTCCCAATGAAATCACTGGAGCAAGACGTCCGTTTTGCTTAAGGACATAATAAGAGATGGGCGACTTTAAAAAGAAACTAAATCCCATTCAAAACTAAAACTTTTTTAAAGATGGCTAAGAAAACAAGAGACCACCACCAGACCTGCGAAAGTCGTACAGTCGAATGAACTGAGAGATGCGTAACATTACACAAATAGAACGCCTATAGGGGGCACAAGTATCGCTGTCTGCAAAGTCTCGACGTGACGCTCGCTCTCGTCTGCTATTTTCTCCTTTCCCCAATTACTTTTCATCAACCCTTTTCATTCCTGCCCTGTTCTACTTTCAAAATAATCACATTCAACCCACGCAACCCATTAAAGGTTCTTCAGCTTTTCATGATACTTCTGACAAAGTGATTTTACTCAGCTTTATCCAATTAAATAGGTGGGGGAAATAAGATTTAAACTCTAGCCAATAATAACAATCGGTTTTATACCTTCGCCTTGTTCGGGACTAACAGATGTCGAGACAGGAGTGGGTGATGCCGAACTGGAAGGTGGCTCACTGGGAGAGGGTACTTCACCGTTCTCTTGAGTAACGGGGACAGCGATGACCTCTTTTTCAATGACCGGCGCCGGTGGTGTCGCTGCTACCGGAGCAGTGACTGCGGCTGGCACGGGCGGCGTTGGTGCTGGCGGTGTAGCGACAACTACAGGAGCAGTAGCGGCAACGACTGTTGGTACTATCTTTTCCTCAGTCTTAACTTCTTCAATTAATGCAACGTTTATATTGTCTGGTGAAGTAACAATGGCTTCCTCCTTCGGGGTAGGAGCCATTTCTTCCGTCTCTGAGGAGACTGGTGCTGTCACTGTCAATGGGGCTTCAACTTCGTCCGCACCCACTACAGGCACCGGTACAACACCGGCTGCCACGATTTCAGGGGGCGTAGCAGTGGTTGGAGTAACCACGGCTGACGGAGGCACTTCCTCACCGGTGAGAACATCCCTGTTAGTATTGGGGTCAACAATGCGCAAAGCACTTGACCTTGCCCTCCGTGATGCTCCAGAACTTTCACGCGGTTGTGTCGTCGGTGGTGGAGCGACAGGGACTTGCTGTGGCTGTTGGGGTTGCTGGGTTTGTTGGGGCTGCTGTTGCTGCTGCTGGGGTTGTTGTTGTTGTTGAGGTTGCTGGGGTTGAGGCTGCTGTGGTTGGTAATAAACAGCTGGACAAGGTAAAAAAATCAATGATTAGGGGGTTGGTGAACCAAAACAAAATGTCTCAAGCTTTGTACATTACCTGGAGAACTCTGCATAGGAAAACTTGGGTATGGGGGTGTCTGTCTGTAGCCATACGATTGCTGAGCTGCTCGTGGTTGCTGGAACTAGAAAAAAAAATACATAGAAAAAGGGTTAAGAATGATTACAACAGATGTTTGAAGGAGGGGGATATGTGTGCCAACACCAGACTTACTGCTTGCCATACCAAACTTGGCATACGCACTGGTTGCTGAGCAGAATGATACATTATAAAACTAAATCCAAGTGCAACAAGACCAATGAAGGTCCTAAGACTTAAAACTTTCAATTACATTAACCAAGTCATTAAATTAGAGAAACTTGCAACACCAACCAAAGTTCTCTCCCGACTGTCGGAACAGAACCGGACCGAGCGAGCGATGGAGAGAAAAGAGAATGGTATTACATGAAGACTAGTTCGGCAACTTTTACTTCCCAAACTATCACTTTTAGGTCTTCGAGGTCGATCCCCCAAAGCGATCAGCATAGACTTTCTAGAAACGGCATCTAGTGATCCGATGACGAACAAGCGACGAAAAAATCGCATTCCACCAGCCAAAGGAAAAAGGTTAAGAAACTCACCGACACATTTCCGGGAGGCAGGTTCCCTGATTGTGGATAATACGCTGGAGGATTCGCCGGGTATGCAGATAAATAGGGCGACTGCAGAATAAAAATGGTTGGCTCAGTTATAAGTTAAGATACTGTTTCTGACTCAAAGTTATTGAAAGAAAATTGATCAGTATGTGAGATTGGGTTGTCTTCAAATATATTAGTCAGAAGACCGTCGTGAATTCAAATGAAAAGCCAATTTTAGTAAAATTAGAAACTCACTTGCTGGTTGAATTGATCTCCAATGACGAAAAGTACGGGTTGCTGTTATACGAAAAGCAATGCATTAACCAACCACCCATTATTCTAAAAGCTAAAAATAAAATACTTACATTCAACCCAGGGTAGGGTATGGCCTGAGCATTGGGCGGGTGATTGGGATTAATGGTACCTCCTGCCATAGGGGGTCTAGGCATGTGCTGATTTCCCGGACGTATCGGACGACCGAAAAACTGAAATAATTTTTAAAATTTAGATATAAATTCATTTATTTTACATTGATAAACTTACCTGGTTATTTCCCTGAGTTGGTCTACCCTGCATGGGGCCAGTATGTCCAGGATTTGCCATGGCTAATTGTTGATTCACTCCCAATGAAGCTGCAAAAATTGAAAGTTAATCATAATAATCAACAAATTGGAAATGTAAATAATACTAACCTGGAGGAAGAGAGTGATGAGCAGACTGATGATGTGGTGGTGTCTGCTTTGACAGGTCGAGAGGACTATGACCTACGAAATTGCCTGGTGGTGGTCCTTGGGGCATTCCTCCAACAGACGACTAAAACGATGAAAAAACGATTTTAATGAATACAAAACGAACTAGTAATCAATGTTTTTATTTAAACTCACGTTAGGTGCAGCAATAGGCGGATTGGGACCCGGAAGCCCAGAAACCAGCGGCAGGCGAGGTGGAACTTGTCCAGCACCGGTGCCACCTACATACGATCCCCCGTAACCGTACTCTGTTAAAATAATGCAACATAAATTATTATTCCTGAACTAAATTAATAGAATGGGAAACTTAAACCAATGTATATACCCAAGTGCTACTAGTAGCAGCAATCAAGGAAGTTGCCAATTTCACTCAGCGACTGACTACAAAATTCACTTTATATCACTCACAAGTAACATTCTAAGCTTTCTCTTTTACTAATAATAGCATGAATTGGAAATAGCTATCCAAAATATAGACACAATTTTTTGAGAACATCTAAATTTTATCCACTGCAATTACGAAAACGTCACGATGATTAAAGCTATAGGGGAATGAAGCCCTACTAATGAAATTATGGATCCTAAAGTTGTTGGCAACCTCACTTCACTGATGTCACTCTTGTTATGGCGTTATTTCTTGAAATATCAACGTAATCCTCACAATATCCATATTCCGGTGAGTGGTCGACACAGAATAAAACTTATGGTTGGAGCAAGGCTACACTGGTCAACGTTTCAACATGACCACGACAAGACGTGGACACGAAGAAATCTGTCGAGCTCGTGAAGACGCCATCTGACGAGGGGCGACTTCATACATAGAATACATCTGCTGGCAAATGTGCCGATGACCTTAACATAACACTAATAACTATTTTAAGTTATAATGCCCTAGTTGCACGCACAAGATTAGCAACTCATCGAGCCATAACGTCAGTAATATGATAACATTCACGTAACACTGGTAAGAGCCGATACCGGAAAGAGTTGTTCGGCCATCTTGACACGTGGGGACGTGTCCGAAATGATCTAAATCTCTTGCGGGCCGGTCACGTGCACACCCTCCCAAACTATTAGAACAGATTTTAATTTCCCTAAAACTATTACATTTTCACTAGAATGGAATTTCACGTTAAAAACACAACCGAGTTCTGTTTATCGCAATATCCTCAATAGCCTTCAATATAGTACAAGGTTGCTGCTGCTACTAGTCGCCATTTCTATTCGTTGTGTAACACTTTGGCACCAATAGTCAATAATAATAATAATAAACGATTGAATATACATACTCTGTGAAGCATCATCAAAATGATACGTAGCGTTTGGTCTGGATTGTTGGTTGGGATAACTAGGTGGTCCGGATTGTGGCTGAGGTTGCTGCTGCTGCTGGCTGTGGATGTTTTTGCCCTTCTGATGAACGTTCATTGCCTCTGCCAATCGATGGTGGAGGACAATTTTCAGCAGCGGCAGTTCGTCGGAGGCGTCGTCGACGAGCAAATGGACAGACTGCCCGACATTTAAACTTTAAAGTCAACCTGTATTACAAATGAGGAAAATGTAGGAGATGGAGGAGGGGAGTTTTCTCGACAACACACTAAAGTCTCTTGCTTGAGAGCTTGCACAGCAACATGGACTCGTAAACTCAAACAATTACGACACGATTCGATGTTTTTGTAATGATGTTAACTAAAACGTGACGAATATACGTACAATCAACTGTGAATTTGAGGAGAAAAAAGGCCTCGATGCCTCAGATGTCACGCGATATAAAACGGCAAAGAGAAAAGGTTTTTGGGGACTTCACCGCTTTCTGAGTCAGAAAAAACACTTTTTTGGTGTTAGTAGCTCCAGCTGGACAGAGTCCTCTCTGTTTGGTTGAAAAACACTATACATTTGATCTAAGTTTTCATAGATGGCGTTAAGGCTCGCGATCTTCTTTTTTTGTTTTTTTTTTGTTTCCATTCATTATCTCTTTATTTATCGTTTGAATTTTTAATTTAATCCATTTGGATTCATTTTCAATAATCATCGAATTTTCAATCAAAGCATGTAAAATTGATATGAAAAACCCCGAAAGGACGGGAAATAGCGGCACCTATAAACGATATTTTGTTACTGACTTTTTCAAGTTACATTTTTTCCAGTTTTATTTTTTTTCTATGCATTTAATAAAAATTTAAATAGGTTTTTACAATGAAATCTCCTAATCATAACCGGTATTATTTATCTATAAACATAAAGATTATTTTCTCGCTCGCCATCTGGCGATTGATATTTGAAGCCTACTTCCGCGCTTCTACAAAAAAAACAAAAACTAGTTCCTTATTGTTAATGAGTTGGAAGTTGACAACAACATCTTCCTCAGTCAGAGATTTACTTCCTATCCAATATTCATGATATTAAAAATTTACTGTATGTTCCAGTGTCATGTTCCATAGATGTCCCAAAAAAGGTATGAGAGTCCATTGCAGAAATGAAATCAACTAATATTTTCATAACATTCCCTGAAAATATTGATTATTTGTAGTGGTGACTGGAGCTTCTCTAATATGGGCTGGCTTCATGATGTATCTTCTGGCTCATGTTCAGAACTTTGCCGACTATGGAGGAAGATTCAAAACAGGAGCAAAGTATGCCCAAGAGCTTGTGTCAAACATCAGTCATTCAACATTTGACAAAGCAGAAATACCAAAAATTGAATCAACAACTAGTCACCACACCAAAAACGATAGAATGAATGTAGTCATGCAAGCCAGAGAAGACAACTTGGGTGGTCTCATCAGTGCTCTTAACAGTGTGGTTGTCAACACAAAACATCTAGTTCATTTCTATTTGATTGTGCCTGATGACACCACAGCACACTTGCAGTAAGTGATACACCAATTTGCTGTTTTCTTGATTTTTTTAATTTATAATTTTTCAAAATAGGCAATGGATGAAGGTCCCTGAACTCTCAAATGTTCAATACTCACTTGCCAAACTTCCTACAGATCTGGAAAAATACTCTAATGCTGGCAAATTTTATTTTATTGATCTCTTTCCATCACTACATGGCCCTGTAATCTATCTTGATCCAGATGTCATTGTTCAGGGTATTTATCGTATAATTTTTCAAATCACTGCCTTTTTTTCTAAGGTATGTTTGTTCGATTGGCCTTGATAGGTGATTTAGCCGACCTGCTCGATACACCAATACTATTGAAAGATCTGGGAGCTTTTTCGGACGATTGCCACACAGGATCTGTCTCCAAAATGGTGGCCTCCCGCGGTGAAACCCGATACGCCTCTCGTTTGAATTTCAAACAACCTAATATCGCAAAACTGAATCTCAACCCACTAACTTGTACGTTTAATACCGGTGTCTTTGTTATTTCTGACGTCGATTCTTGGAGAAAGGAAAAAGTGTCAGATGAAATCCTTGATTTAGTTCATTCCCATGAAAGGTAACAAGTTTATTTAAATGTCGTCACTCTTCTTATTTGATCATTTGTTCCTGTTGATAAATATAGGTCTTCGATTATTGGACCGCAAGGCGGATCGGATGTTGTAGAAGCCGCTATATTGGCCACTTTCTACCGTCGAACTTCGCCACTTGACCCACTTTGGCACGTCAGAAATTTAGGTAATAATTATAAACGCGCCAGTTTCGTTTTTATTTCATTTCAAATTATAATATTGTCAGGTGTAACTAGGGGCTCGAGATACTCACCTTTTTTTCTGAGCAATGCCAAACTCTTACATTGGAACGGTAAAGAAAATTTTGTAAATAGTACTATATCACAGAGATTTTTAAAAAAGTGTTGTAAATTCCAGGTCATTTCAAGCCTTGGAAATCGAGCCGCAGTTACGGAAGCACATTTGAACAAAAACTATGGGACAATTACTTTATCCGTGATCCACTAGGCCTATTTGTGCCAATTCGCAAGAAAAAATCAGAGATTTAAAATTACCATTTATACCTCACTCTTTTTTTTATAGAAAATATGTTTGTGTGCGTGTTATAAATTCAATTCTAATAGTCATTTAGTTAGAGAGCATGTCTTATCTGGTATTAAAGGAATCATATATCATCGATGTCAATTACGACCTCTGGAAATTGAATCTGAAAAGAGTATTTGAGACGACGTGGGAGGGTTCCTCCATTCTTCCTTACAACGGTCCCATTTCCGTTTGTAACGTCATCATCTCACGCGATGCACAATGTCACATTTCGTCAGCTGGCCGACTCGACGCCATTGTGAACTAGAATTATTTATATTTTGTGCATCGCATACTTCTCCGAAGCTATATTCGTTAGATAGGCTCTTTTCGTGGGCTTAAAGGACGAGTTTGTAAGAGCAAAAAGAAAAAGCTGCAAATATCAACATGAAAAAAATAAGAGGGAAAAGCGTATATTTATTAACTTTTCTCAAAAAAACAAACAAAACAATGATGGATATTGTGTTGCACGCCTGATGTAGATTCAATCCCGGAAGGTATACATCACATGAGCCTGAACAAATAAGAAAGAAAAGAAATAAGTTATTAGATATTCAGTTACTGATGTATATTGAAGATTCCATTCCATGCCCGTCCTTCGCGGAACCCGTGGCTTCAGACTGTTAAGCTTGACATTTTAATAAAAAGCATCAGAGAGCAAATTCGATCTATACCCTCAAACTTTTGATTGTTTCGCATCATTTCCAAGGAAACGCGAGGCGGATGGTGTAATAACCTATGAATGAGTTGAGTTCACTAATCAATACAACTTACCAGTTACAGGCCAAAATGTCTAGATGGAAACAGCACAGCAGGAAACTTGTTCAATCAGAATACGAGGACGAATAAAGACTGCCTGAACTTTTGTGCAGTCGAGGCAGACTTGTATATAAGTAGATATTCCCTGGCACTTCGTTGTGATATTTTTAGACGAGCTGCTCTGTGAACGACCTCCACTGAATAAGTATACCCCCACACACGTAGGTCGCCATGAAAAACTTGTTATTGTATTTCATATTTATCTTTATGAAAATGTCCGCCAGATAAGTGAAAAAGACACACACACACATATTTGAAATCAAATGCGATTGATTCGAATGAAATTGTGAGTGATGAGACAAAAAAAAAAATACTAAGACAAATAGTATTTCGCATTCAGAGGGGAGGACCACACGCAGTGCAAGATGAATGGGAGGAGGGAAATACAAATCAGTTGGTCCAGGGGGAGAGTTGAAGATGATGCGACGATAACAAACAAACTGGCGTTAAGTGAAAAAAAAAACCGTGTAAGGGGATTATTTCTGGGTAAAAACAACTGATGCATCGTGATGGGCAACTTTTGCACTCTCATTCATCCCCATATTCTCTCCAGAAATTTAAAAAAAAAACAAGACGCCCGTAAACTTACCCAAAAATTCCGGCAAAAAATAACTGTGGCACAGTGTGGAAAATCAAAATGGAAACCAAATCAGACAGACACAAAACCCCAAAACTAAAACACAAATGCTATACCAAAAAATCTGTTTGTGTTTTGTTTTTTGTGTTGAAACATTCAAACGAATACCGTATTTCTTATTATTATTATTATTTTTTGTTTTTGTTTAGAAAAAAACATTTTTTTTTTTCGTTCTTGTTTTTAAAAAGGGGCGGGGCGAGGGGGGGTTATAGGAGGTTTTGGCAGTTACATTTAATTTTGTGTTTCTTATTTTCTAATCTGAGGCTTTACTTTCTTCTTTGTCTGAATGGTTCTCTTTTTCCTTGGCAGGCTCACTGTCGGCGGCGACGTCACTGTTTTCTTTCTTTGTTTCCTTTTCTTCTTCTTCTTCTTCTTCTTTTTCTTCCTTCTTCTCTTCCTTGGCTGCCTCCTCAGTTGGTTTTGAGTCATTCTTGGCTTCCTCAGTGCTGCTGGCCTCTGTCCTGTCTTCCTCTTTCATCTCAGAGTCTTCGTTTTCTGTAGAACTGTCATTGACAGTCTTCTTCGGTGGTCTGCCTCTACGACCTAAATGAACAAGATGGAAAACATCTACACACCCACACGCAAAACAATTGAGAAAATCAATTGCATTACTTACCAGTACCAGTTGGAGTTTTAGGAGTCTTCTTTGGGGTCTTCTTCTCTTTTTTCGCTGGGGGTGGAGATGCTACAGGAGCTGGTCTTGCACCAGATCTTGTTCTCCTTCTGCCTTGGTCTTCACCTTCTTCTTTGTATCCCATCTCCTGCAAATAACATTCCATCACAAATTCACGTAAAAAGAAGATGAAACACAAATCAATGGGCGCATGTGAAATGAGCTACCTTGAGAAGAGCTTCTCCTTCTTGAGTTGTCCGTTCCAGGGCAGTCAACTTCTTCCCCAAACCTTTCTTTCCTTTGACTTCAGCAGCATCATGCTTTAATAAATATCAAAGAAAAGAAAGAACAGTCATCACAAATGAATTTCCAATGGTCAAACATGCAAGTTAATCGAAATTAAAATTTCCCGCCAAAAGTCTGTTCGAACGTCAACAATGGATGCTGGCAACCGACGCCACACACATATCTAAACAAACTAGCTCCCACTTTGAAAAGAAAACAAACATGCTGTTGGAATTTCTTCAAGAACTTTCAAAAATTCTCTAATAACAAAAGTATTTGAAACTAAAAGTTAAACGACTGTAATCGGATTACAGATGCCATCAACGATTGGAGGGGAAAAAATCCCCCAAAGGCCACAGGCATAGATTTCGTTGGGTCGTCGTCGTCGTCAACGGCTATCCTCCACCCCAGAGACCCGAGTCAGCATCTCAAAAACCGTTAGGCCTATTTCCAATCAATTTGCCACACGAATTTCCCTTTCATAGTTTCATACCTGATTATTTTCACTCACAACTTCGGCCACTTCACTCGACATATTGGTTATTATTCCAAATGATTTCAAACGAATATTTTCAAGTTGAAAAATGTGTGTGTGAGAAGAAAAAACCGAAGCCAGAACCGGCGAACACGGGGTAGTAAACAAGACACACCAGAGAGGACGCTTCGATGCCAAGCGGTCTTTTTTTTTTCAACGTCACGTGATCAACGCCATCTTTGACGACAGCGCCAGATTACTCTTATTCTATTTATTTTTAAAAATAAAAATTGAAGAGGAGGAGGGTAATTTAAAAAAAAACAAAACAAAAATAGAAATCACATCAAATGTTTTTTTGTTTTTTTGCCACGAATGAATCGAGTATATTTATCAGTCTTTTAAAATTTGGTTGGTCAAAGAAATGTTTCGAAAACAAGGTTTGTTTTCTATCGTCGATAATATAGGAATGATATTTGGAATGACATAACAAATAAATAGGAAGTGAATGATTCTTGATGTAATCATTCGCAAGATTATAATTTTAAACACTGTCGCACAGACCAACTTATGGAACGTAAATAAAAATTACGAAATATTAAAAAAGCCATTTGTTCGCCTTTTTAATTGGGTGGGTTGTTTTTTGGGCGCTATTTTTTGTTCCTTTTCCTCAGGTTTTTTTTTTGTTTGTTTGTTTGTTTGGTTTTGTTTGGTTTCCAATATGTATATCTATTTCTTTTTTTCGTTTGTTGAATGTTCACAATTTCATGTCGATCAAATTGGCCGTCGTATCAATTGAGCTTCTTCCGGCACCACCGACGGCAGAAGCGCTGCCTCCGACCAATGGCGAAGTCCTAGACCGGACGCAGCGATAGACGTAAGCCGAGATGCTAACATCGTCGCCCGCACGCAAGCAACGCTCTTGCGGTCGGTTACATGTGCAACTATTTTAAAAATTAAAACATTGATGAAAATTGTTTGTTTTTTTTTGAAATTCATACTACGCTCAAATTGTTGTATATTTTATTATTGACTTACATGTTTCGAACAAAGTAGTCCATCTGGCGTGTGTTTGAATTGTAAACTCCCCAACTGAAGGTCGATAAATTGGAATTTAATGATGACGAAATTCATAGAAATGATGAAAGAAAAAAAGGTTTTTCAATGAAATATTGTAGTCTTACCCGCAAGGAGTGTGGAGACCGCAAAGTGTTACTTGACCGTTGTTACCGCTCTGCCTCTATATTTTTTGTGCGTGGGGGGGAAGGAAGGAAAAAAAACAATTATTTCCCAATTGATGATGAAAAGAATCTAATAATACTAATAAATAAATAAAATAGATCAGAACCGTTACAACCTTGGTAACGCTCATGGGTCGAGCCGAGTGGATGATAAGCAGCAAACTGAAGAGAGCCAATCGAAATGCAGCACTCATGTTGTTTGATTTTTGATCCGTCGTCCGTCCAAAGTTCTTCCTTCAACAAACGAAATACAAAAGGAGATTCTCTAGCCTATCTAGTAGATATCTGCTCAGCAATTGAGTAGTAGTGTATAGAATAAAAGAAGTGAAGAATATAAGAAGAAGCAGATGTGTGGCTGTGCTACTCGACTGAACCAGAGAGTTCGACTGAATGTGCTTCCAGTCAAACTATCCCCCTTTTATATACTCGTGCGACGGCCCAACTACTACTACCACAGCACACTCTGATGCATTCTCATACACACACACAGAGAGCTCCAAACATGAATCGCCCACGCGAAATGTATACATACAGGTGGGAACGTCTCTTAAGGCCATCGAGTGCTACTTTAACGCGACATGTGAAAAAGTCTACACGTCGAAACTCTTTTAACCAAAATATGTAGGAGTATACATATTGTTATATATTAGGCTACTTAAAGCTTAAACACGTACCAGCACTCCTCTGTTTGCTTCATACCTTTTTTTTATCTTTTGCCGAAGAAAATACTATTTGGAAAAAAAGCTTCATTCTCATTGGACGTAGATTAAAAGAAAGCTGCCGCTTCCGGTGCTGGTCATTCTTGACTAGAAGACGAAGAAGAAGTTTTTCATGGTGGTCCTTTGGTCTATTAATCGAAATGATTTATATTTATTATATTAACATTCCCAGTAAAAGTTGAAAAAAAAACCCTATTCTTTCATTATAAGATTTTAAATCCATATTTTTAAAAATGCGTGTGTGGATAGGTAATATTGTCGTCGTCAAGGCAAAAAACAGTTGGTAGGATTAAAGAAAGGCGAACAGATATTATTTAGTTGGATGACGCAATCACATCACGAAGTTGCCGTAAGCCGCCTATATTTTTTCAAACGAATAAAAACTAGAAAGTCAAGATTCAACAGACAGAAAATATGGTAGGGAGTCTTATATTCTTCTTTCATTTCGTCATTTGAGATAAGTCAAAATGACTAAAATAATAATAATAATAATAAGAGTCTAAGAAACCCGTCTTTTTGATGCGCTGCCCTGGATGGCTATTTTATACACAAAAGATCGAACCATTTTTTTTTTTTTGTTTTCTGAATAAAGAAGGAAATCCGGGATTGGCGCATAGTTATATACTGAGAATAAATACAGATAGAATTTGTTGTTTGCGATAAATAGAAAGGAATGACCGAAGACCAAACCCCCTCCCCGCGCATTATTCTTTATTTTTCCTTGATAAATAATCCTTTTAGGATTTGCTGTGTTGTTGATTTGGACTGCTATACTACTCCATTCAAGCAATTGAAACAGAAATCCCTGTGCTAGCGCGTAATGGATTGGTGTTTGTTCTTATCGTTGATGACACGCCATCATCAATAACTGCCGAATAAGAGTAGTACTAAACTTGTTAAAGTTAACCTTAATCGAATATCCGACTGATTATACACACCGGAGAGACATCCATACAAAAGACTAAGTCGCCATCGATTATAGACCATCATAAAGTGCGCAGCAGTGTTGTGTAGAGGCTCAACAAAAGTTGTGTACAATAATCATTCTTATGCCCGCCCCCACACGTGTAGCTTATTTAAGTTGTGTCTTTGAGTACGGAATTATATACATTCAAATATGATGAGGAGAACGCCATTTCCGGTCAAATCCAATTATGGGTCAAGATCGGACATTTTTTCATAGGTCAAAAAATAGATGATGCGTAGTATTATAGGCTACTGCTATAAGTAGTAATAATATATAGTATAGCGGTTTCAGTTATCACTTATCAAAACTGCGTAATAGCAATTTCGATTCAATGTTGTTACTCAACATTATGTAGTACGCATAATAATATCAGCTATTTCACTTAAACAGTAGGCTATCACAAAGCGCATCCGTTGCCATATAGATAGCAGCAGTAGCAGTCGGGCAGTCTAAATGCGTCGATCGGGGTACAAGAAGAAGAAAGTCATCAATAATCCTTGATGGATTGGATGGACCCTGACAGCTGCTGCTGGATTGTTGCCATCTCGACACAAAAACTTGCAAAGGTTTCGTTTTCAATTAAGTAATGAAAGAAGCTGAGCTGTTGACCAGAGTTAAAAAAAGAAAATTATTCGATATATATACTGTAATGTGTAGGGCTTCTTCGAAGTTCGAACGTCAATGTACTTGTTTCTCGGGAATCACTACAACGGCGTCGCGTACACCATTCAATCACACGCACTCGCTTTAGAATTGAACTTAAAAATACAGCTCATTGATGTAATCAATTTGTTGAGTCATCAGATAGATAGATATATATACAGTTACTTGTAATAATAATTGATGATGATTTTTCCGTGAGCATTTTCGTTGCGATTTCTTTGAATTCCGCGCAACGTCTTACGCGCCATCTGTTAATCCGTAATGTGACTTGGTGACATTCGAGTTGAACTGTCAAAATAAAAAATAAAAAACGACGACGACGACACCGGTGTCACCTTGACTGGCTTGAAAGAAACAAAGAAAGTTTGCAAACCTTGGCGAAAAATTTCGAGGAAGTACCGAAATAAATCGCAAATATCAATTTGACACGTAAAATTATTATTCTCCCTCTCGCGCATTTGAATAATAATGGCACATGTTGTTGTATATTTAATTATTTATTGTTCATGTCACAGAGATATTTTGAATCATTTTCACATCCTGGGTATAGACACTTAGTTGCATCCTGTGGGTTGGGTTTCACATCCGGTGACAGGCCGGATCTTTGATTTGGTTTATTTAGACTGTCACAAATATTCAAATCATTTTTTCTTAAGAAATTGTCTCTTTTTTTTTAAATCAAAACAAAAAAAGTGATTCTCATAAACTATTCATGTGTCATCGCCCGGTGAGAGGGAACTCGGAAAATCTATTTTAGTCTTTTGTTTAACATAATCTCGATATCTTTTTATTCAATCAGTTTTAAAACTCACGAGACCACTGATTAGGAATTCTAAATACAGTCTAGCTACGCAGTTTGATTGTATAATATGTGGTCGAGATAGGACACACGTGAAAGCAATCCATGTGCGCAGTACCTTTCTTTTCGACCACATTTTATTCCCTCATTCAATGAAAAAAACTTTTCTTAAAAAAAAAAGGTTCTTGTTGATGGGTCGATATTTCTTAAAATTCCAATAAATCATAAACGATTCCAGTGAAAACATCGAATAGGTCTAAATTCTCGGGAAATAATCTGGAATAATCTGGAACAATATTAAAGAGGTCTACCGTTAAGTCAAAAACGTTGAGATGTGTACAAAATGGGGCAAATCATTTGAAACAAAATGATAGTCATCCTATTTTTTTTTTTTTTCGTGTAATTCAATGCTCCATCAGACTTGACTCACTTGAGATTGAATGCCCGAGGGCCCCTTGTTTGATCGATCTGAAAAGCCGATAAACAAACAAGCGTGTGTGTCTGGGAAATTGCGTCGTAATATGTTGCCGTTTTCCACCACGCGGCGTTAGATGGAGCTGACATAGCCTGGATACCAATAGCCGAATGTGCCATTGGCTCTCCTTCCCCCCATTGTCGTTCCCATACCTACCAAGTTGAGAGCAGCTGAAAACGAACTCGTGTTGAATTTTGTTTTATTCTACCGTCATCTTTAGAGCAAACTACACATATGTTTACAATTCGGCCAATCCGGTTGGTCTTGGTAAACATTTAACTATACGAAAATATTTCTTTCATCTAAATTGATGTGCAATTGCATTACGTGTTATGTCGAATGCAGATACATTCATCCATCTCTTCGCTGGCGGGTAAGATATTATTCCCCTTTTTTTTTCAGACTTCATTTTTCTTCTTCTTCACCGCTATATAGGCTCTGAACAGAAACCATTTTGGTCGTCTTACGCCGAAACCCAAATGGAACCTTCTTTTTTATGTTAGTAAGAGGGGAGGTAGGGTTCTAAATATTGTTTTCAAGCTTTAAAAGTATTGTCTTGGGTTAAAAGTCTTGGGTAAGGGTGATGTTTGAAACCTGGACAGGTACCGCTTACAAACTAGTTATCTTTCCCAGAACATTAAACTCTTCTCGTTATCATTTCAAAATCAGTTTCCCTTCAAAGTTAGGTCTCTCAGTATTTATTTATTCATTCCAAATCTAAACTTTGTTTCTAGCCATATTAAAGTATTTTGTTGTAGCCTACTTTGTGTGCCATCAAACTCTAAAATATTCAGTTGAAATCCTCGGCATCCAAAGTTCAAAAACTACTAGATCATTCTATACAAGTTGGCGGCTATAGACGAAGTTATTATTATTTTGAGAGAGAGACTAGGACGACGTTTTTGGCCAGACAACGCACTCGCCGACCCAACCCCGTTGCCTAGGACTCAATTTTTTCTAATATCTTTTTTTGGTATGACGACGTAGGGTCGGTGGAACTGTGGGTGCCATAGTGACGTGCCCCCTTGAAGTTATCAAAACTCGTCTTCAATCGTCTTCCTCTGAAATCCACTACAGTGCAGTCCGCTCCCTGCGAACAGCTTCGTCTAACGCAGGATGCAACGCCAATCATATGTATTTCACTCCAGAAATGAACTGGAACGTCTATTATCATCACCAGCAATGCTCGTCAGTCAATTCGAGATTGACTGTGTTTCCTGAAGCCGTCCTCCCTTGGCCGGCCTCTTCCGCCCAACCCAAAGGGGCACTCTCTTGTTTTCGGTAAAGAAATCAACAATTCTATGAAACTAACGGAACATTTAATCCCTTTTAATTGCCTTATTTATTTGTTCTACGCGTGTACTATATTTGAAATGATAATACAAAATAGAGAACTATGGACTACACACGCCTTATCTCCAGCGATAAGGTGTGTGCGTTACGATAAGAAGAATGGTTAATTGATCGAAATTCTTTTCTGTCTCACGTAGGCATTTGGTCGACCAAGAAGGATGCCGGGCTCTGTTCAAAGGATTGGGACCCAATCTGATTGGCGTGGCCCCTACCAGGGCCTTGTATTTTTGCACCTATTCAACGGCTAAACGAAAATTCAACCAGATATTGACGCCAGACTCTCACATGGTTCATATGTTCTCGGCCGGCTCTGCAGGTAAATCAATATAAAAGGCAATAAGTCCCTGACGCGTCTAGTCGCTGTGCGCGAAATTTCTCTTTTCTTGTCCAGTCGAGGCTGGTTTTTCTTGTACTGTCCATGTAGACAAAAGACAGACGTCCTTGTATTAGTTTGAATTTGTTCTCTTCCCTTTAAGTTGACACTTTTTTCGAACGAAATAATAACATAGCCGACTTGGCTTTTCATCAAAATTCACTTCTTGTTGGCAGTGAAGGGGGGTTTTAATAGTTGCCCGTAATGACTTGCACAAGTTTAATTATTCTTTCCAAATAAAATGTATTTTAATGAAAAAGACAAAATGTCGTCAGGAAGAATATGTCAGTTGATTCACCTGGACTTTCTTAGAAGCTTTAAAAAATTAATAATTAGTTCTCAATTTTTGTATGCGGGTCATCATGAAAGGGTGAAAAAAACCAGACTTGTCCGGCTCAGCCATCTTTCTTTTTTTCTTTTTTTCCCTCCTCCGTTTCGTACGTGATTCACGTAACGAATGCCTCGAGATGCCGTTTCTCCTCCGCCTTGGAAGAATGGTCTGGGATATTTTTAAAAACGGTCCACGTGCACATGGCGTGCTCCGCCCAAAGGTTCGTTTGGACCAAGAACAAGTTATCCATCCACTCTGGGTGGGGAAGGAGGGCATCATTACGTAGTCCACCTATATAACTAAAGGCTCTCCTTTTATTACCAACATTTGCGGATATGGCGCATTTTCCTCTGTCGTCCTTGGGACGGTTAAGGAACTCTTTGTATAGCTTGCCTACGTCATTCGCAAAATTGTTGAATACATCCATAAATTAATAGTTTTTGTTTTTTTATTTCTTCCCGTGTGCTCAGGATTTGTGTCGTGCACTCTAACCAATCCTATCTGGTTTGTCAAAACGCGTCTCCAGCTAAATCGCAATCAAAACGTCACAGCTTGGCAGTGCATTTCCAACATCTACCGCAGTCAGGTAACTTGCCCAACACATTCCCTTATGTTATGTAACCAGTTGTTATTATGAAATCTAATTTTGGGATCTATATTTCTTCTAGGGTATTGTTGGCTTTTATCGAGGAATTACTGCCTCTTATTTTGGTATCTCTGAAACCATCATAAAGTTTGTGCTTTATGAGTACCTGAAAGCGACTCTGCAACAATGGCGAGAATCGCAGACGGATTGTCCATTGGGTGGCAACTACCAAGCCATGGACTACATGATAGCCGGAGCCATCAGCAAGACGGTGGCTTGCGGTGTGTCGTATCCCCATGAAGTGGTGAGGACCAGGCTACGTGAAGAGAATTCACGTTACAGGGGATTTTTTCAAACGTTGCACACAGTCTTCCGCGAAGAGGGACATCGTGGACTCTATCGTGGACTGTCGACTCAGTTGGTGCGGCAAATTCCCAACACTGCCATCATGATGACCACATACGAGGCCACAGTTTATCTGCTCAACAGGTAAATAATAATAATAATAATAATAATAGAAAAACAAAATGTGTTTTATAACTCGAATAACCGGTTGTTGTTGTTGTTTCGCTTTCAGTTTGGTCAACGATAAGCGGTACGTTGCGTCGGAATAATGACCTGCGCCTCCGCTGTTTCAAAGTCTTCATTCATGTAATCTCCCAACCCAAACCCCTCCTTTTTTCTTAATCAATTTTGTCTCTCGCGCAAAATATCGAAATGTGATAGTTATTCTGACTGTTTAGATTGTGCCTTTTTTTTTGAAAACTTAAGTAAGAAAAAGAAAAAATCGAGAAAAAAGAAATGTATAGAGCTTGTACAGTATGACTAGTCACTCGTTATTTACTAGTTATTTTGCGCAAACGAATCATTGTCATTTGTTGAAATGTACAAAAGTGCTTCCCAGCACATATTTGGAATAATTCTTAATAAAGTGGTCTTAAAAATCGAAATTCTTGTTGTATATAACCTTTTTCTTTTTTTATTTGTTAACATCCACATCCACCTAAATTACATTCACAGTCACCAAATGTCGACAACATGAATTGTAGACTAAATATCAGGCTTGATGATTTTCTACTTAATCAAATTTTAACAAATAATTAAATACCACCTCCTTTGGCGTCTTTGATACCAAGAATATTTCGCTTGTAAAACGTGTTCATCTGTTCCAGGAAAATAAAGGTGAGAACTGTGTGCGGTCCAATTCGAGCATAATATGGCGTAAATCCTTTCCAAAGTGCTAGGATTCCTTCGTTGCGCACGACGCGACCCAATACATCGACTGCGCCGTTGTATTCTGGCTTGCCGTCAATGAATCTCATATTTTGAAGCCTGAATCAATGCCAAAAAATGTTATTTTCCGCCAATAATATGAATCGATGATACGACGCGTAGTTACCTAGTTTTGGCAATATCGACAGGCATGGAAGCGGCTGTCGTAACTAAACCACTGATCATGGAAGCCCAGAAATGAAGAACGACGTTTTCACTGAAATAACCTGAAGAACACGGAACCATTTTGTTTATACGTTTGTGATATGGGAATTATTATTTGGACTGACCAGTTGACATGAGAGATTGTTTAGCTTGCGAATAAGAAGCAAGTTGGGCAGCATTCACAACCATAGCTCTTGCCATCGTTGGAATCGCACCCCGCCAAAGAGTGAACAATCCTTCCTCTCTGAGCATCCGAACTAACGCGTCACCGACGTGCTTGTAATTCCTTCTGTCTGCCTCTGGCAATCTTCCATCTGCTGTCATACGAATAAGGGCAACCTATATTTTTAAGTAATTGAACACCTGAGAGCTTTTTGTTACTATGTGCCTGTTTTTTTTATAAATTACCTCGGCTGGAGTTCCCACAAATGCTCCAACAACTCCTGCAGCCATTCCAAGTACAGCTTTTGTTGCAAAACCTGGTGGTTTTCCATCAGGACTAAAAAAAAATAAGAATTAAAAATGAATTAACATTTGTCGAATTCTGAAAATATACTAACCCACTCATGGTGTCAAATAGCCACGTGTAGATTCCAAGCCTAGTTGTTGTATAAGTAGCCTGTCTCAGAAGACCTGCAGATAAACCAGAATACATCCCAGAGATACCCTCTTTCATCATGATAGATCTGATGGCGTGCAAAGTGTTTCTGTGTTCTTTGGCTTTGCCACCTTCACCACTCAGCTGCATTCTATTCTTTATAAGGTCCATAGGTTGGACAAATAATGTTGCAGCCATTCTAAAATTTGCAAAATGATTTTTAAGTAATCAAACTTATTTTGCAAGTAATTCATAAGACTGTAACTTACCCTGACAATCCTCCAATAGCAAACCTAACTGGCTTTGGCATTTGAGCTTCACTCATTTTGAATTTAATGGAATATTCTTGTTTGAAATTCAATACACAACTACAGAAATTGCGAATAAACTATCTAACACGTACTCCAGTCTGCTCTCAAAACAAGAGACCGGACAGACCGGGGACGAAACGAAAGCATGGTATAGGAAAGATGGTAGGCGTAGATGAGAGAGCGAAAACGGGACGAAAATTGGAATGGGTCGCTACTGGCAACTCTGGCAGGTGTGTAGCGGTTGGGCCTACTTTAACATGGGGTCTTATGGGACTACCCCTTTTGAAGCTTTAAATTAAGGTGTAAAAAAATTTTTTTTGATTTTTAAAAATTTGAATCGTGTGTAAAATTAATTATTTTACAAAGTTCATTATCTTAATTTTTATTAAAAATGCTTGTATAACATAAAACAAATAAAAACGGTCCACGGATTTCTGAAATTCCGCTTCTGCTAGACTGTTCCACGTTCTATAACGTTCTATAATGTGGAACAGTCTAGCAGAAGCGGAATTTCTAAAATTTTCCGACAGTTTTTATTTTTTTAAAATTATACAGGCATTTTTAATTAAAAATTAAGTTAATGAACTTTGTAAATTAATTAATTCTACGCATGAATCCGATTTTTTCTAATGAAAAAAAAAATAATTACACCTTAATATAAAGCTTCGAAAGGGGTAGTCCCATAAGACCCCATGTTAAAGTAGGCCCAACCGCTACACACCCTGCCAGAGTTGCCGATTGTTACACATTCCAGTTTTCGTCCCGTTTTCGCAGTCGACGGCTCTGGGAAGTGCGCCTACCATCTTTCCTATACCATGACGAAAGAGTCGTCAATCCAGGCTGATTCAAGGAGCGATCATGGATCAAGACATCTACCGGTACGAGACAGTATGATATTTAAAAAGTGTCATCAAAATGTGCTTATTTCAGTGAAATTATAATGTTAGAATCGTTTTTGTATGCGAAATATTTTTATTAATATCTCCTCTACACGAGAGTATTTAAATGTTTCAAGGGGGAAAAAGAAAGAAAAAAAAAGAAAACAAACAAACGAATGGTTATTCAACGCTTCCTAGTTGATTTTGCCAATTTGGTTGTTTTTGCAGGTGGAGTCGGAGGAATAACATCTTCGTCCTCATAATCGACACTGGACGCCACGGCTGTTCTAGAATAAGTCGTCGATCGTGTTCTGCGCCGAGGTGGAGAAGACAATGTTTGTTCCTCATCGACAGCGGAAGCGCTAACGCATGGAGCTTGTCGTCGAGTTCTTGAATGTCTAGCTTTCTCGTTGCTCGAGGGTGAACTAAAACAACGAAAAAATCAATGAAAATTATTTACAAAAACCAATTTTTAAAAAACTATTACCTTGAATCCATTTGTTCAAGAACAACTTTGCAGCTCTGCCACTTTTGCAATTGAACAGGGGAACAAAGGGATTCTAAAAGTGGCTGCTCTGCAACTTTGGATGATTTTCCCCGAGGTTTCTCCCTCCGAGTGCTTTTATTTTTTGGTGGTGGAGGAGGAGGAATAACATCTTCGTCTTCGTCGACACTCGAGTCCACGGTTGCTCTAATCGTCGATCGTGTTCTACGCTGAGGTGGAGAAGGAGATGTTTGTTTCTCATCGACAGCGCGTGTAGCCTGTCGTCGAGTTCTTAAAGGTTTAGCTTTCTCGCTGCTTGAGGGAGAACTAAAAAAAAAATAACGAAAAAGTCAATGAAATGATTTACAAAAAACGTATTCAAACCAACAATTACCTTGAATCCATTTGTTCAATAACAGCTTCAGGTGATTTTTCTCGAAGTTTCTCCCTTTGAGTGCTTGTACTTTCTGGGCTGAAGAAAACATCTGAATTTTGGGAGACATCTGCATCGCTACCGGCATCCATTAAAAGAGTCGTTCCATGTTTACTTCCTAATTTTCTTGTTCTTGGTTTATTGACCGGAGAGAACATAGTAGGTTCAACCTCCATTTCAGAATTTTCCACAGCAGAATCAGCCGAGTCCGCATTAAGTACCAAATGCTTTTGTACAATGGACTCGAATTGCTCAATCATTCTGACGGAACTCTTCTCTTTCGTGTTTCGCAGCATTTTCTGGATTAGACTATGCAAGTCTTTGGCGTTTGATGGATTGGAGAAGGACATGTTCAATTGCAACAAGGCCTTTAGGTAGACTTTACTTTCATTCGAATCAGGGACACGCATCGATTCAGTACATAATTTCATTGCGAGCTGATCATGGATGGTGTGATCGACCTCAGGCTTAGAAGCCAATAAACTTTCCTGAATAGAAAATGTATCACATAATATTACTTTCAATTTACCAATAGAAAAAAAACTGCGACAATAATTTACCTGTGTCAAGTCTACAAAGAACTTGACAATCGTGGTGATGTCAATCTCGGCCAAAGGAGAAGTACACGGAGCCTTTTGAATGGTCTTGATAGTCGGTAAGAAGGCCGCCTCCAATTGCTGTTGATTCGCAATATCCATAGAAGCAAAAAAAGGGAAAAAGACGTGGAGCACTTGGCGTAGGCGCGTATTTTCATCCGTCAATGGATGGAAAAGGAAAATGACCAAGCGCGAAAGAATCATGGTTGATTCAATTCTTTAACAAAAAAGTAATTAATAAAACGAATTGCACAATATTTACAGACATTTTAGAAACTACCTGGAAGCAATTAATAATTTCGCGAAACCCTCGACAGCAATTGTTTGAACGTCTGCATCTTCACTATCCAACAGGTCAGTCAACACTGCAGCTAGAGATGTACCACTCTGTTGGTCCTCAAAACTCTGGAATGGATCACGTATAATAAATATCTTGATAAATTTAATTTGAATAAAAATCGGGACTCACGGAAAGACCAAACAACTGAACGAGATCAAAGAGAACTTTGGCTGTAGTGATCTTAAGGACTTGATGATCCATCTGAACTGCTTGTAAAAACAAGAGTAAACGCTGTTGGGCCAGTTCCAAGTCGCACGTACACAGGCAACCCAAAGCTTCGAAAGCGGCATTTCGGACAGCTGGATCGATTCTTTCGACACATGGCAAGATTAGCGACGTGAGCAGTTGATCGAGCTCTTTCGTTAATTTAAGCATCTAATAATTACAACAAAATGCATTAATAACCAGCGAAGTAAATGATTGAAAGAACACACTTACCGGTGAATTTTTCAACAACTCGCAGACAGTGCTAAGACACTTTAATAGAGTTAACGGATCATCTCTCTCTTCACGGAATACTTCGACATCATGAGTGGTTGGTCGGCTGCACAACTCGCTCAGTTTATTCTCCAAAACGACCATTTTTTGTTGAAGCTCTTGCGCAACAAGAAAATTTTGTTTTTCAATGGCCTGCTCCAATTCGTCTTTTAACTCGTTCACCTGGACTCGACACTGAGCAATCTATCGATGAAAAAAAACGAGTTAGTAAAGACAATTTCTTTTGTAATTAAAACCAATTTAACCTCTAATTTGTTTTTGCGCTGTTGATCTTCTGGAATGAGTACTTCCGCCTGAGTCAGTGGCTCACGCAACTCCGAGATGACCTCAAGCAATTTGGCAATACGAACATCCAAATTGGGCTCAATCAGACTGACACACTTGACCATGGTACGAGTCAATGCTGGGCTAGACTTTTCGTTTTGCAAGAGATCGCAAAGGTCACGTCGCAAATTCATGCGACCCGCTTCATCAGCAAGATCAAAGTGTTGCGCCATCTCCAATAATTTGCGAACGATAAATTCCGTAATCAACGCCTGTAGACATAGATAGCTTTTTTTGAACGAAATGCTACAATCTTATAAAAAGAAGTATCTTTTACCTGTTGCATGTCGTCAGATTCTTTAAGCCTTGCCAGCACAAATTCTTTCAAATATTTCCCAAACGCCGTCATTTCTGGCATAATAGTTTCAAGAGCATCTGCTGCATGGACTCCCTCGCTACGGAGGAAACCTACAGCCGTGCACCAATAAAGTGCAACTTCTGGTGTGAGTGCTTCGACACTAACCAGATTTTCTTCACCGATGGGCAACTGAGATGTTATCTCCTTGTAGTTGAGCGTTTTCAACCAAACTTGAAGGACTTGAACAGCAATATCGCTACAACCTTCCACATCAATACCGCGGAGAAGGTTGAAGATCGAACCTTCCATGGCGTTGATCCAAGCCGGGATAAGTTTGTCCTTGACCATCATCGTCACAGCATCTGATTTATCGTTGAGACCGAGGTTTAAGATTGTCACGCGATTGGCAATCGATAATGTACGGACATGAACTCTAAAAATGAAATAATAAATATAGATGAAATGCAACTACAAATTTATTTCTTTACATACCTTTCACTAATGAAACAATAAGCCTGCCTGCGAACAAGATCTTTGACGTCACGCAGCCTAACCAAAACAAATTCGAGCGTAAAATAATTGCATCCCAGTGCCTTGAGTACAGCTCGACGTACTTCAGGATGAGGATCTCTTTCCAAATGGAAAACCAATGCCTGTAAAAATATAAGGGGATGTGTGTTTTAAAACAGAAAACTAAAAATGCAATTTGAGCACAGGTTACCTTGATGACTGGGCATTCTTTGTTGGTAGGATCTTGTAGGCGTTGTAGAGCAACAACAGCCTGGACACGAACTGAGGCAATTCTATCTTGAATTCTTTCAAGCATGGCATCATAAATTTTTTCAAACAAATCTGCACTGATGCAAGCAGATTCAGACAATTCTTCTAGCATTCTGTTAATGAACTGGCATACTCTGAATCGAACAGCCTGGCTCTTAACATTGTGATGGGACAAAAGGAAATCAAAGAGTTTTTCATAGAAAGGGTGGCATTCAGCATCTTCTTCTTCTTCGGGATCTTTTCCCAGCTCAAACGATGTAGCAAATTTGGCTGCAAAATCTAAACACAAGTTGACAGCTGTCTCTCTCTCACCGTGAATCAGAAGACACTTGAAGCATTTGATAAAATGTTGATAAAAATAGTCTACATCTTCAATCTGATCATAGACTTTTCTCAGGTTCTTTACTAGTTTGGGATGATCAGCAATGGAATGTTGGCTTTTGGAAAAGATCTCTTCTATGTGTTTATTTCCTACCATTTTACTCAGAGTGAATGGGGGCTTGCAATATTTTGTTCAAGTTCCAAACTGATGTCAGGAAGTGGATCTTTCCAGTATTGGTACGTATTAAAGCTACTAACAACCTCTTCTTTGCCCCCGTCTGTTTCTGTTTCAATTCGAGGTTCCTTACTGGGAGGCGGTTTTGTGCACTTGTCAAGTTCAGTTTTCCGCTTCGAGAAGTTTTCTTTCAATTCCAATGATTGTTTAGAAAGCATTGGGAAAATTTGAGAGCAATTTTAGAAATCAATCTTCTTCTTAATCAGTCTACTTTTGATGTGATACAAAAATAAGATGAAATCGCCAGCAACGACGTTTTCAATTCAACGGCCGAAAAACGTTTGAAGCTTAAGAGCGACGTTGTCTAACAAGATAAAGTTGGGAGGTGTGGAAAAATAAAATAAATTTATATTTATTATTTGACGTTTCATTTAACCATTATTATGGTTATTTCATATATTTCAATGTATTTATTTTTCTTTTATTTATTCATCGGTAGCGTTATCATTTATTCATACAGAACAGAATTTCATTTCATATTTAAAGAATTTCAAACAGATTTAATTTCTATAGTCTGGCAACGTGTACAGCAGTTTGTCTGCTCTTTCTGCTATGTTTCCAAAAATTTTCAAAAATATTTTCAGAAATGGCTACTCGGGAAAGTCTTCCCCTTAATTCGTTTAAATTGAATAACGATGACCGAGTCAGTCCGTTTAAAGTGGCCGTTCTTGTTTTTGTTCGTGAATATTGCACTGCTCGTTTAGCTCAGCTGGGAATGTCTCCTCATTCTCACTATAATTCCATCCCTCCCTTCTCACCTCAGCAATGCAAAGATTTCTGCCTGCTGTCTCTTGAGCTAATTCAGTGCTATGATGTAACCTGGGAAGATTTCGAAATCATTCTAGAACCTGGACACTACAATCTTAATGCCACTATAGTTTCAGAGTTCACTCAAAGTCTGCATCAGATTGTTAAAGATGGGGCTTCTGGATTGCTCGATCTTGGAGAAAGTTTGGAAAAACTCTTGATGGAACCAGCCAAAGGTAAACCAATGATCCGAAGAGATAGTGTACTGGGCATCTTTATCAGAAAAATGGTCCTGCAATTGGACAGAATGACATTTGAAGGAACTGTGGAGCTGAGCAATAACCTTACAACATATCTGGACAAGTCAAAACAAAGTGATGACCCCCTAGAACTGGTGCAAGTATCAAGAAAACAAGCCGAACTACTTGTGTCACAACAACTAACCATGCTGCAGAGAAATGAGAGCTTGGCACACAGCCCTGTAAACTTGCAGAAAATCATTGATCGTATTCTCCATGAGAACAAGGATTTTGCAGAGGCAAACTTTCTTGCTCACTTGAATGAAATGAGATGTCAAGACTTTGGCCAAGCTGAAAAAAGACTTCACCAGTCTTATGATCAAGGAACTATTTCTGTTGAAGGTCTTATCCATTCCAAACTAGAGGAAAATCTAATGAACAATAAAACATTTCGTCACGCATCACTGAACATGGCTTTCTTACACGCATCTTTTGGACATCACGAGCTAGCAGTGACGGCTTTGTGCGAAACGGTGGCCTTGTCGGGCGAAGCAGCTGACCATATCTGTCTTCAAGAATCACTCGCCTGGTTCTGTCATTTAGAAGAAAATCCCGAAATGAGATTGAAGATGATGGAACGCCTAGTGACCAAGTCCAGTGAATCAAACTTGCACTACCTCGCCTCTTTAGGTTTGGCAATGTGGACTCAAGATTGCGCTCTAACTGGAGTCGTTCCAACTAGAATCTTTGAATATCTTCACACTAATGATGTGGCTAATTGTCAGCATTCACTCACGGACATGACATTAACTTGTTTGGCTTTAAGAGCAGCAATTTGGAATTTTTATGGGTATCCCAGGAATGCTTTGCAGGTATTTTTTAACCATTTTTCAAAGTTCGAACTTTGTTAATCGTCTTACGATTTCTTTAGGTATCCCAGTTGCTACTTACTCTGCACACCGGTGATCCAACCAAAGGCAACATCTATTACAACAACGAACACATGCATATGGCCATTTGTAACATAGCTCTCCATCTTTCCCGGCAAGGACGTTATGCCGATGCAGAGTCAATAACGAAATTTGCAGCTGGCCAGTACGCCTTTCAGCAACATTCACAGATGTGGAAAATGACAGATCTGCATGTGACATTCTACCGGACACTTTGGCTTGGGCAATGGGACAAAGCCGAGCTAATTGTCTCCCAACTGGCCGTATTTGACCGTGCCGAGAGCCAAGCTAAAAAAGCTCATTTGATGTTGTGCAAAGGTGATACCTGTCAGGGAAAATCCGTACTGAATGCTTTAGAGGAGAAGCTTTCAAACATCAAAGAGTCAAGTAATCATCGTATGCCAAATCCTGGATGGAAAATGGGTCAGAATTTACGGCTTCAGGTTCAGTGTTTAATGCTTCGTTCTGTGCTACTTTCTGCTCGTCAGAACTTTGTCGAAGCACTTTTGCAAATCAGTCAAGCTTCGGACATTTGCACCAAGCATCATATGAGCCTCCAGCTCGCTTTGGTTGGAATGCAATCGGCTGAAATTCAGGTGGGATTTTATTATAAATTCCCCTTTAACAACTGCGCTTCTACCGTCTTTTTTGTTTTTAATTTTCCAGTTACTGATGAATTTTACTGCCAACGCGTTGGATCTAGTCCGCAAACACCTCAACATTATCTACACGCATGGGTCGTTATTCGAGCAAGGTGCTGCAACATATTTACTGGCTAGGTGTTTGCTTGCCGAGAGCGGGACCAAGAAATGCGACCCCGGTGAATTGAAGAGCAAGAAAGCCGAGATCTTTCCTCTCCTTACGCGTGCTAAAAGAATCTTTAATCAAATCGAAGCTTTTCATTACGTCAAGGACGTTGTTTTTATGGAGGCCTTGCTCTACAACCATCTAGGTTATGAAAAAGAACGAAATACGCGAGCAATGCTTTTCAAACAGCTCGACGAATTGTACCCACTCAAAACATCAAACAACATTCAGATTTTCATTGGTCTCTAATCTCATGTTATCGTAATACAATCCTGTTACTCTAATGTGTGCCGATCTCCACTCGTCACAGTTTGTAATATCTTTGTAGGGTAATAGAGTACAGCCTCCTCAGCATGTGGAGAGTATCGTATGGCAAAACAACTGCCAGTGCCCAAACGATTGATCAGTTCCCAAAATTGGTAGTTGGTAAATCGTCGATATACAGTCTGATAATTATCTGTAAAAATTTCTGTTGAATTTTGTGTGAGATCAATAATTTAGCGAAATTAAAGGATTCAGTCGACGAGATATTTTCTTTCTCGATCTATTTTCTTTGGCAAAAAGGCAACGTTGTCTCTTACAGGGGGATGAGAAAATTTTGCCCGAAAAAAAAGAGAAGTGTCATGGCGTCGTATGGGCATTAAGAGTTGGGGAAGGATTGTATTCCCATTTCTAGTGGAAACCTGAATTAGATTTTCTATATTAATTCTTTAATATTTGTTCCTTTTCTTCTTTCTCTCTTTTTTTTTGCAAGTGCTGTGAATGGATTACTTGTTTGCTCATTATTTGAGGTAAGTCAAAAGTCAACATTAGTGGTCTTTGTTTGTTATTAATGGGTTTTCGTGCTACGACGCACAGGAAAGTTTAACATAAACCGTGCTGGCTCGCTGTGTCATGGAAAATTTTTATATCGAGTCATCATACAATGGCCCGGACGTCAGAAAATGGTGAACAAGAGGTTGACTCTGCTGGCGGAGTGCAAGAAAAATGGCTTGGAAGGGACGGAATCAAGCAGGAAATCTTAATTGATCTGGACCAGTCTTCCTCTTCGATTGGAGAAAAAGATTGGTCTTTTATTCCTGCTGTACCTACATCATCAGACATCACTAGCAACAATGAAGTTGTCCAGCAGACAGTTCTCTTTGGGTCAAACATCTCTGATCCTGTCAACAAAGAAAAGATTGAAAAGCTTTTGGATAGTTCCACCAGGTACATTGACTTGCATGCCACTTGTTTAAACATAATGTTTTAATAAGCTGTTCTTCATTTTTAAAGCATGGCTTCAAAGAAAACTGTATCCAACCTGCTCCTTGAAATTGAAAAGTTATCAGACACTGAGCGCTTACTACTTTACTTCAAATTGCCACTTGGGAGATCTTCTGATGTTGATCCTCTACGAATGTAAGCAATCTGTTGAATCAAATTTTCTTAGTGTCATTAGTTTCATTGTGTTTTTCTATTTTAGGCCGTTAAATCCTCTGGGAAGTCGACCGGAAATCCTGCAAACGGTGGTTTGGATTCAAACTCATTTAGAAGAAGATGTTGAGGTTTCGCTTCCTAAACAAGAAGTCTATGAAGAATATGGGTATTTCAACTAACATTTGCCACACATATTTTCTGTATTTTAAAGTATATTTTTTCTTATTTCTAACAGAGGTTACTGCACAGAGAATGTCATCAAACCTTTATCCACTGCCGATTTCGGGAAAGTTATGAAACAAGTGTTCCCTAACGTAAGACCGAGAAGGCTGGGGACGCGAGGTCATTCACGTTATTGCTATTCCGGCCTGCGGAAGAAGGGTGAATTAAGTCCTCCCTTACTGGCCGACCTGTACTGCGACAGTGAAGCCGATCATCAAAACAATGCTCAATCGCAGAACAACCAACGGTCGGTGACGGAAACGCCGGATTTGTTGAAAGAACGAGCTTGTGTTTTAGTTCGCGAATGGGCCGAAAAGCTACTAGGAGTAAATTTTGGTGGAATGAGTGAATTAGCCAACTTTTTAGTAGACAAATTATATGTGGACCAACGGAGTAAATCTGCGACTCAATGGAGCAAACTGCGCCCTTCACAGGGTCAGAGCGATGACGAAAGTGAAGTTAAAGCTGAAAGTGGCTGTGAGCAAGAGCAAATGAGGGAATTGAAAAGAAAATTACAGGTACAAAACTTGGATGTCAACATTCATACATCAACAGTTATTTCATTGTTATTGCTGTTTTCACAGGAGCAGCACAATTTGGCCACCAGAAGGCAATCCGTACAGAGTCGTCATAGTAAAAAAACTCGAGTCTCCAGTTCTTCAACTGCCTCTCCGTTGCCTCAGGCGGTGCCAGCGGTTCCGCTTCCCGAGGAGACAGAGCCCAAAGCGTCCAATAAAAAAGGCTGCACTCGCAGCAAAAGAAAGCAAAGAGGCGAGGATAATAAAAGAAATGCTTCTATAGACTCTACGGAAATGGAGGGAACGTCTTCTGCTTCCACTGCTAACACGTCATCTGCCTCTACATCTGTCGTTGTTGCTCCCACCCAACCTGCGAGCAAAGTGGCTATCCCACGTCTTGCGAGCAACCGCAGTCCTCGTCCCTCATCAGGCATTCTGCTCCTATCCTAACCACTCCCAGTCGCCCAGTCCAACCATTAGCAAGCCAAAAGTTTGTTGCAATTCAGCCTAAGCCGCATTTCGCCAGTGATAACGGACTGGCGGCTCCATCTCTGCCCCAACTGAAGGAGGAAGAGACGAGCCGACGAGCTGGTACCGAACCGCTCGAAGGCTCGTGGGTTGAAGCACTCACGCACAGTCACGATGATGAGATAGCACATTATTGGTCTCAGCCTGGAGAGGCGATTACCGATAGTCTCAGCCCTAAGGTGCAGAACAATGAGCTTTCACAATTGCGTGTTCTACTCGAGCAAAATGAGGGTGAGCGCCGGCTTTGGGCCAATTTTCATTAATCCAATTTTTCATCGACGTTGACTATGTTTATATTCATTATGTTTTATTTTGCAGCTAAGAAGAAGCTAGCAACAACAACAGCTGGATTGTTGGAGCGTCGCAATGTTCGATTCGAGACTCCGTCGTCCCTTTCTGATCATCCCAACGGAATAGGAAATGGTAACGGTGGAGCGGTCCCACCCAGTCCCAACACTCGTCGAATGGCTTTTAATTTCACGCCGATCTCTCCTCGATTGACCCCCGACGTTCCACCATCGCCCGGATCTTCAGGCCAACCACTGCATCTTCGCCAACTGTTGTCTACCCAAGGCGGTGGTGGTGGTACTAGCCCGTTTGTTTCTCCGGGTCAGACGCCCGTCCCGTCTAGTTTGCCACCCTCCCAACCTCATTCAAGACACAATTCAGGACACTTTGTAATAACAAATAATGAACTGCTTGTTTAAAAAAGAGATTCTATTAATTATTTTGTATTGAAATAATTATTTTAGATGATGAACATGGACACCCCGACTTCATTCGTCACAGAGGCCAGCAGCGTCAGCAATGATTCGGCCTTTGTTTCGCCGCTCAATACACCATTATCGGTTAACAGATCGCGCCACAATTCAGCCTCCAATCTGCTGGTCAACCGAGTTCGCCATTCATCTGGAGCCTCGATTACTGTCCGTCATATGCCATATGCAACGCCTTCTCTGATGAATCACGGTCAGGACGGACTGTTTAATGCGTCTGTGCGTTCGCGTCACAGTTCTGGAGGATCGCCGTCATTGCCTCGTTCGGCACCGCTATCGCCACTCGTTCAGTCTTTCCCCCAACAGGTGTGATAATAGTTTTTTCAGTCATCATTTTTCAGTCTTTGAATTGTTTTTTTTTTTCCTTTTTTTGAAGACGGATTCGAGCGGCAGCGAGCGCATTCGTCAAGATTTGCGTCGTCGTCACGTTTCCGCCGGTGTCGTGCTGGGATTGAATCCTCATCAGGTCGCCGCTGCTGGCCGAGTCCAGACCACGCTCAACAATGCTGTGCCACATTTATGGGGTAGCGACCCACTTGCCCAAGAAATCGAGGGTCTTCTAGATTCTGCCCCGAGCATTGTCAATGACTCGGTGATGAGTCGCTCACAGTCAGTTCCGCTTCACCGGATGCTTCAGCAATTCCAGTCTCAAGGTATCACGAGATGTGAATTTGAACACAACTCAACTGTAAATCAAATGTCATACGGTCGTATGGTAGTTGGCACACAAGGCTATGCGACTGCCTCGCAGCCCAGTACGCCTTTTGGATGCGGCGGCAGGAATTTCACGTACAACGCGTCCGCCACCAGCAGCCCCTACAGTTACACCGCCACGCCCGTGCCAGCCGAATGGAATGATTTCAATTCCAACACAAACAACGGTGAGATCAATCAGATTGAAATCATACGGGACTCTTTTTATTTATTGATCCTGTGTATTTGTTTCCCTTGACGCAAAGGTGATCCAGGGACGGAAGGATTCGTCCAATTAGACTCGTCCCAACAGGAATTGGAAAACTTCCACGAAATCATCAGCGAAGTCTACGCTAACAATCACCAAGAACTGGCTCCATGCCTAGATGGATTAGGTGCGGAAGCCTTGCAAGAAGCCGCCTCTTCCGCCACGTTTTCTCAAATGAATTTTCAAGGATCCGGTTAGTTTCTTTGATTGTTTTTTTTTTTAAAGCTTTTGTGGTTATCGTTTCTTATTTTGCTTATAGGCGTGACTAATATGGATTCGGATCCTTCGCTGAGCTGCTCGGACACTGGCGACGGTTACCCACTGTCTGATTTGAGCGATTCCGTGACACTACCAGGTTTGATGGGTCCCGAAGACTTGGCAGCAACTCTGGTAGCCTTAAAAGAAGCGCCCGAGTTGAATCGACTGGTTCAGGATGTGGTTGAAGGACAACAATCTGTCGCTGTACCCCAAGGAATGTGAATCAGCAACACTCGACACACAAAAAAGATCCCCCTAGTCCAGTCAGCCGCTCTCTCTCTCCACCGGGTCTAATCTTTTGTTTGTTTATTAATTTTTTTTCTTCCTTATTTTGGTTTTGTTTTCTAAAGCGTTCCCTCCACCGTATTGTTGGTTTTGGGGACAAGAGAAGAGGGTGGGAGAGAGGGGTAGGGGCATTGTTACACGATTTAAAACAAGAAAGAAAAAAATCACACAGTACAAAGCTATATCTAAAGCGAATAGCGTTTCGAAGAGTGCATTATTAATGCATATTGTACATACTATTTCGAATCAATTTAGGCTCGCATCATTTTTCATTTTACCCTCCTGCTCCCTTCACAATAATAGAATGTCTACGAAGACGCCAACACGCACAGTCTTTGCTTTTCAATTTTCTTCTTTGCGCGTGACATTCAATTTTTTTGTGACGGCCTCAGCTAATCCCGAGAAATCTTTCGTTTTCTCGAGGTGTATAGAAGTAAGATTATTGAAAACTATAAAAGACTCTTCTCTTCTCTCTTTTACTATTTTATATTTTGTGCTTTTTGAACTTTGATTGAAAAGAATTGAGAACGGACGTTTCTTCCCTTTGTATGCGATACTGATTTGTTTCAAGCTTTTTGACGGTTTGGGCATTGAAAAGATTGATCCGTTGAGGATTCTAGACAAGAAAGATAGACAAGGGAGGGCACGTTTTGAAGATAAGAAGAAAAAAACTAAAAACTATATTCTGAGCTTTCTTTTCTTTTTGTTTCGATTTGATATATTCTTTTCTCTTTGCTCGTTGTATACCAGTGTGCCTTTTTGTTGGGCAGGGCGGCAGATATGTTTTTTTGACGTAAAAGGCAAACAGAAAATGATTTGGTCATCTAAATAGTTTGAAGCAGAAAAACAAAAACGAAATTTCAAAACGATAAACAATTTATTATTTGACGAAGAGACACCTGGGATTGGTTTTTGATGCGAGGTTTTTTTTCAATTAATTTTTTTTTTGTTAGCGCACTCGTTTAAACATTGCTTTCTTGTCTCTTTTTTCTTCCATCATGAGGTTAGATCCAAATTTTTTTTTTTTTTTCTTGGTTTCCCTTTGAATGAGTTGAGTTATTTTGTCTTGATACCGAAAGCTGGAAGGAAACTACAAATAGGAAACGCCAAAACGAAAAGGTGTGTCACGATCTCTCCCGGCTAGAAAAAAAACAAAAAAAGAAAGAAAACGTACATAACTTTTTTGTCTTCTCGAAGTTTGTCCGCTCATCGCGCGGGGAAAAAAATGCAAAATAAAAAAACACATTAAAATTTAAAACATTTAAAACTTGTACCTCTAAAAAGGAACAACAAAAAAAATTATTGAAATTGTTAGAACAGATTTAGAACTTATTACGTGCGCGCGGACGGGAGGTCGTCGTTTATCTATACAAGCTTTGTATACCACTTATTTTCTCGCGGATTGTGCTGTCGTTGAAGAAAAAATAAAGAAGCAGACATTTTTTGGCCAGAAATTGAATCGGGGGAGTACGGACCATTTTTCAGTTTCTTTATTCACATGCGAATGTCTTTATTTTTTGTTTGAACTACATTTTTGTTTTTCTCTCTTTCTGTTAGGCAAATGGTGCATTGCGATATGTTTGAAAATAGATTTTGAATTTTCCTTCATTCTAAATATGGAAAGTGATGATGGATGTGTGCAAAAATGTTATCATATTGTCATATTAGGAAATGTATGCGCGCTTCACATCGAACCGACTCTCTCTCTTTCATTTTTCTTTCATATTTCTCTCTTCTCCACTTGCATTGTTTAACTGCAAACTACAAAGACATTTTTTTGTACTCTGGTGGTTTCTTTTTTTTTGGTTTTTTTGTTCTGCCTTGATCATCATCCGCGCCTGTCGTCGTTCCTCCTTTTCTTCCCTCCTAATGATTTCCGCTCTGATCCATCTTTCGTTCCCATTAACTATATTTTTGCCTACCCCCGTCCCTCACCGTGAAATGGCGTAGCCCGACGACCCAATTGTCGTGCAGCTTTTCTATTTGTAGCTACGTTTATTCTAAATTGCATTCAGAAACCACCACCCCACCTCCCCAAACAGTTTTTCTTTCTCCTTCTTGGAGGATTCTTCTTTTTTTTTTGTTGCAAAAAAAAACTGATAAAAACGAGACATATACACGCGAGAAACACAAACATGTTGAGTGGATCATCGGCTTTTGAATATAAAGTTTATCCTGACCGCTGAAACTGCTTTTGATTTATTTGGGTATTGCTTGTAAAATTTGGATTTCCCCTGTGCATTTTTTTCAATTGTAAAATTTGTTGTTTTGTCTGTTTTTTTCTTTTAGACGTGGTACCTGGTAGTGCGATGTGAATTCTAAAATGCCTCGGGGAATTTTTTAGATTTATGTCCATAACTGAGTCTTGCGGGCTGCGGCTTTAATTTGGTATGTAAGTTTCCTGCAACTGTTTTGCATATCGCATAGGTGGGTAATGCGTATACCGTGAAGCCTGTATCCTTTTGCCCTTCAACGATCGCTTGCAGCCGAATGAACGCAGTCTCAGCAACAACATACAGTATAACGCAAAGTCAGGTAATGAAGATTTTAGATAATTATTTCAAGGTATGTTTGATTTAATTTGAACAACATGCAAAAAATGACAGAGATACAGAAAATGTTATTCATTTTTAAATGTTGCAAAGATTTCGGATGGAAAATACCAAAAATGATTACGGCTTGGTGCCGAAGCCAAACGTCTATATAACGGGGGTCAATGCCTTTGTTAAACACAATTTTCTAGAGCATTTCTTTTTTGCGAAAGAAAAATGATTTCACAAAAAGAGTTTGCATTCTTAGTGATGAAGATTTTCATGTGGATTCTCACAGGAGCCTTTTGGCATGGACTGTACCTATGGTCCAGTACGGGTTTACTTGCAAGCAGTATCATGTTGATGATTCTCCAATTGATGTTCATTTACGTGCCCCGTATTCGACCAGAGATTCGATCAGCCTTTGCCGCGTACAGTTGGATCTATCTCGTCTATTTTGGAATTGTTTCAATCTTAAATGGGTTTTCTTACTTCATACAAGGACTGCACGATCTCAATGGAATCAAGGAAATCATCATTTTGCCACCTTTTAGTCCTTTCCATCTTCACATTTATGTCTTCTTTGAGAAGGTGATTCAATACGTGTACTGGAAGATTCAAAAATATTACATGACCAGTTATGCTGAAACACAAAGGGAGATTTACGACGATGGCGTATGTGCAATTTGCATGGGTCCGCATGAAAATCCGTCACGACCTTATTGCGGTCACACTTTTTGTTTCGAATGCCTCTGGAGCTGGTGTCGCATCAAAATGGCATGCCCATTATGCAGCAGACCCGTCACCGCTATCAAATCAGAGCGGCAACCGCAATACGTAGACGGCCATCCATCATCAGACATAAAATCTTTGATTCATTTCAATGTCGACGAGTTTGGACTAAACGAAGAATTTGTTGACATTAAGCGTCAACACAGTCGTGTTTGGGATGAAGTGGTTGGCCCGTTTGGTGTCTTAGTTTTCTTTGGATTTATGCAATGGCTTGGAATTACAAATATGCAGCAGCGATGCAGTCTAACGCCCCGCAATTCATTTACGGAAAATACAAAGAGATATAGGCAGTAATGTAACTCAGCTCGTTACAAGTTCCGAAATCGCGTTATATACTCATTTCAACACTCGTTTGTATCAATCGCTAATAATGAAATCCATACACTTTCTTTTTTCAAAACATAAAAATCATTTGTTCGCCAATATTTATTACTTATTTCATTTTCAATAATATTTTTATTATTTCTAGAGAAACCAGCAGAACTGTGCATCTGATTTCGAGATAGCTGATTGTTCCATTTAAAGGTTAGTTGCTGGTTTACTTGATGAACTTTTCTTTTTCAGCGCTAGTATTTGCTTCACGTAGCTTTTAAACACGATTCATTCCCGATGGTAGTTCTAGCGACACAAACTCTTCCGTAGTGATGTTCGTCTAAATCGGGACAGTTTTACCTTACCATTACGCCTTTTTTCCCATTAGAGAAAGGCAATTTTGCCATTTTGGGGGAAAAGTTTCGATTGAATTGGAATGCTCGTCGTCGATCCTCAATCCGTTCAGGTAAGTTCAATAACATTTTCAATCAGACTATAATTGAAGCTGCAATTATGCGCCAAATGTTTCAAACTTATAGTAATTAAGCGACACGTAACGGACAGGTTCAAGGGATCGACGACACTGAATTGAAATTCCTCGTCGCCTATCTGAATGACGGCGAATGAGAAGTTGAATGCAGGATCCAATTACACGCGCTGTCAATGAGTTTCGTCGGGAGTCTCACAGACCAAGTAAGGAGATTGTATCACTTTTGGTTTCAGATGGCACAACTGCAAGGTAAGCAAGCTGATCTCTATTCGCCATTTCAAATAGGCCTAGAGCAAGATATTCCTAATATTCCTAATATTTTTTATTTATTGAACCAGTTCAACTAAAACTGCCTGGAATTTCTCTCAGGTTTTCTCATCTTAATAATTCGGCGTGACGATCAAAGCCAAAACATTTAAATTACCCAGGTAATTCTCGTCGTATCTCCTTTTCAAGACAAACTTTCACACTGTTTATAAAAAGTTCTTATATTCTTACAATTTCCATTTTTAGGAACGATTCTTGCTCCCCAAGTCTGAGAATGTCAACGATGATACCATCGCTTACCTTTCGTTGGTTCCCCTGACCTACACAACTGATTTCGAGACGATTGGTTTCAACCTGGTTGGCGGACATTGAGTCCTCAAAAAATATCACGCAGAATCTGAAATGGAAGCGAATGGCAGGATCATCTTTAACGTCAATGAAACTGGTTAGTTCACATTTTTATTTTAAATATTCCGAAATATAAAATTACTCACCTTATTTTATCTAAACAGATTACTATCGAGTCAATTATGATGCGCATAACTGGATAATGCGCATGAATAATGTGCTTAACCGACTATGACACTGTATTTCATCCAACGAAATACCAGAAACTAAAAACGAATATCTGCCGTGGGAGGCCAAACTAACAGCATCGACGATTCGACCAGGATTCGACGCTGGGACAGGAACCTGGTTAGTGGTTACGCCTTTCTTCAAGTAAGTTTGTGGTTTTCCTTTTTTTACATGGCGAGAAAAAATACTTTTCTTTTCATAGAAACAATCATTTTCTTACGTAATCTTATCAGTAATTTTTATTCAATTTCCATCTTAAACTGTTCGTCTAATATTTCTGCGATGAATAACGGGTGTCGCTGAACGACTCGAAGTGTCCAGCAGTCAATGCATGTAACATCGATTCTTCGCCTTTTTCTAGATATTTGTTGCCTTTTTCCAGAAATTTCTTATTTTTCACGTCGAGGAAAAGAGTAGGGAACCATCACTCGTTCATATCCTGACAGATGGATTCTTGGTAAAGACGGATTATTTAAAGAACGGGCTACCCCATCAGTCTGGGGTCGTTCTGAACGAAAAGTTATGCGTTGCCCAGCACGAAAGTATACGTCTAGGTCGGCTTCAGCCTTCTTGCTGTATACGTAATCAGAGTCGTATCCCATGAGATTGCATAGGATGATTCCTTTTTGATCATCACAATCCACCACGAGACTTGTTAAAACACGGCAGGTACCAGTAGGCGATGAGAAATCAATAACAGCTTTAGAAATGTGGAAAGACCGTTCAACAATTAACGTATGCTTGATGTCCGGTTCGATGACCATACCTTGGAAAAAGAATGAAAATAAGTTAACGCGAAATTCATTACCGTTTTAAATCACTTACTCCAGAACTCCATTTCTTTTGGAATATTCGTCATTTTGATGGAAATTATCAAGACTTTAGTAAATAAGTTGAAAACACAAATCACAAAAGCAAAACTTATTGAAAAAGAGAGAGGTTAGCACAGATAAAGACCACTTATCTGGTCTTATCTACTCACTGTGGTCTTTATCTATGGGTTAGTCAGAGTGGCAGAGTGGGTTATTAGTTTTCATCTTAAGTCGTGATGAATTTAGCTTTACTTGTCAGTATTTAATTATTTATTAAGTTTCAGTTCATTACGTCAATTTAACGCATTTAAACGTCGTTAACTCGTTTCACAAATTATCGGAAGTTGCCCCACGATTGAAGCTACACATCACGCAGGATAAAATATTAATCCCGAGTTATATTTATCGTTCATACTTTCGGCTATTTTTAAAGGAACGAAAGCATTTAGTGAAGATTAGTTAAAACAAGGAATTTTAATTTTTCGATTACAAGGAATTTTGTTAGAAACAAGGGCTTTTGTGGAATGCAACAGTTTGTTAGACGACAAATTCATATCCTGACAGATGGATGGTTAAAGTTTTGAAGAGATTATTAGTGGACTCATCAGGGTGAAGTTTTTCCGAGTACAGTGTTATGTGCTGCCCAACACGGAAGTTGATGTCTAGGTCGGCTTCCGACTTCACTATTTTCTTTGTTTCTTGACTACCCAAATTGCATAGGATGACTCCTTTATGATCCTCACAATCCACAATAAGGCTTGTTATAGCAGAATGAATGTAAACTCCACAAGAATCGTGAGGTCGTGAAGAGAAATCGATAACAGCTTTGGAAATGTGGAAAGGCCGTTCAACAGTGAACGTATACTTGTTTCCCGGTTTAATCACCATACCTGGAGACAGGAATAGAAATAAGTTAACGCGCAAATCACATGTTTTAAATTCACTTACTCCAAAATGACATTTCTCTATGAATGTTTATTGACATTCCGATGAGAAAATTGCCAGCGCTTAAATTATTAAAAATGTGAAAAACTGATGTGAGCCTAACTGAAAGAGCGCCCTTCGTCAAGACAGTGCTACTTGTATTCTGACGAGAAGCAATGAGCTGGAAAGGACAAACGACCATCAAATTGCTGTGCGCATTCGTCGCTTATTATAAGGAAATCAACGTCGACGAGTAAAAAGACAAACAAGGTCAGCTTAGGTCATTAAATTAAGCTAGAAGAGATAAAAAAACGGATGAAAACAATAACAAATCCTTAATTTATACAAGTCTGCAAGCAATTATTATTAGTGTGTAGGACAGTGGTGTGTGTTGCTGGATCCCTTTATGGTATACATTTCTCTTGATATATTCGGAAATCGGTGTACGGTTCTAAATTTGTCTTGATTTACCTCTACAAATTAATAACATAATTATTGTACGGCGCATATAAATCTGTCACTCATCCCAAAGCGACTGATGAAAACACTATATACGTATTTTTAAAAAATAGAAAGTACGGACTTCTATTGATGCAGACTTCTTTGAAAAACCTCTTGGAAATAAAAGAAAGGAGTGGATGGGGCGGATTCAGTTAACGTCTTTTTGTATTTTCCAGGAATAAATAAGGTAAATATGGCAAATAGTTCTTACTTCTTGAAGGAATTTTTCAATGGATATAGCCATATATGATACTGGGTTTCCATTAAAATTAGGATATTAAGTTTTAATGAAATTCAGGATAAAGATATATTCTCAAATAACGTCCAAGTGAAACCATAATCGGGGCATCAGGTATCTCCTTGAATAAATTTAATTAAAAATGTTCCATCTTGTTTATTGTCTGACAAGGTTGCTACTGCGCTTCGATTGCGAAGCACAAGTTTAATTGGTAGCTGAATGGCCATCGTTTGACGGTCAGAAACCGCACCCAAATCGTGACAAATGATGCCTCCAAACTTGGCGAAAGTTTTGTCCTTGTTAGACTTGAATTTGAACCTCAAAAAAACAGGATTACGTCAATCTGTTGAGTTAAATAAGAAAACCAAAATGCTAAAAGCGTATACACGTTCATCGATTCAAGATAATTAGACAGCTGGACTTGAATGTGGCCGCGGCTACGCCCATCCAAGTATTATGGAGATATTAGCAAAGAGATACAACGGAAGAGTTTCGTCCACTAACTAATGGCAGCTGGGGCAATATCACAGTTAAATAGCCCCCGAAATGGACTTCAAAGGAAGGAAAGTTACCAAATGCGGATGCTGGTTGGAGTGACTCCAGCAGTTATCTACACATCGCGATTGATCATCACAGCTCTGCAACTTGAACAAAGTTAATTTACAAAGTCAAATGTGTTTATAACATTAAGAGTCTATAAGGTGAGGATTGTTTGAATTAACTTCGCCTTTATCCCGATTCCATGTCGAATTTTGTTTTTAAATCCAGAAAGAATTGGGTGTAACTTTTATTCGAATGTCCAGACATTCAGCTCAGTCACCTTGTTCCGTTTTTTAATGGGGAATGTGATTCATCGACGACAGCCGAAAACCTTTTTGTTTCTTTTATTTCCCTACGGCCGTTAGCCCTTAGACTGCGCGTATACTATTGGAACGTTTTTATCAAACTGGGCGGGCCAACTTTGTAGTATGGATATTCAAATAGGAACGAGCAGTAAAAGAGAGAGAAAGAAAGAACAGAGAATATCTCTTTTTCTACCATACAACCTGTAACTCAAGTTTGAGTCGCCTAAAGGCAACAACCAAGAAGACACGGAACCGCAAGAGTTCGGTCCGGTCTCGAGTTCCCACTAGTTGGTTTGGTTTCCAAGCCACAACAACAGTCGTACGACAGCGAATAGAATTTTACACCCTAGTACGTTTCAAAACATCGGCCAGTGCAAAGTATATACACGGCTATAGTGATTTTAAAAAAGTTGAATTTTTTAAATTTCTCTGTTTCATTTTTTAAAAGTAACCAATTGTAAATTTTATTTCAATCGATCGTCCTTGGCAGCTTTTGGCCTTCAAATTCCACTGGAAAATTCATCTCAGCAGCAGTCACAGGTACGCAACATATCAGTTGCTATATAGGAAATCGTGAGTATATAGTTAAATTCAAGTGTCGGACGTGCTTTCGCCATCGTGACTCTGTCGTAAATCAGTCCCATGATTTGCCAAATTTGGAAAAATGAGAAATTTTAAAAGAAAAAAAATCCCCAATGATTTAAAAGAGCTTTGTATAGAAAAGAAAAGTTATGCTGACTTTGTTTTTTCCTCTCTCTGCATTCTTTGTTCCGAGTCTGAGTGAAAAGGAAGACAAAAAAAAAGTAGTCTTATATATGTTATACGTGACGCTGGTTGTAGTGGTTTTCACTTTCTTGTGTGTGTGCGTAATTGCAGGGACACGGAGCAACAGAGCGTGAAGACGACAACGACGTTTGGGGTTAAAGTGAAAGTCTTAAGCGATATGTCTGGTGGTCTTCACCTGACTGTTACCAAATGTCGCGCGTTTGGATTCATCTTGGTCTTCATCGGGTCGATTATGACCGTTGGTCTTTCCGTCTACTTTCTAGCCGTTCGTCCTAATTATCCGGCGGCCAACAGCTGTTCATCGCCCAAGAGGCCGCTTTCTCAATCAAACTTTCTCGGTGGCCTTTGGTCTAATAAAAGTGTCCTAGTAGAAAACGTCATCCGATTACCACGGACTGTATTACCTCGTCACTATGACGTTCGTTTATGGCCCATTTTGGAAAAGGGGAATTCCACTGTGCTCGGACGAGTGGCTATTGATGTCCAATGTTTGCAATCAACCGATCGCATCGTTCTTCATAGTTCAGACATCAACGTTGATCTCAAATCTGTACAGGTACTATAAAAATATAACTAACTCTAAGACGACTTCAGTTCAATAACGGTTTTCAAATTTGCATTCGACAGGTAATTGAACGTGGGACAGCAGAGAAGTCGCTATTTATCGAAGGGGTCGATTATGAAACAGTAACGGAATTTCTCGTCATCCGTTTGAATGTGGAGCGTAAAGTCAAACTGGCCAAAGGGACAAACTACACATTGTCGATGAATTTCGTCGCTAACCTCACCGATACGTCGGCTGGATTCTTTCGCTCTGTTTACATCGAAGATGGTGTGGAGAGGTAATGCGTAGCGCATTTATTTTTGTGTGACGCATCTGTATTCTATCAACAATCTGTCACGTCCCGTCGTCGACTACTCAGGTACATGGCCGTTTCACAAATGGAGCCAACTGACGCCAGACGAGTTTTTCCTTGTTTCGACGAGCCAAACATGAAGGCTATTTTTACTGTCACTCTTGGACGTCATCGCGATATGATGGCTCTCTCCAACATGCCGTTGATTAACACCACAAAAATGTAATTTACAATTTGTAGTTTTTCTTTGAAAAAAGAATTCAAGAAAGTTTTTTTGTTGCAGGAATGGGATGGAAGATTTCTATTGGGATCATTTTGCTCCGTCCCTGTTGATGTCAACTTATCTCGTGGCGTTCGCAGTGGCGAATTTCACCAAAATAGAGGCCGATGTCGGTGATAATAATTGGAAATTCAACATCTATGTCCGTACGTCAGCCATCAGCCAAGCTCAGTAGAAAACTAGACACCAATTTCTTTTTAAATTATTCATTTACGTATGTTTTTCCTCATTTATTTGAAAATGATGATAAAGGTACGCCAAAGTCATAGGACCCAAGACTCAGACATTTTATGAAAATTATTTTCAAGTGCCATTTCCTTTGCCTAAACAAGACCTGATGGCTATACCAAGTGCTTTCGTTGGAGCCATGGAGAACTGGGGTCTATTGACTTTTGGGTAATATTATTATAACGATAGGCTTATCTTATCTTCTATTTATTTTTAAAATGTTTGGATTTCAGAGAGTCTGTTCTACTATACGATGAGGATGTGTCTTCATTGGATGATCGTCAAACCGTGGTCGAATTGGTAACTCACGAATTAGCCCACCAATGGTTCGGCAATTTGGTATTATCAATAATATTTATGAAATATCATATTAATTACTATTATTAATTTTATTATTACCTTAGGTTACTATGGATTGGTAAGACTGGCTAATATTGATATTTGGAGATCAAACAAATTGCGTCATATAATTGCTGCTTTTTATAAATTGAAAGGTGGACAGAGCTGTGGCTAAAGGAGGGATTCACTTCTTATGTTGAATGCCTTGGAGCCGATTTTGTAAGTCATCGCTTTTGGAAATATGCTGGGAACTTTTCTTGTGAATTGATATTTAGGTGGATCCTAGTCTTGAGAGGCTTCAGCAATTTGTGACTAGCGGACTTCAAACAGTCATGAGACTGGACGCGCTAGAATCAAGTCATCCAATCAGCATACTAGTCAATCATCCCGATGAAATTGGCGAACTCTTTAATGACATCTCATACAAAAAAGGTCTTTCTGAATTTTTTAAATGTTCATTAACACATGAATTCATTTTCACGATTTGTAAATACGTCACTGACAGGAGCCGCAATTATTCGTATGTTGGCCAGTTTTATCGGTGACCAGTCCTTCAGGGATGGACTCACCTACTACTTGAGAATACAGTATATTAACAAAAAAACAAGACATTATTATACAAACGATTTGTTTTTTAATTATGAATTCTTGTCCAGTCAATACGGCAATGCGGTGCAAGACGATCTCTGGAACGCGTTCGACAAACAGGCCAAACTGGACCGGATTTTCCTGCCCACTAAAGTCAAAACGATTATGGACACTTGGACGGTTAAGATGGGTTAGCATTGAGCAAAAAAAAAACATTGAATTTCTGTCTTGTACAAGTTTTATTTGTATAATAGGTTTCCCTGTAATAACAGTTCAGCGTGACTATATGAGTCGCAATATTTCAGTCACTCAGGTTGATCTCCGTCCGTTTTCAATTTGAATTCATTGATATCTTTCATTTTACACTTTTACAGAAACGATTCCTTATTAGGAAATCCAATTCTACAACTGCTGATACGACCGTTTACCTTTGGTGGGTTCCTTTAACTTACACGGCTGATTTCGAGACAATTGAAACTAACTGGTTGGCGGACAATCAATCCTCAAAAAATCTCACACTAGAATCTGAAATTGGAATGAATAACTGGATCATCTTCAACGTCAATGAAACTGGTTAGTTCCCAATTTTTGCGATAAGAGATCTATTTAATGACGACTCCATCGATCACCTGGACAGGATACTACCGTGTCAATTACGACGCGCATAACTGGAAGTTGATTGCCCAGCAATTGATGACAAATCATACGGTCATTTCAGTCATCAATCGAGCTCAAATTATGAACGATGCGCTTAATTTAGCCAGAGCTGGATTATTGCACTATGAAACGCCGCTCAATTTAACGAAATACTTGGAACGAGAAGTGGAATTTTTGCCGTGGGAATCGACGCTGACTGCGCTATCTTATCTGAATTCAATGATGCAACGGACACCTGGTTACGGCCTTCTCAAGGTGACCCATTAAACAAAATGAGTTTTAATTAAAACATTGAATATTGATCTGTATATACTTTCCCAGAATTACGTCATGAAGATATTGTTGCCGCTATACAATTCCTTGGGATTCGTTCACAGAACGAGTGATTCACATTTGACAGGCAAATTACGTCGTAAAGTTGTCCAGTGTATTTGTTTTATGGGACACAAGGACTGCCTCACAAGGGCAATCGATTCTTACAGTCAATGGATGGCCGATCCTGGAAATATCACGTAATTATTAATGTTGTATTTTCATCTATAGAATTTATTTTTATATTGCATTTGTATTGACAGAATTGTGCCTTCCGTCGTGAAAGGAGTTGTCGCCTGCACGGCCATCCGTCACGGCGGTGAATTGGAATGGAATTTTGCTTTTAAACGCTTCCGGGAAAGTAATGTGGCGAGCGAGAAAGCCACTCTCCTCTCTTCGTTGACGTGCACACAAGAGTCGTGGATTTTGGCAAAGTGCGTTTGTCTGCTGATTTTCTAATCGAAATTTCGTCCGTTATTGCATTTCTGTCATTTCGTTTAGAATGTTGGAAATGTGCCTAAATCCGGCCGTTGGATTCCGCACGCAAGACGCTCTCGACGTGATCAAAACTCTTGCCGAAAATCCGATTGGTCGCTTTATGACTTTCAATTTCGTGCGTGAAAAATGGCCGGAAATGACGAAAATGTAAAGCGCAAATTTGCTCCTCCTCGGGCGCGTTCAATTTGAATAATTTTGTCTGTTTTCTCTTGGTAGTTTCAATTCGATTCACAGTTTAGCCCACGTCTTTGAATCGATGACGAAATCGTTCAACACCGACATGGAATTGAAAGAGGTTTGTACATTCATTTGTTTGTTTTTTTAAAAATACTAAAATTCACTTAATGATTCGCGTTTTATAATAAGCTTTCGGATTTCGTTGGAAAGAACAAGGAATTGCTTGTCAGCGCAATGACACGTTCCACTCAACAGTCCATCGACCGAGTTCGAAGTAATTTGAGCTGGATGAGACAAAATTATCAGCAGGTAGTCAACTGGCTCCAACAAAACAATCCTGCGACGAGTACCTGATCAGCTGTTTCATATTATTCTCGACGTACACTTCACACACTAATTCAACATGACGTCAAGTATCTGGCGACGCAGCTGCTGCAACTTTTAAAAAAAGGAAGAAAAACAAACAAACTGTTTACTCAGCACAGTTGGAGTGAATCAAACTGAATGTTGTGAATATTTGTTAAGGATTTTTCCGCGGGGAATTTGTAACGAAACATGATCGAAAGTTGGTTATATAAAACAACAAGAAAATTAAAAGTATTAGTTCGATAGCCTTTCATTTGAGTGCCGTGTCAACAGTATGGAAAAGCGTTGCACATGACCTTGTTCCATATTTTTCCCCTATTGAATGTTGCGCGTTTGCAAGTTTCAGAAATACGCCGAGCCGATTAGAGACGACTGGGCAGCCGGCCAACTCATTTCGAACACATGTTTTGTTGGCAATTCCCATATATTTTTGTGTTGATCATTTCACCGGTAGTAGCAGCAGCTGCACGGGCTGCAATCTTTGCCCATTGGCGGACTGACAAGAAAATACGTAGAGTACTACTATACCGACATCCTATAAGGTCGTTTGTTTTTTAGTTTGGTTTGTTTTTTGTATGTGTCTTTTTTAGAGATTTATACTATGTAGGGGTGGGTTTGTAAGCCGAGAAGATAGGGAAATGTATAAGCGGCGTTTAAAAAACAAAGAAGTCATTGTGAAACGAAAAGAAAAGGTGAAACGGAGATAAAAAAGAAAAGGATTGCTAAGGAGAGGAAAGGGTAGTGTACTTATATAAGAGAAATGGGTTGCAAACAAGTTAGAAAGTGGAAAAAAAACTATTAGGTACACTAGTGGAAATATAATTCCAATAAAGAAACGATGATTATAGAAAACACCAAAGTGAATTTCGGTGTGGGTTAAGTAAAAATGTCACCCTCTCCTTATTTCGTTGTAAAATCCGATTTGCTAGTTTCTCTCAATAGTTTCACGCCCATAATAATAACTAGGCATTTGTCAAACAAGGCGCCCTTTGAAATATGAACAAAAGCTATAGAGCCAAACTATTTAAAAAAAAATCTACGTCTAAAATTAAGTTGTGAGAAAGTTGACCCGCTGCCCTGATTCTGAAGCGCACAGCAGTCAATCTATGCCAACACATAGTAATATATAAGTCGTGTTACTCGTGTGAGATGATTTTCTTTTGGCTTCGGAGCTGTGTTTAATAATGGAGAGGAATTCTGTGGAATTGCACACCGATGGACGGCGGGCCAAGGTCGACCACACCTGTCAAATCAAGTGATTTACATAACAGGAGGACGACAGGTCTCTCCTGTATAGTTTCGTTTTTTATTTAAATTGTATTGTAACACGGTCACCAGGTAAACTCATATCTTTGATTCCATAGTCGAGTGTATTATATACCTGTTTGGTTGCTACTGGCCCACTCTCTCAATATAGTCTTGAGGTTTTTGTATTTGAAATATTATTAAGGAGAGAAAGCCAGCAGCCCGAGAAGTTGGAGGTGACATCAAACAAGAAAATGAACCTTAAGGCCTCGATCCATACGTGCGCAATAGATATGATGATATGGTCGTCGGTAATGTTTATCATAGAGAGAGAGAGACATGGCAGCAGCACTTTACTACGGTGCTGTATTATATTAGACGCGCATTGTAAACAGCCAAGTTCTCGCGTGTCTAACAGACACGCACAGTCCGTCGCCAGCGTTTGCTGCAAGTGGACGCGCTCCTTTAGCGTTCCACACACTTTTCTCTCTCATCATCTCGTGTTTTCTTTCGTTTTCACCGCGAGTTTTTCTCTCTTTCTATTCATCACACTTTCTCCCTGTTGATCGTATCGTTGGCACACACTTTTTCTCATTGACATCTGGAGCTCTTTCACGTGCACAGGTATGTTTCTTATTTCCTTTTAGTTTGTCGTTTTGTTACTGCGGGCGTATTCATATTTCAAATGGTGTTAAAGTGTGGGTCACAATAACTAGACAATTGAAATGAAATCCGAGAATTGAACAAAAGTGGTTTGATTGGAAAGTGGGGGATGTGGTGACGTTCCCATTTTTTGCGTTTTATTTTTCTCTCGTCTTTTTAACTGCGGTAGAGCATTTAGCATATGTAGTGTGTGCGTTGATTGTTTTGTTTTATGTTTTGAGGGCCGGTTTCTTTCCGTTCCGTTCAACGAGAAGAAATAAAACAGAAAAGAATTGAAAAAAAAAAACTATTTTGAGAAAATGCCTCTGTGCTTTCCCCGTGATGGACGAGATTGTTTATTTTCCTCTTGTACAGTTCTCTTTTCTTATTCTACTTTTATCGCATCAAGCCCTTTTGGGCTAGACAAACAAAACAAACAATTCTCGAATCTCTTTTTTTGTTGCCTTTCTTATTAATAGCTGACGCCATCACACGTCAAAAAGATTCGTCTAGTCTACGCAGCGAGAAAAAAGAAAATATTCCCACTCAATTTTAGCTGATAGACACACAAGTATATCCGAGTTATAGAAGTGGAAAGAGGTAAACACTTCTCACACATGTCCGGGCACTTGAAAAAAACTAGCGCTATTGCGATGTGGAATGAATTGACTTTCGATTGTGAACCAAAACCTCATAGGATTTGGTAGGATAAAAAGTTCCACTTGCCCCTCGTCCATTTATTTTTGTACAGTATAGTTCACATGCCCTCGAGTGTACAAGTCCCTCTGATGCGCGTATCTCTATTGAAATCCGATCTCTCTCTCTCTCTCTCTCTAGCCAGATATTTCAATTAAAGAGAGTCAACTTGTTCGCATTTCTTTTGATAATGGCACTTCAACTTGTGCAATCAAACTGTCTGACTGACTTGGCTGCTGCCAATAGAAATGGAAACAATATTGCGTACTACAATTCAGAATTTGATTTACTATCAGAATCCTGTGGACGACAAAATGATTATTCACTACGTGAGTTTTGGAATGTTGTTTCATGAATTGTGCGCACATGTACACATAACGCAGCAGAGATGATTTTGGGGAATGTTTGGAACAATGGGGAATAGCGCATTGTATTATTACATGCGAGGGAGCGAGCGCTATCCAATTTCCGTATTCACAATGAAATTCTGTCTGTTGAAATGTTTAACATTTTGTTCTTTTTTTAAATGCAGAGCGGACGAGCCTATTATTCAGAAGCCCTCAGGGAAATCACTTTACCTTATTTGAAAATCTAAAAAGCTTTTTTTTTTTTCAAATAAAAACAATCGACAATGAAAACGACTAGTGGCGGTTACGTGGTGTCCAAGTGCCGGGCCCTGCTCCTACTCATCGTTTTCATCGGTTCACTCATTGCCGTCGGTGTATTGGTCTACTTTTTAGCCGATCGTCCTTACCCTGCGGCCGCTACCAATGGAGCCACTGCTTCCGCTTCTTCTTCTTCTTCTACTACAACCAACAAGAAAGACCAGCATCACGAAATGAACGGCAGCAATAATAAGAACGTCCGTCTGCCTAGGGCTGTTTTGCCTGTTCGTTATGATGTTCGACTCTTCCCCGTTTTGGAGAAAGGCAATTTTTCTATTCTGGGTCAGGTATCCATCGACCTGGAATGTCAAATGGAAACGGACCGCATTGTCCTGCACAGCGCTGATATTGTCGTCGATCCTAAATCCGTCAAGGTATAATGGCCAACTATATGGAACTATGTAATGTTGCAGAAAGGGGACAAAATGATTCGTTCAATTTTCAGGTGATTGAACAAGGAAAGTCTAGCGGCAAAACTCTGATGGTGGCCAGCGATGGGATCCACTATGATATCGAAATGGAGTTTCTCGTCATTCGTCTGTGTCCCAAACACAAGGACAAATTGGTCAAAGGAGCCAATTACACGTTGTCGATGAACTACGTTGGTAACCTGACCGATCAGCTGCGGGGCTTGTACCGTTCCACTTACAAAGAGGATGGCGTCGAAAAGTAATTTTTGATTCTCTTTTCTATCTCCAATTTAATGTGTTCATTTCCTTTTTGATGGGAGAGAAAGCGGCGCCGGCGTTTATTATTGATTTGCTGCTCTCTCTTTGACATTTCAGGTACATGGCCGTGTCTCAGATGGAGCCGACCGATGCCCGTCGAGCTTTTCCTTGTTTCGATGAACCGAATATGAAGGCGATTTTCAGCGTCACTTTGGGCCGCCATCGTGACATGACTGCTCTTTCCAACATGCCGTTGATCAACACAACTCAAATGCAAGTCACGCTATTACATCATTTAAATCTATTCATTTTGCATCCGTCGATGATTGCATTTACGGCAGTTTCACATGTAATTATAATATTTCCCTCCTCTTTCATCATATAGGGAAGGCATGGATGGATTTTATTGGGACCATTTCGCTCCTTCGGTTCCCATGTCAACTTACCTGGTCGCCTTTATTGTGGCCAATTTCACGCAAGTTGAAGCTGACGTCGGTAATGCGACCTGGAAGTTCAACATTTACGCACGCCCTTCGGCTAGCAACCAGGCCCAGTGAGTTTATTCCTTCCTCCATCAATTCAATTTCATTACATTTGCAAGATGATTTCCTTATACATTCGTGCGTGTTTATTCGTCAAAGATACGCAAGAGAGATTGGACCGAAAATCCAAGCCTTTTTTGAAGACTATTTTCAGATTCCATTTCCGTTGCCCAAGCAGGATATGATTGCCATTCCCGATTTTGCTGCAGGTCTTTTTCCTGTTTCTTTTTTATTTTTTTAAATTTGAAAATGTGTTTCTATCATTTTGAGTTGAACTGAGATTTGGTTTGGTATATCTCGTTTGAGTGCAGGTGCCATGGAAAATTGGGGATTGATTACTTACAGGTAAATGGTCTATTTTATTTCAAACTTTTCGTCTTTTTGACATTTTGTTTCTTTTAAAATATTACAGAGAAACTGCGCTGCTCTACGATGAAAAGAAATCATCGGTTAACAACAAAGAACGTGTTTGCGAGGTTATCGCTCACGAATTGGCTCATCAATGGTTCGGCAATTTGGTATTAATATAAATATATTATTATAGTTATATGAATTATTGATTGGACTATTATTTATAACTCCCTTCAGGTCACAATGGACTGGTAAGGATTTTTTGCAAATTTGTATCACCTTATTATATGTTAACTTGTTATTTTATTTCAAAGGTGGACTGATTTGTGGTTGAACGAAGGTTTCGCAAGTTACGCAGGTATATAACATTATTTAGATTGCTTTAATTGTTGTTTTTTAAATTGCATTTTTAATGGGTTGCAGAGTATCTCGGCTCGGAACACGTTGAACCGGGACTCAAATGGCTTCAGCAGTTTGTAACCAGAGATTTACAGGATGTGATGAGTTTGGACGCACTTGAATCAAGTCATCCGATCAGCGTCGTCGTTCACCATCCGAATGAAATCAACGAGATTTTTGACCGCATCTCGTACGGAAAAGGTGCCACAATTATCCGCATGTTGGCCGCTTTCCTCGGTGAAAAAACCTTCAGACAGGGACTGACTAATTACTTGAAATCACGGTAAAGTGCAATCTCATCACTAAATCTCAAACTATATTATTGATTTTCCCTGTGTTTCTACTAATTAGTCAATACGGTAACGCCGTTCAAGACGATCTGTGGGACGCTTTGACTAAACAAGCCAAAGCAAACAAGGTTCCGTTACCGACTGGCGTGAAACAAATCATGGACACTTGGACTTTGAAAATGGGTACACAAATGACGTCATTTCATTTCGGAATGTACATCATTCTAATTTGAATGTGTTACATTATTCATAGGTTTTCCGGTCGTCACGGTGACTCGCGATTATGACAATAGTTCCGTTTTCCTTAGTCAGGTAAAAAACAAATGACATTTTCAACAAATCAATTACTATACGGCGGATGCGTGAAAATAGGAACGATTCTTGATGCAACGTTCCAACGCCAGTAGCCAGGACAAAACGGTTTACCTTTGGTGGGTACCTCTGACATACACGACAGACTTTCAAACGATTGGATCCACCTGGTTAGCCGATGGACAAACTAGCAAGAAACACGAGCTGAGCATTCCAGCCGATAAGAACCAGTGGCTGATTTTCAATGTTGACCAAATGGGTAAGGATTTTTTTCTCTAATAAAAAGATTTTAACGTCATTCAATTATTAACGCGCCGTTTCTTTCAAATTGGCAGGCTATTATCGCATCAACTACGATTCTCAAAATTGGCAAATGATTGGCCAGCAACTGATGACTAATCACACGGCTATTTCCGCCATCAATCGAGCTCAAATTATGGACGATTCCCTGAATTTGGCAGAAGCTGGCCAGTTGGATTACGAAACGGCGTTGAATTTGACGCGCTACTTGGAACACGAAACCGATTACGTTCCATGGGATTCCGCCCTGTCTAGTTTGGGTTACATTTCCTCCATGATGTCCCGCACTTCCGCTTACGGCTTGTTGAAGAAACATTTCCGCACCATCATCACGCCGTTGTACAACCTAGTGGGATTCGATCAAAAAGTCGGCGAGGATCTTTTAACGACGAAATTGCGTATCAACGCCGTTTCGTGGGCTTGTTCTATGGGCAACAAGGACTGCATCAGCCGTTCCGTCAATTCCTACGCTCAGTGGATGGCCGATCCGGAGAATATCGAGTAAATATTTAAGCGCTAAACTATTATTTAAAATGTCTTAGAATTTGACACTTTTATTTTTTTTTTTTAAATTAGTTTAATTTCACCTAACCTCAAAGGCACTGTGACGTGCACTGCCATCCGAGAAGGCGACGAAATTGAATGGGAATTTGCTTTGAATCGCTATTTGGCCAGTAATGTGGCCAGCGAACAAGCTGTTCTTCTTTCATCCATGTCGTGTTCGGAAAAGCCGTGGATTTTGGCCAAGTAAAATTGCGTTCAAAATATAGCCATTTAATTCATTTTTTAATATATGTATTTTTGGCAGGATGTTGGAGATGAGTCTGAATTCGACGTCTGGAATCCGAAAACAAGACGCTGCTCGTGTCATCAGTCAAGTTGCTTATAATTCACTTGGTCGTTACATGTCTTTCAATTTTATTCGTAACAATTTTGATGAGTTGCGCAAAGTGTAAGTGTTATCGCTAGATGAAAAAGTCGAGTCATGCGTCATTTAATTTAAAAAAATTGTCTTTTTCATTTCAGGTTTCCGTCCACGTTCAGTTCAATGTCTGGTATCATCAAAGCGGTAGCGTCATCGTTCAACACCGAACTTGAATTGAAAGAGGTAACTGAATCCTTCTTTTCTGTTTGTAATATACTGTTACGTCATTTTCTGTTTTTTTGTTTTTTAAAATAGTTGATGCAATTCCGAGTGGAGAAAAGTGTCGGACTTAGTGGTGCGGAACGAGCTACTCAGCAGTCGATCGACCGGGCTAAAAACAATCTCAACTGGATGAGACAAAATTATCACAAAGTGGTGGATTGGCTTCAACGCATCTACTGAGTTGCGCAACATGCAATTCTGTTATATTTTCTACAGTATGAAATCTCCTCACTTTTTGCCTTTTTATCCTTTTTTAATTTCTCTCCCTGTCAACATATTTCACATCCTGTACTGACGAAATCAGGTCTATTACCGATTATCCTTCTGGAAATGCTTAAGGAAATCAGGAATTCCCTTTTGTTGATTACGTGTGTCGGTCAATTATTATTCAAACACCAATAAGCTCTATATCTAATATAATTATCGATAGGTGACAAAAGCACAGCCCAGCAAGAAGAAATTCAAATTTCAATCGAGGCACTCGTGCCAAAATTATATGTACGAATCGATGAATGGCAGTAAACAGTTTTTTGTGTTACAAATTCAATATATATGGGTTTTGTATTTTAGGATTGTATAAATCTAGAAAAACAGAAATCCTTTATTGTGACGGCACTGTTATTCAACTAGGGTTAGCAGCTCTCTATGTCTATTATCGGTGATATAGTCATTCATATTGTGTTATTTTAAGGCTTGAAAAACATTCCAGTTAAGATCACTGCCAAAATTAAAGCAGCATTCATTTTTGGAGTTCCGCTAGAGGACACAGTAGTTGGAGAAGGTGTTGTAGTTGGCGATGGAGTTGTTGTCGTGGTAGTTGGAGTTGTTGTCGTGGTAGTTGGAATAGTCGTCGTGGTAGTTGGAATAGTAGTCGGGATAGTAGAAACAACCACGTTATCCGCCAACCAAATTCCAATTTCGTCCTGATGAAGTTGCATCCACTTGATGTTTTCAATGACGACGTCGATTCCTTGTTGAACGGTATTGGAATTTCCGAGGATATCCGCGTGAGTGTTGCGCAATTCCAACAACTGTTATGCAGAATAGTAGATCACATTAAGTACCAACATAAGTTAAGAGAAATTAAAAAAAATAACTCTCATCACTCACCCTATCTAGTTGTGCTTGCGTGTTTTGACGGTTGCACACGTAGCGGAAGAAATTGACGAAATAATTTGTACCCAGCCTAATTACAATGAATAGTTTTTTTTTTAAATTCACTTGTTAGGATTTATCGCGCTGAACTTACCAGGATTGTTCAATGTCATTCCATCGATTGACAAGGAAATCGGTAGCCACTGCGTTACCCACCGGATTAGACGCGACGTTGTTGAACAAAGTATTGACGTCTCCCATACGAATACCGGATTGGCTGTCCAGCATCTTGTCCAGTAAACTGGCGAATAAAACCGTTTTTAAAAAGAAAAGGGCTTTAATATGCGTATGAGAATATTGTAACGGCCGTTCCGTCTCGATGGTTAGCCCTCTGGTGATAGCGGTGTTGAACCCTAATTATATAACCCTATCCTTGATCTGCCTCCCGCCCTCCCTCTATAGTGACCTTGTTTGTCCTATTATCTAACCTAGTCGTTGCCCGTTGGCCTTTTCTGATCTCAGTTGTGTTGTGTTCGTGGAGGACTTCAGTCCACATTCAGCGTTTGTTGTTATCTTTTTCTTGCTGTGTAATTAGTGGTACTGTCGGTGAGACCCTTACTTAGTCATCAACAGTAACGATCGATTTCGTCTCGTGCTGGCTCTTGTGCAAAGAGAGTCAGCAGACGTTTCTTTGTACATAGCATAAAATCCTGTGCGTAACAATAGATTACCTATTCAATCGGGAAATGTCTTTACTGCTAGCTGCAGCGATGAGGAAGGAAGTGTCATATTTGTTTATGTACTGATTGTATGCGAAATCCCATTCGGCCTGGCCGCCGTTTTCCACACCTGTTTTAAGGATGACGCTCTTCTGATTCGGCGACAAAATTCTGAATGGACCGCATTGAATAGGATCAATATTGGAATTGAATATGAAAAGGTAAGTTATTTTAGAATTCCATTACAAACTGTTGTCTGGTTGTTGCATCTGCTCGGCGTATTTCATTTTAGAATTGTCGACACAGTCAGCGATTTGCAATTTACACGCCCAGCTCATGGCGTCGCTACGAGCGAAAATAGTCAAATGCGCATTCAATGTCGACTCTTGGAAACCGACGTGGTTGTAGTACGGAGTCACCAAATCGATCATGTGATTCTGTGACCAAAAAGTTCCAAAATGACATCACAAAAATTTAAAAAAAAGAAATAGGCGATGTATACATTCCAGTGCGAAAATTGAGGCTGATTGTGCAGCATAGAATCGATGTAACTGAGTTCAGAAAGGACAGCATTCCACGGGACGTATTCTTTTTCATATTTCAGATAAAGGGACAAGTCCAGAGCAGATTTGTAGGGAAGCATGTGGACAGAAGCCAAAACGAAAGCGTCGTCCAACAATTGCGCGCGATTATTGTCCAAGATTCGACGGTGATCGACCATCAATTGTTCGGAAATCAGACGATAGTTTTCACTATCGTAAGCTACGCGGTATAAATCTATACGAGAAAAACAAATGTAATAAAACGTTAGAGTAGTATTAAGCCACACATATTTAAATTCGTAATAAAACTAACTTTGCTGGTCGTAATTGAATAGAACCCAGTTGTCTGAACTAGCTCCGAGATTGGCAATGGTTTTGGAAGCTTCGTCTTTGGAAATCCATTCTGTTTTGCGCAACAAATTGCCTCCGTTTGTGTGAGACAACGGGACCCACCAGCGATAGATGTGAGTGTCGGTCGAGTTGGCACTTTTGCGAATTAAAAAGCGATCCTGCGCGTTGCGTGAGTTACAATCACTGGTATAACATTCATCACGTCTGTTGAGATAATATACCTGAGAGACCAAAGCACCACCAGTGGTGTAATCTCGCGTCACAGTGATGAGTGGAAAACCCATTTGCAAAGTCCATGTCTCCATAATGTCCTTCACTTTGGCAGGAAGACTAAGTACTCCCTCTTCGTCGACTTGTTGCTGCAATGCTAACCAGAGATCATCTTCCACCGCGTTTTTATAAGACCTGTCATTAAATGCGATTGCATTTCTACGTTTGTTATTTAAGACATAATGATGATAGAATTACCTGGCGTTGAGATAGCGAGTGAGACCTCGATTGAACGTGTCCAACCCAATGAAATCAGCGGCCATGCGAATGATACACGATCCTTACAAGGTAAAAATGCATTTACATACAGAAGAAAATGAGCTGAAATTCCAATTTGCTGGGGGAATTAATAATACCTTTATCGTATGAAATGGCGTCAAACATTCGACTGATTTCAGCCGGAGTAGTCACTGGAAGATTAATGGGTCTGGATGTCTCCAGGGCGTCGACACCGAACACGTAGTGCAGTTCACGGACGACAAACTGATCGATCATTCGGAAATCAGGTTCAACCTATATTTAATTCCGAGCCATAATCACAGGTGTAAAAAGGTCATTCAACAATAAAACAGTCAATTCATATATTTCATAAACTCTGAAATTTTACCGCGTTTGTGCCGAGAAATTCGACATAAGTAGCAAAACCTTCGTTCAACCATATGGTACTCCACCTAATATCGAATGCAAATATTTTTAAAATATATAATCATTTTTTTCCTTGGAACAAATATTTTACCAGTCAGTCGTAACCTAAAGGAATAATTAAAAATACTAGGTAATTAATAATTCGTGTAATATTTAAAATAGATTATCAATCACGATACCAAATTGCCGAACCATTGGTGAGCTAATTCGTGAGCGTTAATATCAGCTACGCTCTGCTTTCGGCTTCTGCTTTCACGGGAGACATCAATCAGTAAGGCGCTTTCCCTGTTACGTAATGTTCGATTTGTCATTGCATCAAATATTTATAATATGAATTTATATATATCGAACACATTTTTATGTAACTGACATACAATGTGATGACTCACCTGTAAGTAATCAGTCCCCAGTTTTCCATGGCTCCTATACAAAGATAAAGAAAAACAAACAATATTTTAAAAGTAAACACATTACTATAAGTGCGCTGATAGTAAAAACGCTGATATAAAGACAAACGACAATCGTACCCGCTGAAAAGTCTGGAATCGCCTAATATTTTTTTTTTTTTAAAGAAGAAAAATAATTGATGATTTATAATGTACGAGTAAAATTAATTTAATTTTTCAATTACAGCTAAATCTTGTTTTGGTAGCGGATAGGCTACTTTGAAGTAGCTCTCGTAGAATTCTTGCATACCAGGAGCAACGCTCAGGCTATACCTGTATACAAACACAGATAACAAAATATAAGAATTTGTTATTTATGGTCCAGCTTAAAATAATACTTTTACCCAGCGAGATGTCGAGATTCTGGCTTTACCCAGAGACGGAACGGAACACGGTGGGTCGTCGTTGTCGCAACATCCTCGAATTCAGAAACTAAAAACGCCACCAAATAGGACGACATTGTCACAGTGGTCTGGTAGTAGTCCCAAACATAATCTGACGTTCCTTCACTGCATGAAATATAAGAGTCAATTTCAAATCGAAATAACAAATAGTACTAAAGTTAGAATGGAATTATCAGACAGACATTGGGTTGCTGGAAATAATTTCCATGTTGCTTGCAGTTCTCATCGTTTTTTTTCGGCCAAGGATGATTGAAAATTTGGCTTTCATGTTGGGTTCGTCGAAACAAGGAAATGCTCGGCGGGCATCTGGAGCTTCCATTTGAGTTACAGCCAGCCACCTGTATTATAGGTACGAAATATAAGTCAAACTTGAATTCTCAGAATAATATATACATTGGAAACGTGATTACTTCCTGACACCATTCTCCATGTAAGAAGAGCGATAGAATCCGCGAAGTTCGTCGTTCAATTTTGAAACGAATTTCATTGAAATCTTGTAACGATTGCCCGCTATCAATTTTGCAGCTGTACGAATGGTTACGATCTCTCGAGTGCTCTGCTCGTCAAAGAAATTCGTTACTGCCAGTGGATTATTGGTGGTGAGGTCTTGAACCTAAAATCAAACGAAAATTAACAGGGAATTAAGAAGCTTCAATTATTTCAATTTATTTACTGTAATAGACAATATTTTGAATGTGATATCAGCCGCGTTCATGGAAATGTTATTTGTATCTCGAACGCAATCAACAAAGATGTCAATTTCGCCATCCGTTGTAAAATTTCCTTCTTCAATGAACGGTAGTAATTTAATGACATAAATGCTTGGCAAGATGTCGCCAGGGAGACGCAAGTCTTCGTTGACTTTATTGGACATGAACAGATTTTGTATCAATCGATTTTTAGATTGAGCCGAGTGGATGTGAGCTTTGCGCGATGGAGTGTAATACCATGGGCCGCCATCTTCTGGTTCGGGAACGATGGCCGGTTCCATCAAACTTAAGCCATCTTCAGACAATTCAAATGTTGACGGATGGACTGCTGATGCTGGCCGTCGTGACTGAAGTAACGAACTTGAAGCCGCTTGAAGGAAACAGGCCAAAGCCAAAAGCAATAACACGGACCTTTGTTTCTGCATGTCCGCCGGAGAAAAGTAATATACGACAATTCTCTGCCACTTTGTCAAACACGAATGAGTTCCTGATCTTCTTTTTTTGTTCTAATGATGTCAACTGGTTAATCTTATACTAATACAGTCTTTATCGCACTAACAAAAAGAAAAATGAGATGAAAATATGATCCTGCTGACGAAAATGTCAAGTTGTTTGACGACCAAATGCGCGTTTATCTTTTTCGTTGTCCAAATCCTTAATAAATCCCATAGGATTATAGATGTCAGGCACAATAATGATAGATATGTCAGGTGTCTAGATGCTGTGTGTTACAGAGACTAGCACCACGGAATAAAATTGCATAATATTCACATCTTCTGAGTCTTCTACCGTATAACCTTTAGGTAAATACAGTAGTCAGCCTAAATCTCATTGAAGGTCGATAACTGTAGAAGCCATTGTATACATGTCTCCACATCAGCCGTTACTTTTAAAGAAATTTGTCTTTATCGTCTTATTTGGATGCAACTAGAAGCTGTTTGTGATATTGTGTAGCGATTAACAGCCTGAAAATTTATTTATTAGCATAATCTTCGGACGTTCGAGTGCCCTGATCGACTAGCCTTTACTCACACGTGTTACGTCACACACGAAAAAAAAGGCAACAAAAAAATTTCAAATCATCAGCCAATAAAGCTTTTATTAGAACTATATTTGTCATTTAAATGAAGCGCTATTTGAATCGTTATACATTTGTTGAATGAACAATAAACTTTCCTAATAACATCACGACCAAAATCAAAGCAGCGTTCATTTTTCCTATTCCACTGGCGGCCGACGGAGTGGTTGTAGCTTGGGTAGTTGATGTCTGAGTAATAGTTGTACTAGAAGGAGACTGGGTTGTGGAAGTGGGGGTAGTAGTTGGGGTAGTTGCTTCAGTAGATGGTGATGGCTCTGTCGCTGACGGATCAGCCAACCAATTTCCGATTTCGTCTTGATGCAATTCCATCCATACAATGTTCTCTGTGACGATGTCGATACCTTGTTGGACGGTATTGGAATTTCCCAGAATCTCGAAATGGTCAGTTCTTAACTTCAACAACTGTCAAATGAACAAACAAGTTTAAACGTCATTCATTGTAATAATTTATCTACAGCCTTATTTTCAAAACTCACCGTATCCAATTGCTTTTGTGTGTTTTGACGATTGCAGACGTAGCGGAAGAAATTGACGAAATATCTAGTCCCCAACCTAATCACATCAGTTCAGTTATGTTCATTAAAGGGGAATTATTTTTAAAATAGTAAAACAACAACCCACCAAGATTGTTCAATGTCATTCCATCGATTGACAAGGAAATCGGTAGCGATGATGTTACCCAGCGGATTAGATGCGACGTTATTGAACAAAGTGTTGACGTCACTTTGACGAATACCGGATTCACTGTCCAACATCATCTCCAGTAAACTGGAATTTTTCAAAAGTGTAATCGATTACAATAAATTGTTGATTCTCTTTCAAACGAAACAATAGCTGTATATACTTGTATAGACGAGTAGCATCTTTGCTGCAAGTGGCTGCGATGAGGAAGGAAGTGTCATATTTGCTCGTGTATTGACTGAATGCGAAATCCCATTCGACCTGGGCACCATTCTCTACACCAGTTCTTAGGATGATACTCTTCTGATTAGCTGACAAAATCCTAAAAAAGACGATGTATATTATTAAAAAACAAATCCATTTTCTTGTGAGAATTTTTTCTTACGCGCTGTTGTCTGGATCGTCCATAAGTTCTGCGTATTTAGATTTGGCGTTATCGACGCAATCTTTGATTTTCAGTCGACAAGCCCAGCTCATGGCGTCACTTCGAGCGTAAATGGTGAGCTGGGCATCCGTTTTCGACTCTTGGAAACCGACGTGGTTGTAATATGGAGTCACCAAACCGGTCAGGTAAGCCTACATACAAAATTGTAACTCAAAATTACAAGAGGAAAATGGATTTCATTATGGTATTTATACAGTCCAATCCGGATTTTGAGCGGCATTATGCAACATTGAGTCAATGTAGTTGAATTCAGCCAGGACGGCGTTCCAGGGCACGTATTCCTTTTCTTGTGCTAAATACAATGACATGTCTAGAGCCCTCTTGTAAGGAATCATATGAACAGATGCAAGGATGAAAGTATCGTCTAGCAGCTGGGCTCGATTATTAGGGACGATACGTTGATGATCATCCATAAGCTGAGCAGTGATAAGACCGTAATTGGCCTTGTCATAGGCGACGCGGTAGTAGTCTAAAGGTTGAAAATGTTATCGACTAATCGACTTATATACAAATGTCAAAGCAAATAATAAAGAAACAAACTTTGTTGATCAGCGTTGAAAATGACCCAATCATCGGCACTTGCATTAAGATCACTCAGTGAAACACTGGCGTCATCTTTCGACAGCCATTCAGTCAACTTTTCGGTAATGTTGACTTTGGAATGGACGTAGGTGAGAGGAACCCACCACTGATAGACGGTGGGATCGATTTCCGACGCGTTGCTTTTTCTCAATAAAAATCTTTTCTGTAAAAAGTACAGTCAAATCAGCAGGCATTCTATACATGTTACAATTTAATATAACGGTATGATACCTGCGATACTAAAGCGCCACCTGTTGCGTAATCTCTTGTCACTGTTATGACGGGATATCCCATTTTATAGGTCCATGTGTCGAGGATCTCTTTAACAGTAGCGGGTAAAACGACGCCTTCTTCGTCAGCCTGTTCTTGCATCGCTTGCCATAGATCATCTTGTTGGGCATTACCATAAGCACTATAAGGAAAACCAATTTAAAAATTGAATATTGTGATAATTCTTATCATTTTAACCTACTTTTTACTCAAATAGCGAGTCAGTCCACGTTTGAACGTCTCGATGCCCAGCATATCGGCACACATTCTAACAACGCAAGATCCTATATAGAGAGAATCAGTAGAGTTTAACACATTTTTTTGAAATCAACATTTTCTTCTCTTTATTTTTACCTTTTTCGTAAGAGATGGCATCAAAGAGGGACGAAATTTCTGCCGGTGTGTTTACCTCTATGTTAATCGGTCTAGACGTTTCCAAGGCATCGACTCCAAAGACATACTGCAAATTTTCGACGACGAATTGATCGTTCATTTTGAAATCAGGCTCCACCTTTTTTTTTGAAATTAAAATCATTTGACGTGCCTTTATTTATCCAAAAAAAATTTAAATTCATGTTTAATTACCGAATCAGTGCCGATGAACTCCATATAAGATGCCTTCAATAAATTTAAAATTGATAAAATCAAATTGAAGTTGTTATTTAAAAATTAAAAGTAAATTACAAAGCCTTCGTTGAGCCAAATTGCGTTCCACCAATCCATTGTCACCTATAATCACGAATTAATTAAATTAATAAAGAGAAATTATATTAACTCATCAACTAATTACCAAATCACCAAACCACTGATGAGCTAACTCGTGAGCCATCACAATCGCCACTCGCTGTTTCTGACGGGCACTGGCCGTCTCAGTATCGATGAGAAGATCTTGCTCCCTTAAAACGGATGAAAATCGTATTCGTCATTGAATGGGTAAGCGAATCATTTCATCATATATTATTATGTTTACCTGTACGTGATCAATCCCCAATTCTCCATAGCACCTATAGTATATGACGAGAGAGGATAAAGATTTTTCAGTAATTTTACACAAAAATATTAAAATTACCAGCTGCAAAATCAGGAATGGCTGCCATATCTTGTTTTGCCAATGGATAATCAATGTTGAAATAACTTTCGTAATATTCAAGAATTTGGGGTCCAATGTCCAGAGCGTACCTTTATCAATCGATTAACACGCAATGTGAGTTTACTAAATTGTAGCGAAAAGTAATGTTTGTATCATAAAATTTATAAATGTTCAAAACGTATTACGAAGTGATGTTTGCAGCGTTTGCTCGAGCCCAGATGCGAAATTGAACATTACTGACTCCCGGCTTTGCTGGAATGTTGATAAAGTCAGACACCAAAAAGGCGACCAAATAGGAAGACATTTTTACTGACGGCGCAAAGTAATCCCAGACGTATCCGGGCATTCCAGATCTAAAACAAAAAGATTTTTTAAAATTTAATCATCGCCTCAATGTGTGTTGATACAGCCATCAAGCGAATTGTATGTAAGACGAACACGGATTCTGAATTCCTATTAATAATAACTCACATGGGTCCACTTTTGGTTTGTACCATATTGCTGACAGCGGTCATAGTTTCCTTCCTACCCAGAGTCACTGTGAAATTGGCTTTCATACTTGGCTCGTCGAAACACGGAAATGCTCGTCGAGCGTCAGTCGACTCAAATTGAGTTACGGCTAACCACCTTTAATGAAAATAATAATAACTTATTGACATTCATAATGTATAGTAATGTCAATTTATTTTTTTAAAATGATGTAGCTCACTTTCTTTCACCTCCGTCTACGTAAGAGGAGCGATAAAAGCCTCGCAGCTCGTCATTAAGAGTCGAAATGAAATTCATCGAGATCTTGTATCGTTTACCAACGACGAGTTGAACGGCCGTCTGAATTGTTACGATTTCACGAGATAATTGCTCGTCGAAGAAGTTAACCACCGCCATCGGACTATTGGTTTCCAAGTCTAAAATCTGAATTTTAAAAAATATGTGTGATTAATTGGGGAATATTAATATAACACAATTCAAAAGACGTATACGGATATGGTTGATTTTTTAATATCAAGTTCAGCGCTGTTGATGGAAATGTTTTGTGTCGCTCTGACGCACTCGACGACGATTTCGACGTAGCCATCGGTGGTGTAATTTCCAGAGGCAATCAATTCAACGAACGGCAGCATTCGAACGTTGTATGTGATGGGAATGATATCGCCAGGCAAGCGCATGTCTTCGCCTTGCTTGATTTGGTTTTTCTTTTTGTTAATATATTCGTTTTGCAAGTTTCTGATTGCCGAACTGTAGCGATGCTTGTGCATGTGCGCCTTTCTCGATGGAGTGTACCACCAAGTAGTACTTCCGTCTTCCGGTTCAGCTACAATTCTGGGCTCCATCATTTCCAGTTCGCTATCAGTAAAATAAGCCGTTCCCAGAATGTCATCTCTCCCGAGGTGGACGGATCCATTTGACACGACCAGCACGCAAATGGCCAACACCAAACCAATAATGAGACCGCGTTGGAATAGAGCCATTTCTCTGCTTGCATGTATCAGAATTTCAATTCATTTTTAATATTAAATTGGATTACGAATGCTGTCTTACCTAAAACGCAAATGGGTGACAGACGTCCAAGAGCGACCAGTCCTTCTATTAAACTCGCTCGATTAACACGGTCGCGTTCATATACATAGCCTAGAAATGAAAGTGTCACGTGAAAAACTTGCATATCAGCACTACTTGAGGATATACTTAAGATCTTATCGAGTGACCATGTATATAATTCAGTTGACAAGATTAGTGGAGTGGAGAAAAAAATGCATTTAAGAGATGATGGGGAATTATTGAAGTGTGTGTGTATGTTCATAGTACAATGTCACCTTTATCTTTTCTTCCTGTGTGTTTGCTTCAACCTCAATCTATTAGGGATTGTGTAACCATCAATCAATGGCTATGTGTCAATCACTTGATAATTTTTTTGAATTAATTAACTCACTTCTAACTGTCATACACATAAGTTATTCGATCTTGTGATGTAATATTGATTCCCAGAATATCTCCATAAATTCTTAACATATTTTCAAGCATATTTTAAGAACAATATTAGGAATGAAAAATTTATTTAGAATGTCGTATGACTGGTAGCCTATCATCAATCTATACTTTTACAATAAATGCTCAGAAGGAAAATACCCACATCGAATCTATTTTACTATTCATCCTTGACGCAGACTAATAGGATGTTGGTCGATAACCGACGATAACAGAAACTGTAATCTTGTGTCGACCGATGGACCCTGCAGAACTACAGAGATACTCCGCGTGCGTGTCGGTCATACATGAAAAAAAAATGAACGAAGGCGCTTACAGACTATGGGTTTGAAATATCATCAGAATAAAAGCTTCCAAAGTGCTTAAATAATTGAAAAAATGAGAGATAAAAGCAGATCCGGGTGCAGCGATAGAGTTAAGCAATAGGTATGAATAAAGAATGACGTGAAGGTTACTTATGTGACACCTATATCAGATGTATAAGTGACGAAAAAGAAAGCAATCCTTGAAGTCTCCGAATTTCGTGAATCCAATGACTGAACAAAACTTAATAAGTAATGCCATTACAAGGGGGCTTTGGGCTCGTCACGCTTTACAATCTCCATTATTATTAATGTAATTGTTACACAATTTGTTTTTTATTGAAGTTGCACGAAGCCCTAGCAGTTACTGTCAAGCGCTGGATGCAGCTTTATTGGCTCTAAACTGGATATAAATTTTTAAATATATAAATACTGTATACTATTACCATTGTTGTAATTATTGCAAAACATCTAAGCCATTAAAGATTAAAAGAACCTTTTTGAAGAAAATATCAAAATACCGCCTTTAACAGAGACATCTAGTTGTGGAAGAACGTACTATCAATGAAAGTTGGAAGAGACACGCGCGCCATTTTTCCTTCTTGATTCTCATGTGGCTTTCGTTGGCGGTGGTCGAATCTTTCGAGTCCTAATTCGGATTTCGAGTTGTACAAAATGTAAAACTGGAAGTCTTTCAAATTGTCTTTGTCATTCCAACCACAGACTAAGAGGGTAAAGACCACGAACGGCTATAGATCCCTTGAAGCGATGCGCGTCGCTGCCGTATGGTGGCGCGCGCTACGTTAGTTCTAAAATGAATTAATTTTCCCCTTGTCCCTACTAATCCCAGTCTTCACACACCGCATTTTCCCACTAAACGACGTAACATATATTCTTTATCTTGAATTGTAAATTAAGATAAAAAATTCCCCTACTTGAACGAATTAATTCAGATTTTTAAATGCATTCTATCCGTCATTCCAAAAATACTTCGTTTTCCAGTTTTTCCCTTTGAAAATATAAGCCATGCAGCTTTGAACGATTTAGTAAACTGTGCCTAGGAATGGGAAATAGCATGGGAAACGTCTGAAATTAAAAAATTTTTGCAATGACGGATAGAAAGCATTTAAAAATCTGAAATAATTAATTCGAGATCAGGAATTTTTAATCTTAATTTAGAAAGTAAGATAAAGAATTCATGTTATATAGTTTAGTGGGAAAATGCGGTGTGTTAAGACTGGGATTAGTAGGGACAAGATGAAAATTAATTCATTTTAGAACTAACGTAGCGTGCGCCACCATACGGCAGCGACGCGCATAGCTTTGACCATTCCTCTCAGCCCTATGCCCGATCGTAGTCTTTACCCTCTTAGTCTGTGTTCCAACTGATGGTGTTTTCTGAAATTTTAAATTTGATTTGTCAGCAATCAAATTTCCATCTTACATTATTACTGGTAAAGTTTCATAGATTTCAACATGTTTTAGGTTTTAGATATCTTGCTAAACATTTCTTTTCTCTACATCTTTTCTACAATCGAAATCTTCATTGCAGATAAGACAGACAATGAAGAATGGCTGCATGGTAATTGGCAAAAAACGAGATCAACGTGCTTAGACGGGTAAAATTTCCATAAGTCTTGGAATATATCAGACCAACTATGGGATTTAGGTTTTCTTATAAGCTTTTTTGATCTGTTTGGAAATTCCAACGTGTTTTCTGTTCTATCAATATATTAAAAGTAGCCAATATTGGAACATACTAGTAATTGTTACACATTGGCATTATGAGATTGTAGAAATATCCTTAAATATCCATACATTTCTTGTTGATAGCTTCGCTTACTTACAACTGGAGAGAAATCTTGTGTCAAAACTTTAAAGCTCATTTCTAAAGAAAGTTGAGATATTGGTGATTCCATTCTTGAATTGAAAACTTTCTTTAACAATGTGTTGTAGTGTATTTGTGGCTGTTTTATTTTTTCTTTTCTCCCTTTTCCCCCAGTTGATAAGATATCATCTTTGCAATACTTATCAGTAGTCCTCTTCAGCCAGGTATGGGTCATATTGTCATTGGAGTCGAGATCAATTTTCTTTTGCAATTTCTTTTGTCACATAGTCTTATTGATTTGTTAACAATTTGAATTCATCTTTGATCATTATGCATTATGGTTTTTAGTTTCAGATGAAAAGGGGCGCATTTTATTGAGGATGGTTCTTATTCAAACCACGGAGACCCCATTGGTTTTGCGTTTTCCCCAGTTTGGACCATCTGGCAAGGCAACGCGAACAAAATTAGGTCAGATTTTCTTTTCATTGATAAAGTTTCATTATGTTCATTGTATTTAATTTAATTATTGGCATTCAACGGACACGAGCTCAGTGCTTTGAACACTCGACTCTTCCTTTTCTGGATGCAAAGTATTACTAACCATAGTTAACTATTATCGTATTTGGGGTAGGTTTTGTCTGGGAAATTAGTTCAGTCTTCACGGTTTTAGAAACTTGTTGGCTTTTGAACCGTTTCGACTCCCATGGGTTAGGAGAGATCGTTTCAGCATCTGTATTTATCGGTCCAGTTTGGAAAACTTTGAACTTCTTTTCTGTTGCTTCATTGGGACTACTCTTTCTGTTAGTTGGGAGTTGTTTTTTTTACTGTTCCTGCTTAAGATAGTTCTATTTGTGTTGTTATTTCAGGTATAACGGACAGGCGTGGATTGTTTATGGATTCTATTGTTTTATTTTTTGTTGCTACTTACGTTGTTGACAGGCGTGGATCGTTAAGGGATTCCTGGTTGTTTCTCCTGGTCGTAATTGACTGTGGGGTGTTAATCCATAGTTTTGTTGTGTTTCCTTTTAAAGTATTAGGGTAGGTTTAATATCTTGTAGAAAAAAGGTAAATCTGTTGGCATACGACTAATTGTACAGTGTAAGGCACGTTTTCGGTTGCGGAGAATCTACATTGTGGCATTGATAACACATTTTAGCCTAGTAGTCCTGTGTTTTAGATACAATGCTAATTTTCGTGTGTTAACACTTCTTTATTGTATAGTTATTTATGTGGCTGATGATTCTGTTTTTTTTCTCCTCAGGAGCAGAAGGATCGCTATCATATTCAACATGAATCATTTCCCCCCATTGAAATCAAGATCGATTTACGATGTTGTAACTGACCTAGTATTTGTTTACGAAAAGAAAGAAAAGAAAAATGCGACCAAAACTCAGAATTCTTTAGAGATGATAAATTGGTTTGAAGTTCATAGAAAACACTTGATAATCTTTTGAAAGTAAAGTGAGTAAGAATAAGCCTTATTGATATTCTGAATTTTAAGTCTCATGGCCTTTGCTTTAAAATTAACTTCAAGTAGCTTGTTCGAAAATATAAATAAAAACCAAGTAAAAATAAAATTGAATTGTGTTTTATTGTCCCACCTCCACCCACAATTCCACCACTTTTTTACATACAAGTGACATACAACACATACATACATAATAATACACTTATAGTTAACCCGTTGGCTGCCACGCCATGCAACTCGTAAGTTGCTCTTCTACTACTCTACACGCCGTGTCCGAAGGATCCAGCGGCCAAGGTGGGACTTGTCATTGCTGACAAGTCCGGGCTGACACGATGATGGGAGTAGTAAATAGCGTGCACGCATCTACAACCCACCACCGCATCGACAAGGGGGAAGTCCCTATGGTGCACACTAAGACACGCCTTTCGGCGGAACAAGCTAACATGGGGGAACAAAGGCGTGGCAGCCAACGGGTAAACTAACAAAACAACATACGATACCAATAACAATAACAGATGACGAAGTTGAACGTGCAGAACTGCAGATGTGATGATCCACGATGAACAAGTTGTGGGGCACCACAGCGTTCCGACCACACCAATCCTTTAACTAAATAAATAAAAGAATCATTAGAACTGCGATCAACATGAACTAAATTTTAGTTTCCAAAATAACTTACATTTGATAGATTTTGGTGCAGATCAGCAGCATCCTTAGGAATTTTCAGCTAACTGATGAGTCTTCTCTTCTGAATAAGCAACAGATAGCATTTAAATCCACACTAACAGCAAATAACAAATTAAAACTACCTCCATCCACTCTAGGCAGTCTTTTCTTGATACACCATAGCTTCCAGTTGTGACGTGCAGGTGTGAATAAAAGAGGATATTTCCATGGTAGAAATTTCACATGTTGCTCCAGATTTCCTTGTTTGTGATTTGAAGTTCCTGTCAAAGATAAAAATGCACCGGTAAATAAATGACAATTACAAGATGCAGATGGTTATAAAACTTGTAATCATAAACCGCCACGATAGAACAAAAAAATATGCTTACCAATGGAGAACATGTAATCCTATACAACTGTTGGGTAACAAAGTTGTATTTTTGCAGTAGAAGGGGGAAATTGTAACAGGAACTAGAAACATTGAGCTACTAGTTGATTAAGCAGTCAATATACGCTGGATCTCTCAGACCTGAAATTGACAACAGGTATACATTACACACATTTCTTTGGATTTCAAGTAGAATTTGGGTACATATTTTAACTCCAAGTATGTAGTAACGCTCTCGCTTAACCTACTTACGAAATTATGGTTCAATTTATCCAGAAAAACACAAATATAGTGGAAAATAACACAGAGGAAGACAGACATTTTTCTAAGACAAGGACTACAACAGCGAAGGACATCTAGCGTCAGTCATTAGACACTCATCCTTAAAACTGGATTGCCAATCCAACAATTCTTTAGACACGAATAAATCATAAATAGACTACTTTTTCTTTACTCAAACTATGCTTAAATTGATAGATACAGTGTGGAGAACAAAGCTCACTTTTTACTTTTAGGCAATTCGAAAACTCAATTTTGGCCGGAAGTACACCGGAAATAGACCGATAGCTCCTCAACTATTGAGCTGAGGTCAAAATAACTAACAGATTCGTGATCCCCATCAAATTTCAGTTAGGGCAGATGTATTTTAAACGAAATCCATGACATGGCCCAAAAAAAATTTCTCTGAACATAGTACGTCGATTTTTGCGATTTTCGACGATTTTTGGGTATTTTGGATGGAAACGTGAGCTATACCACATTTTCAACGAGGATCACGAAAATCGGATTCTTTTTTGCGTCAGCTCAATGGTTACTTAGCTATGAGCACATTTAGAAACCGGAAGTACAGAACAGTGCTAGTTTTTTCAAATTTGAAAAATGAGCTTTGTTTTCTAACTAATAAACACCAATAATCACATAAAACTTACTTGAAATTTTAGCCTGAAGTTATCCTGGAAGTGAATTAAAAACGTATTGTGTTCACTTTCGTACAGAACTATCCTACAATAAATATAAGTCGCACATGTGAGTTGTAAACACAAAATCGTCGATTAGTAACTATCACTAACTTGCTAATTAAATCACTGACAACTTAGAGAAAGAAGTAGAAGAAGGACGTTTTTATCACAACACCAACAACACTGACACAAATGTTGTCATAATAACAAGCAGACAAGAGTTTTACAGAAATACAACTATACAAGTGAATTTAGGACACTAAGAGTTCTTGGTTATTGTCAACATATTTCGTCACACAGTAACCGTCGCACGATAACATTAGAAGAGCACGATACATTCAAGCCCAAAGTGACTGAAATGTTGTTTATTTTGGAAAGCACAAAGCAGACGAATTTTTAATGAATCGGTGGACATGTTAAATATCGATACAGACAAACAAACGGTACTCGATCACAACCGGATAAGATTTCAATAGATTTTAATTAGTTATTATATATAGACAATATAGTATTTAAAACCCTTAATAAGATTCATAATAAATAATAAATAAGATTTCAAAAGACTTTGATTTTGTAAATGCAGTGATTCTGACTCTGACGCTAGATGTCTCTTGTGTCCTGTCGTCTAGTCTTGTTTTTTTTTCAGTTTGAATTTAAAAAATGGCGAATACCGTCAAGACAGAAAGTGGTATCGATCTGTTACAAAGGCTCTCTGTCAGGCCCAAGCTTTTAGGATTGCAAAATGAAGTCTTTGGAGAGAATGGACCACAGCCAGGTGATGTGATAGAGATTGCTGAAAAAAATTCAAACCTCAAAACTGTTTTATTAACGCAATGGATCATACAATGTATTCTCCCATCCGTATGGAAAGGAATACAAATTGCTGGGCTAGAAGTGGGGGTGGTTTTCCTATCTACTGATCATCACTTTTCACCACTACATTTAGTTACAGTGATGGAAAGGAGATTGAAAAGAACTCTACGTAAATATCCGGAACTTTTACCTACCTCTGGACTTCCCTTAATCTCAGAAATTGTCAAGGATTCCCTGAAGAGACTGTCTGTGTATGAAAGTTTTAATAAGACTGAGCTCCTCTTTAACTTCTGCTCTACAAAAACCTACATTCTTTCTCACCTTCAGTTTTCAGTTGTAATTCTTGACAGGTAATATTTTTTATTAGCTTTTATCAATAACAATTATCACAAACAACTATTTTCTCTAGCCTTTCTGCATTCTACTGGGAAGATCGATTGTCCACTTCTACAATGCAAAGCTTGGACAAATATTGTCAATCCCTTCTACTCTGCCTTATTGAAAAGTTGAAGCAAACCAACATTACCATTATATACACTGTCCAGCAATTCCTTCGAGAAACTCATGAAAGACAAAATGCTGAAGATCCATTGTTAATATATTCACTCTTTCTAGAAAATCAATCTCAAACTATGATTCATGTAGAAGACCGAAGAAATGCAACCAAGTTTTCTAAGAAAATTGAGATTTTAAAAGGAGAATTGTTAATAAATTAAACTATAAATGTACCAACCACTATTTGCCCATTTTTTTACCGTTACGTTTGTATTCCGTACAACGAGACAAAAAAGCGAGTAAACAATTTTTCGAAATAGACTGAATTTCTAAATACCTTAATCCAATTTATAGAATCATAGAAAAGAGATGAACTATAGTCATTTACAAGAATCACATTAAAACATGAGGCACATTCTTCCAGTGTTTAAAGGCTCTCCGAAATGTAGAAGTACGTAATCAAAATTTAATGGCCGGCATGATTTGCCTGTTCAAAAAGACCTCTAGCCTGCAAAATATCATTGCATAAATATAAATGTTTAAATTCGTAATTTTGATTCGTTTTACCTGAGAGAGAATGTTATGGGTTTTTCCCAATTCTTTGCTGAGGGCTCGATCAACCTTTTCTTTGCGCACATTGGCGGCTTGAAGTTTTTCCAACGTAGCGGCCAACGTTTGTTTAGCTTTGACATATTTATTTTCCCATCTGTTACAGTTGACACAATTTGTGGAGTTCAAAACGTCAGGTGTAAGGCCATCCTTAAGAAGTGTGGCTTCTTTTTGCTTAGGATTCACGTCTGAATAATTATTTTAAATTGACCATTAAAGCAAACATGTTTAATAATAAAAACTAAGTAAAGCAAATACCATTATTGGTGGCCCAAGTAGTAAAGCCATGAACATCTTTGTGCTCCACAGCTGAATGTTCTAGACTGGAGAACCGCCCAGGATCGGAATCGATTCCTAAATCTGGTGAAAGATGAAGTGCCGATGGTCTTGAAGCATTTGCACTGGTATTGGGCTCATTCTTTCCAGCCTAACGAAGCAAAACATATTTAATTAACACTTACTACAACAAATGAAAATAACTCGTTTTACCTGAATGGCAAGACGAGGGGCTTGATCTTCAGAAACTGCTTGATCGGAGACGTAATCCGACATTTGACTTGGCTGTCGTTGAATTCCTTGACTACTACGCCGACGTGATGTCGACTGGAGCGCAGCATGGAGGATCGGAGAATTTTGCGTCATTTCAGCGTTAGCTGTTTTTTCCCTGAGGTTCTCTAACTCGTTTTGCAGTCGACTGCGATCTTCTCTGACCGATCCTAAATCCTCTTTTAGTGTGCGGATTTGTTCTTCCAACAAAGACATGGATTGTATCAAACGCTCCTGCTGCGATTTCAGCTCACTTTCAACTTGCCGCATAGTTTTCTGTCCATCATTGTAAGATGTTTCCCAAAGTTGAGCTTTCATCAAAGCAGTGCGAAGTTCTGCTTCACGGGCGTCTAGTGTGCTACGCAGCTCAGCGGTCTGGCGGTCCTTGGTAGCGGACGTCGACATCCATTGCGATTGCGCTTCGATCCAACGAGCTTCGAGCAACTCCACTTCACGGTTTTTCTCTCCAAGTCTCTCCTGTACCTCTTTGAGCTGCAATTGATTTTCACACGCCAGGAAGTATTTTTCCTTGACTTTGAATTCGAGCTGTGTAGTCAAATCCTTTGCTTCACGCAATCGCGATTCTCTCCGCTTGATGACTTCCTTCATCTTCAATAAACGATTTTTCAGCGCATTAATGATATACTGTGCTGTGGTTACGTCACCAGCTCCAGCAAAATCTTCGATCGAATTCCGCCTTTCACTGTCATTAATCGATTCTTCTTTATCTCGTGAATCTTCTAACAGAATGGATTCTTCTTTAGAAAATTGAATGTCATAGGTGGAACGCAGGCAGGTGACCAATTCCGATAATTGCAAGCGAAGACGACTGTTTTCTTGCTCCAGCGACCGTAACCGGTTACCTGAACGCTTGACTTCGCAGGGATCAGATCTCGAGCGTCTCGCTATTGAGAAAATAAATCTAATTAGTTCCATTCGATTATTAAATTACCAAATTGTACCTGTCCATTTGGAAGAATCGCTAGTGTCGGCTGCAGACAGCAAACCGGCATTGGAATGTGCAATGGGTTTCTTATTCGTGAGTATGGCGGCGATCGAATTAATTTCGATTTGATGTTGCACAGGTAAACCAATACGGGCGAATGAAACAGTTCGATCCGGCTCCGACCAAGCTTCAGATTCCGACACACCGACGTCACGAGATTGCAATGGCGTCTTTTGAGGACTGAGGCATTCCTTTGCGGAGTAATTTATTGAATCTGCTTGTTCCGTAGGGAAAAGTTCTCCAGTAAAAACAGTCGGCTTCGTTTTTCCTCTTGCCACTGGAGATAACAATGTAGATCCAGTCTGACCTGGTGGTGGGCGATGATAAGGCGTACTGCTAACCAACAAGTTTTTGCTTTGAAGATCCGGGGCTAACGAAAATCGATCTGTCTGCATGGATTTATTATGAGCCACAGTGTTGTTGGTCATTCGAACAATTTCTTCATCGCGCTGTTTGACCTGCTCTTCCAACTCTTTGATGACTGCACGCAGTTGATCCACCAGCATCTTCTGAGACGATCCGTTGGCTGCCGAAAGTTCCAGTTGAACTTGGCAACCGATTTCTTCAGTGGCTAAGCAAGGCGGAGGTAGACTGTCAACAGACTTTTCTCGGCTCGAATTCAACTCTTGTTCGTTACTGTGGGCGCTCCAATTGCTGCTAGTCGAGACTGAACTACTTGAATGTTGTTGTTGGTCGTCAGGATCGACGCCAATCATAAGCGATTGCGAAAGAGTTCGAGACAATTCTCTGCTTTGCAAGATGGAATGCTGCAGCGCTTGTCGACGTTTACTGGCAGCCGACCAATTACTCAGATTGAGCAGTTCTTGTTGGCTCATCGACAAAATCTCTTCCAAAAAGTCGGCCATTTCTTCAAGACGCGTACGTAACAAATCACAAGCATTGGTTGAATCTGCCAAACGTTGCCGTAACGCAGTCAACTCTTTTTTGTAGGTTCTTACTTGATGATCACCTGCTACCGACTGATTCGATCCGTTGTAACTTGTTTCTGCTTTTTTCTTCCAACTGCGAATCTCTGCCTTAAGACGCTGCAGTTCATTATCCATACGCTCAGCCTTCTCTTGCGATTCTTCATACCGTAATTTCCATGAAGTGGCTTCTGTCAAATCGCCATTTTGATAGGCCAACAGCTGGTTTTTCAAACTTTGTAGAGTCTCGGCCAGTTCTTGTCGCTCACGGACGTAGGCTGCCAACTGGGCAGCGAGGGCATTAGGCTGATGTTGTTCTGTCGAATCCAAGGAATGTCGAGTTTTCAGTTCTGATCGATGAGTTAAAGGAATAGCTGCCCGAGAATTCATCTCTTGCTGAAGATCCATCATCTGCTGCTTCAGGGTGGCAATCTGTGTTTCAGCTTCTGCAACAGCTTGCTCTTTCTGGCCAACTTCTAACCGTAACGAAGCAAGTTGATCGGCATCTCGCTGTAAAAGAGCCTTTTGTTGTTCGGCGGCGATCAGGAGTTTCTTCTTCTCTTCTAATTCGGCCCATAAACGCTCATTTTCTTCTTCAGCCATAGCTTTGATATTGTCCTCCTTACCGGACACCTCAGTCTCCCATTTGGTCTTGTTGAATAATTCTTGTGCTTCTTTTAATTCGGCGGTCAAATCCTTGACGCGTTTTTCTTTTTTGCGACCTTCAACTCTCAAATGTTCTAGTTCTTTTTCTTTCTTTTGAAGGTCTGCTACGAAACCTTGAAGCGTACGGCCAGCTTTTGATAGGCTTTTTTCCAATTCTACAACTTTCTTCTTCTTGTCGTTGAGTGATCCTTCCAGTTCAGCTATTTGCTTTTGTTTCTCGTCCAAAGTTATTTGAATTTCAACAAGAATTTTGTTTTGTTGTTCCAGCTGATGCTGTTTCTCTTCAATTATTTTGTCTTTTTCGACAGCTGGCTGACGGAACTCATCGATTTTGTTTTCTCTCGTCTGACTGTCCAACAACGAAGTCAAATTAGCAATTTTCAGGTCTTTTTCCATTCGATAGTTTTCCATTTGGACAATATCATTCTCAAGAGCCTGGACTTTTTGTTGAAACTCTTGCAATAATCCCTGAAATATGTCCAAATTAATTAATTGACTAATTACAAAAATTAGATCCAATTAAAATACCTGAGAATGGCTAAATTCGTTAGTCAATTTCTCCATTTCTTCTACACGAGCAGTGGCTTCACTGACGAGCTGATCCATTTTTTCTTGCAATTCATCCATCTCCGCTTTAGTGTGATGATCGGGATAGTTGCAGGCTAACTGATTCGGGTTCAGTAATAAAAAGGAGCCAAAGGCTTGGGCATACAAGTCGGTGGATTCATCCGGCATGAGACTCATGCGACCATTAACCCGAGCTTCTTCCGCTTCAGCCAATTCCTAAACGATTTCATTGAAATTTAGCAACGTATAATTTTACTCAATAGAATTGTCTTTACCTTTTGAAGTTGGTGGAGTTGCTGTAGAAGGGATTGTTTCTCCGACTGATGGGAAGCTAGAGATGTGCGCTGTTGATTTTCCAGCTCCTCGATAGCGCCGGACGCTTGAGCCAACAATTGGCATTTCTCGGCGAGTGATTTTTTCAACGTCTCGTTTTCTACTTTCAATTCAATATTGTTCTTGATAATATCGGCTGCATCGGTTCTACCCAAAGCCTTGCCCACTCTTTCTTCTAACAGGAAAACGCGAAGTTTCAAGTTGAAATTCTCATGCTGCAGCTGCTGCAATTGCTCTTCGTATTCTTTGACACACCGACCACGTAAAGGAGACGACTTGCCAGAGGATTGTCTATTGGCCTCTGTACAACAACAACAAAAATGCGATGAATTTCTTTAAAATTCAATTCATGTCGAAAGTAAAACCACCAACTTACGAGGCGTCGAGGGAGCACCTTGTGTCTGCTCCAGAGATACTTGCAATTGCGACGGATCGATGCTAAAAAGAACATCAACGAAAAAACCAGATAAATGCTACAGGAAAGAAAACAAACATACAACACAGTTGTTGTAGTTTCCTCTTGGGAAACCAAAGATAAATAAATCTAACATAATCTGGCTCCGATTCAAACGACCTAGTCTTCCATTTTGCAATTTACGGTCTACGCGAGAGAATGCCGTGCGTGTCGCACGAAACGCATGACGATCGCAAAGAAAAGGGAAAGGCTATACTTAGAGTTCATTATCGCTCAAGCCATCTTTATTTGTTTTGGTTTTGAGGGCACCTATCGGACAACACGTCAGGCAGACGTTGAGAGAGAAGAGAGAAAAAACATACTTTTGACTTGAAACTTCAAAACGATCCGCAATGAAACGAATATCAAGATGTGGCAAAAATCAGGTGTCAAAGAAGATGTGAGCTGCCAAAAATGTCATGTGGGAATCAAGTGTATCGTGTCGTTTGATGAGTGAGGAATGATGGCGACATTCCCGCTGGTCGTGGATGACGAACTTTGACGGCTGGAAAAGAGTTGCACCATTCTCATCCCTTAAGCATGTCGAGTCCTACCAAACTATAAAAATACCCTCGAGTATACTGGACTTCGGAAGAAGAGCAGGAAGAGAAGGCCATATGGCGTATAGGGTGCCAAAGAGAAATAGGACCTTGTGAGAGTTTTAAATTGGGAAGGTTTTGGGGAGTCTTGTTCCAGAAATGTCACCTACTAGTCCCCCAGACAGTTTCTTCTTTTTTGTCGGCCTCTCCCACTTCCGACAGGCTTGGCAGTCCCATACATTTTTTAAAAAAGGGAAAGGCATGTACATCTTCTCACGAAAGGAAAAAAAAAACAACAAAATAAATAGGCCAGTGCACATATTACAGCACAGAAGAGTTCTGTATCGATCTGCTGATGAAAATAGTGACGTCAACCGAAACTGCGCACGAACAATACAAAAACAATCAAACCGCAAAAAGTGTTCGTTTTGTTTGTTTTTGTTTTGTTTCAATTCACCTAAACGGCGGCGTGTTTTGATGACTCAACAAGCGTCGATTCGGACTCTTCAACGGGCCAAGCCGGAATGAAGCCATCAGTTTGTAATTTTCAAAATAATTCTCCTTTTTCTTGACTGTCACGTGGTTCGGACGAACTTATCCATTTCACACAGAGAAAAATCAAGCGACACAATCGCAAAGACGCGCACTTTCAAACTGATATAGAAAAGACGACAACTGTTTATCGTGTTCACTCGATGGTGGCAGCAAATGTTCTTCGCGTTTCGACGTCTTGTTTCTGCAGCAGATGTCTTTCATCTTGCACTCGTCCCCTCTCATCTCTCGGTTTACAACTTCCCAGAGGCCGCATCTGCGTCGACGCCGAAGAGAATGCGCGGATGTGGGGAGGAGGGGCTAACGGAAGAGAGGACAGAATAACCAGAACTAGTATCGGTATGTGTGCGAGGAGGGTTGGGTGGGTAGGAAGCCCATGAGAAAAACACCCGCTTTTTACAGCTGTTTAAAGACTATTGAACATAGGTCAGGCAGGCTTATCTCTCGTTCCCCCCAATACGTAATCAGCCGAAACGCTCGAGCTCAACATAGGCCTCGAAACAAGCCATCACTCAACTACTCTTAATCTAACTTCCCCCCACACACTAATGGTTTCATCTAACAATCTAAGAGTGGGCCAGTCTGGGCCACCACAAAACAATCCCAAACACGGGTTTAACTGGGTGTAAAGTGAACATCTAAATTCTTTGACAAAGCCTATTGGTTGTTTTTTAAAGGATAGAAACTTCCCAAAACAAAACAGCAATCTCCTTTTCCAGAAATCAGGTGTGAGCATCCATAAATAGAAACAAAAAAAATGGCTGAAACACTCACCTTACACTAAGACTGTCCATTCTGTCTGGACAAGACTTCTGTAATAAAAAAAAATGATAAAATTGTACATTAACTCTAAAATTATTGACATGTATAAAGTGAAAATAAGTGACATCCAATATTTTCTTAAAAATGAAATCTTGTCTTCTAGAAGAAAAAATATTCTTATTCTTCTTTGCTTAAACAATGTGATGTGCAAATTGTCTACAAAATGAAAAGATTATAACATTGATAAAACCAAAGAATGACATAACTAGGTAAGATGAATTTTTAGTAGACAGATTGGAGCCATTGACCAAAGTATCAGATAGAGATAAGAATTACCTGTTCTATTTTTGAAGAAATAAACACTGATAGAAATTAAATCAATTTTAAAACAACAAAAATTGTATGGAATACTCTAGAGTAATTAAATATCAAAGTTGCAAGAGGTAAACCGTTGTATCGTTTTGTAAAATTGAGTCTCAACAGATGATTTCTCATCCTTTTCGAAATTAAATTTGTGCATGTTGCCAAATCTATAATATTAGTGTCGAGAAAAGGAATTCAAAATGTAAAAACGATTTTCGTTTGTTATTTTAGTACATTCAACTTTGAAAATTATATTAATTTAAAAATATTTAAATTATAGGAATTGATATAGTTTTATCGAATGAAAAAATAGATTTCGGCACTATTAAATGAGCGATTTAAAAGCGACGCTGAACTCTGAATAAGGCTGAAGACAAGGCCATCTACAGACGTCTGCAAAATTGACGAAGTCGCAGGCTTGTTTTTAAAAATAGAAGTTGTTCATTTCCCTTTTTCTACAAATTTATCACAAAATGGACGAGGAAGTAACTACTCGTGAGTAATAAGGTTTTCTGTCAAGTTCAATAAAATAATTTAATCAATAACATGTTGGATCCAACGCAGCATTCTGGATCTCATTTTTTCTCGAAGCTGGAATACCTCCGGAAGATGCAGCAAGCTACGCCATAATATTCACAACAAATCGTATTCAGAAGCATATGCTTCTCGATTTAACCAAGGAATATCTCAAAGATATGGGACTCACTGTCTTAGGGGATGTAATTGCCATTCTCAAGCATTCCAAACGTCATCATGAAAAGGTATCTGTTTACTTGTATAAACAAAGATATAATGCACATGTATCTTGAGTTAGTTGTGATGTTTCTACTACAATTCCTGATTTTATTTCTATAGGTTGCAAGAGAGAAGGTTCTTGCTATTGACAAAGAGATTTCTGTAATGAAAGGTAATAATTAGTCTATGATAATTTTTTTCGTGTTAATAAACTAACGTAAATTTTGTATTTTCTACAGCAACTAAACATCTAAATGAACTGCTGCTTAGAGATGACCAAATCCCAAAATCAGTAGTTAGCGAAATTAAAAAAACAGGTAATTATATCCTTAAAATCTAGATCTTGTCTTTTCTAACATGTTTTCATTTCAGTGACAGTTCCTCAGATAAAAACAGTTACAAGGCCTTCTCCTCCCAAAAAATTGAAAACTGCCAAAGCTGAAATCTCAAAGGACACAGAAGAAATTGAATGGGTGGAAGAAGTGGAAGAATTTGAGGAACTTAAAAGGAAAGTCATCCCTCCTAAATTTCCTACTAAAAAAGCAGCACCAGTTGTCATTGCACCTAAAGTGGTAAAAAAGACTTCAGTCTTTGACCGCCTTGGTGAAAGCAATGTGACGAGCACCACCCCCGAAATACAGGATTCTCCTACTAATGCCACTGCCACCTCCAAGGTGAATCATAGAATTGAATCCGTAATTAACGTTCAAGTCATTATAGTTAAATTTTAACAGGCACAACAGAGTTCAGTTTTTCGCCGATTGGGTGGTATTCAAGAGAAGAAAGAATCTCCGTTGGACGTGAAAACCGTTACAAGAACGCTGATTAGCACTTTGCCAGTCAAAACGGTTAAGAAAGTCGCCACAAAAACAACCGAAGTTTCTGGTAATTCCCGCAGTTTGTTCTGTTAACGAGCCTAAGTAAAATTTGTGTTATTATCATAGACTCCGGAAAGTCTTTCCTCAGAATGGACATTGAAAATTCTTCGAGCAAACAGAGTGCAAGAGAGCGACTCGGTCTTGACAGGCCAAGCAGTACCAAGATAAGTGTCGTTTCTACGAAAGTGGCCCCTAAGAATCCCACAAGAACTATAGTCTCCCCTCAGGTTTTTCAAAAATTTTTAGACATACCTGTTTGAATGATCAGTTAGTCACCTTCGATTTTTAAAACAGCAGGTTCAACAGAAGCGCCTAGTCAGGCCACCTCAACCAACCACATCGTCAATTAGACAACAGCCAAGTGGAGTAAAACAACGTTTAGGATCTGTCGCTGTCGTCAAAACTAGTTCGCCGGCGACGTCTTCTAGCGTTTTCAATCGACTTGGCATTAATAAGAAATGAAATCGATTGTGATTTTTTTACTTTTCTTCTTAATCATAAACAGTTAAGACTATTGATAATACACACATCTTCACATTCTATTCTTTCAAGGCTATTCAATCAATTATTAGTAGGGTAAAGGCATTCATTGATTTACATAAGTAGTAGCAAAATGTGAAATTGTAAAAGTTTGTAACTGGAGGTTGATTGAAGTAGGTACAAAGACAAAAACGTCCGTAAACTTATATCGATTGTGAATTTGGTGAAATCAGAGTTCAATACCTTTACAAGGTTCCTCTGTCGATGTCATGGAATCGTCGAGTTGGCGCTTCTTTTCAGACCCTTCCGCCGAATCTGCCGATACTTGTTCTACAGCTTGGACAATCTTCTCGGTATTTGTATCATTCGCCGTCAGGATGGAGAGTGCGCTACCCGTAAGCTCTTCTATAGCTCTAAGAGGTATAGTCGATTGTTCTTCTGGACTTTTCTCCACTAAATTTGGCGACCGTACTTCGACAGGTTGCACATGCGAAAAAGTTCGCTCAATTGTTACTTTTTGATAGACGTACTGCTGCGTTGCAGGTACATTAAGTGCTGGATGATCCACCAATAGGTTATGCGCCAAGCTTCCATCCTGAGAAACCCCTTGGACAGTCTGAGGACCTGCTATGGGTTGTTGTGCTATAGATTGTTGTACTATAGGTTGTTGTGCTACAGGTTGCTGAGGCGGTTGGGGCAAGGAGGCTGAGGGACCAAATTTTATAAATGGAATACGAATTTCATAACTAAAACACATTAGAAGAATCATGAAAATTACAAGAAGAACAGCCGCTAAAACGGGTATTTTGTACATCCATCCTGTTGAGGCTGAAAATTGCGAAATTAAAATAAAGAAACCACTATGTAGATCTTAAATGTTACTTACTAAGAACTCCGTCGAAAAAGCTTCCAACTTGTGTTCCTATATATCCCAAAGGTTGGAATACTCCGACTGCAAGCATGTCAATCAGGGCTACAAAAGGATTTATTTCATAGCTGGGATCGGTCATCAAAACTCGATAATATTCTTCACACGGATCAGGATTTCTCAAAATAGTACTAAAATACAGGCCTATTGATCCCCACGTTGTTAACTGATCAGGTCTGCATGCTATAGGAACATCCATATTTTTTGACAAGTCCGAATGTCGTTTAGCTGAAGCCATCTGGATTAACAAAATTATATTATTTTAAAAAAGAACTGAGAGGCTACCAGTGCTATCCTCTATTTAGAATATAAGTACCTGATGCAAAAAGTGCCAGTGCCAGAACCAACTTACAATGAAGAACGGTAGAAACGATCGGGATAAGATGTATGCATATGAATAGCCTTTGAATGTCAACCACAACACAAACCAAAGGCTACAAATAAACATTGCCACAATGAAATCCTACAAAGAAATATTGTTACTATAGGAAAAACATTTTTCAACACAACTCTTAAATCAGTACTTTTGGATGGAACAAATCTGTGCTGAAAATGCTTGTAACAGACCAAAAATCATATGAATCCTGTTTTTCTTCATTTAATATAAGAAGATTGGTTAGAATTTCATCCAAATCGGCTAAATTTTTGAGCTGGATATCTTCTCCTTCCTTAGTGATCTCATTTAGAATAAACTGTGTTCTTTTATTGACAACTGCTAACAGAGAGATATACAGAACATCATTGTCCTCAATGTGTCTATCCTGGTCAATGTTAAATATTTAAGAAAAAAGTTACGGTACTAAAAAGCAACAAGTTCTACAACAAACCTTAATTTTCAGGGTTGCTATTAAAGTTCTGACAAAGCGACCAAGAAAAGGCAACTCGATCAATGTTGTGTTTTTTGAACATGATGAACAGTTCATTGCTTCCTGGACTTCTGGATTTAACTGAATGGTCTTGTCAGAACTCAAAACCTCAACTGAAACTTCAGTTTCATCAAGGGTATCCAAATTTGGATCAGGGGGTTTACGTAAAGCAGTACTTTCATCACGGTGTGTTTTTAATCCTATCTTTTCCTTTGATGAAGTGGCTTTGATTTTCTGTCGATCGTAATTGAGCATATCATGAGGATCAACATAGTTAGATCGATCAATTTTGGTAAATTCAAGTTCCGGGTAGGAATCGCCATCTTCTTGATCACAAGAGATTAATAAAAACAATTGGGCAGTGACAAAAACTACAATTGTTACTCGAAAAATCATTTTGAAGTTTTGAACTAGTGGATTTGTATATTTTATTCGTCTGCTGTTGCGTCCGGTAGGTGTCGACCAAACGCAGCACCTAGCGATAAAAATATGAACTCATAGCAAAGAGCCAAAGACATGAGTTGTCTGCTGAAAAATTATTTTGTATGCTCAGTTGGGTCAAATCGAGTCAATTCTTTATTTGAAGGAGAAATTATAATTAGAAGCCATGGTTGTTCTTGAAAACGATGCCGTGAGTTTAATAATGAATTAAATCTTAATTAAGTATGCATACATAATTTCTTTAAATCTTGACTGCTTAGTTTTTGACGGCGCTGACTTTGATGTACCAGAAAGCTAGGATACAGGGATCTGTTCGAGTGACACTGAAAAGATGTAACAAATAGAATCAGGTTCTAGTTTTCGAATTATGACATAAATTTCTTTTTTTAGATGATGGACGAACAAAACCAGTTCCTAGAGTTGAGCCTGTCAACAAAGAGGAACCAGAGTACAGCTGTATTTTTAGGGCAACACTAAGAAGCAAGAAAATCAGCACAATAGTACAAACATTCTTTTAGATTTTCTAAATAGAATTTTAAATAACTTTTGTTGTTGTCATTTACAGGTGACTGCAAATTCTCTGACAGAATTTCAATCTGCCTTCAGTTCCACCATTAGATCAAACATGGATGGGCTGAAGAAGCAGAAAAAATCAAAGGGAAAGCGTAAATCTAAATCTGCAGCCACTCAATAACCTATCAAATCATTCCCTTATCCAATAAAAGGTGAAAATAAAAAGTGTTGTATAAAAATTTTATTCATGTTTATTCACACACAATTCCTGCAATATCAGTGGTAGCAAACTTAAATGCTGGATAATTTATCTTGTAAATCTCTTTGAAGGCATTCTAAAATATCAAGAACTTCCTTAATTTCCTTTGGAATGTCCAACTCATAGCAAAGTTTAACCTGGCTTAAGGCTGACCTTAAACTTAGTTTTGAAGAACTAGCAAGTTGAATGTTTTCTTTGGATGAATCCTTGTTCATCAAGTCTAAACAACTTTCTACATACTTTCTACACAACCTAAGAGTAAATGTACAAGATTCAACATCTTTTTCCCAGTTCTTTTCCTGGATGGCACTGCGATAGGACTTTTGCATGAGTTGAGCCACTCGAAAGGTCGCCGTTGTACTTGTTTCAGTATCAGAATTACTAGCTACAAGGTCGGCATACACTTCCCAAACTTGCGCGTTATTGGTCACCTGTGAAGTCAAGCGGCCAAGAAGTTTTTGAGCTTCCGAACCGAGTCGATTCACTTCTTGGCCGTAATTATCTGCTTTGTTTTCCACAATTGCTTGAACCAATATTTTAAGCACTTGAACGTCGACATGTTTTTCTTTTAGTTCAAGGATGCGATTGTACGAACGTATGGCCTACAAAAATGATTACTCGATCAAATGATGTGCAGATGCTAATTATTTAAGCAACTTACTTCTTCATATTCGCAGCAATCGATAGATACTACCATTAGATTGTCCCAAATCTTCCAATTTTCATAGTTACATTTGACAGCTTCTTGTAATGCTCTCCACGCCCGAGTTTTCTGGCCCATTTTCGCATAACATTTAGCTACATTATTCCAAGCCTCAAAAGACTAAAAATGCAAACGTTAACAAGAAATAAAGGCACAATTACAAATTTAGGAAACACACCTCGGAGTTTAGACTGCAATATCGACGGTATGCAGAGGCGGCGGTCTCCCAGTCTTCTACATCCATCGCACAAAAGGCCAATCGAATCCAAACACTTTCTTGCAATCCATTGACTCTCAAAGACTCTTGAAAGTGTGGAATCGCTTCACGAATCTATTCAAATGCAAATCGTAAGGTGAAAATTGCATAGAAACAAATTCAAAAGAATCAAACCTTTTTTTTATTGTAGTAGTACATGGCCCAATCCCGCTGAGCTCTAGCACTCGTGTGGTTGGACAATTCCCATGCTTTTTCGTAATGAGTCACATCATCAGTGCAATTTCCAAGTAGACACCACAGCTTGGGTGTTTCCTCTTTTGCCAATTCTTGTCGGACAATTTCCTCAGCCTAGATAGTAAAGCTGTAAAAGCAACTCTCGAGGATACATCAATAAAAATGATGAGTTTACCTTATGTTTTCTATCCAGTTGTTGGTAGCAAGCAATAACACCCTCCCACAGCTGAAGACGAATATAGATGTCTAGCGCACTACTGATGGCTCCAAGACTTTTCAGGACTTCAGCCAATTCGTTTTGAAGTTCACATTCAAGCGGAATTTGGGAAACATAAAAATATTCGATTCGTCGATTCGCATGAGGGCTGGCTTTTGCTAGAGAATCTGCTAGTTCTTGCAATTGCGAAAGAGATCGTTCAACCGCACGACGTTGTGTAGACTCCAGTTTGGAGCGCATCACCAAAGAGCTGACATGAAAACACCAAATTTTTGGATGGCCTAAAATACACTGTAAAACATATTCTTCGATGTAATGTAAATGTAAAGGATCAGCGATTATTTATCTCACGTTTAGTAAAGGCGATAGTTCTTCCCCAAGAAGCTCATCTTTAGGATGGAATTTTTCAATTTGAGTTCTGAAATAAAATCTAGATTTAATTAATTGAACTTTGAACATATTATAGCTTTCCTTACGCGTGAGCAATCAAAAGAGATTGGTACAGAGAAGGAAGATCAGGGAGAATGTTGTCATCTTTGTTGATAAAGGCAATCTGATTCAAACGGGTGTCATCTTCCAATCGCACGTCTCTGGGCAGATCGCTTGCAATTTCTCGTCCGGTATCTGTCAGAGTCTCATCAATGGTACAATGAACTCTGATCGTTAATTGAGGCAACGGAGTTTGCTGATATTGAGTCCTTTTCCCCATTGCCCCTAAAAAGAATATTATAACATCTTTAGCACATTTGGGCGTGTTATGCGTTATAAGTTATAAACTACCTGTCCATTCACATCTAAAGCCAACAATCTCATTGGCTTTTTCAAAATGAAGCTTTGTTTTTTGCACTTCACCATACAACAAGTAAGTATAGCCAAGCTCCAGCTGTAGCAGAGAGCTGAAAAGCAAGTGGCCTCCAAGTGACCTCTTCAAGCTTATCAATTTTACCAACAATGTTTTCAAGGAATGCAGAATGAAGCAACTGAGATGACTCCTCTAAGACTCGTTGGTGGACATATAGATACCTCATAAGCCACCACCCTGAGAGCTTTTCAGAAAAAAACAATGAGGACCAATGCATAGTTTCATGTTTAAAGCTTTTTTAAATTACCTTGAAATGCATGAACTTTTCCTTGAAGTCATACAAGATGGTTTTTGCAGCCAACAACAACTGTAGGTCTTTGATGGTTGGAAATAAGCATTCTGCATCAAGAATCAAGTTTTCTTTTGATGCACTGTCCATCATCCCATCATCAGATGAGATTTCACATTTGTTGTATCCAAGCCAGTTACTCTGAATAAAGCGTTGTAAAGCAGATATTCCAAAACAAAGCAGTTGAAATGATCTTAAAAAAACAGCAAGATAATAATTACTTATTGCATTGTTTTATGCTTTTTCATTGCTTTTACCTGGTTTCATCATCACTTGAATTATGATGGAAAAAGTTTTCAATTGCTTCTTTAATTGAAGATTGTTGGATACCGTCTGTTCCAAAAATCCTCATAGGACAGAGCTTTAGAACATCTTCATAGTTTCCACTCTGGACATGTTCAACCAGGTTTTTGAGATCTAGTAAAGATTTACAGCTGTCAAGTCATGGGATTTTCCTTCTTCACAGTTCTATCACACAAATAAAAGTTTACCATCTCTTAAATAAACTAGATCTTTTGATCTGAGTTGAGGATCCAGTAGAGATAACTCTACTTCAATAGTAACTTGCTTATTAGCACACAATTCCGGCATTTTCTGTGATCCTGTTTAAAATTGAATCCAAAAAGCTGAGAAAAGCGCGACTCAACTGGTTGAAAAACACGTGGGAAATGTCTGTAAGCAGACGACAAGAAAAGATTTTTTAAAACTGCGGAATGCGGATGGCTGGATTATCTAGGCTTCTTAGTGACTCATGACTCATCAACGTAGACCACGACCTAATTATACTTTAATTCCTTAATAAACTTATTCAAATTTCAGCTTGATAATTAGAAAATTGTTCAAATTTGAAGCTATCAAATGTTGTTTATTGCATCAATGTAAGCGGATTATACAAGGGTAGTATTCGATTTATGACAAAATACAATTTGAAAACAAAATAAAGGCATGGATTGGCAATAGACTTCGTTGTGGCCAATCTACATAAATTCTGCGTAGGAAAAAAAAACCAAGGGACGGGAGCTAACTGAAAAAAAAGGAGAAGAAACGGCGCTCGTTAACGAGACACTCGAGACTAGTGGAGCAACGGGAATGCAAAAGGATCCTGTGGGCGAGCAAAAGGGTAACCACGTGTGAATTCAAAACAACCCAATGTTAGTTTCTGGATTAAAAACTAAACTTACAAATAGTAGGAAGAAATTTTTTAAAAGCGATTCCCGCAGTTATTAAGGCTTTTAAAGACAAATTGATTTGCATAGATCAATCGATAGTGATTGAATGAGCTTGAAGAATTTTTTAGTATGTAACATACTACAATCGTTTCTCTGTTCAGTGGTTTGAAAAATAAATATAGGGGACAAAGGTATACAAATCTATTTGCAACCTCGTATAAGTTTTACCCAGTTTTTCCCCTAAAAAATAAATTCAGATTATAATAATTATCTACTATGAAAAGCATCAAAGTGAAACGAGATGTTTTCGGTTCACAGCGTCAGGACTGGACAAATCAACGGGCAAAGTTGTCCCATTTCCTCCTGTGTTACTACGCTGCTGTTGAGTGCCACACGACGGGCTAGGCACAACTGGAGTTAGCCCTGTTCCACCCTCCATGAGCGAGTCAAAGTTGAATCCTGGGATTCCGGATGAAGGTGTGGTGATAGCGATCCCGGCAATTTCATGCCAATTATTATTAGAAGCGCGCGTTGGAGCATTTGTAAAGTGCGAAGCGACGGGTAGCGATGTAGGACGAGGGCGCGGTGCTGTGGTAGGTCGAGTGAACTCAATCAAGCCGATGCCGTCTGATGAGGATTCATCGCTTTCGTGACGTTCCTCTTTGATTGGTTGTTGCTGAACGTGAGATTGTTGTTGTTGTTGTTGCTGCTGTTGCTGTGGCTGCTGCTGGGCATTTGGTATCGGCATTAGGTTAGGCATGGCGGGGAGGAGAGGAGCTTTGGTGTTCGTGGGATAATGGGCTGTCTTTCGCATCATCTTGCACTGAGGTCGATGAGAATCCAATAGCTGTTCCAGCTCTTCTTTATGTTTTTGCAACTGACGGATCTCATTCTGCAAGACTTGCTTCTTGTCTTCCCACAACTCAGTTTCCTAAATACGTGAGAACAAAACTTTAGAAATCATTTCCATATCCAAAATAAAACAACTAGCCAAATTGTTACCTGTTGGAGAGCCATTGTATGGTCCAGACGCCTTTTACGGCAACGGGCAGCAGCTTGCTTGTTTCGTTCGCGACGCATTAATCTTTTGCCCGAGTCCTCTCCCGGCTAAAAATAATGACACATATTTTTTTTTTAGTTTTGATTCCAGTGACATAGAAAATCAACACGAATTATCATACCTCTTCTCTATCACGATCCTCTTTGCGTCGGCCACCACCGCGACGTGCAGTACCAGAAGTAAAGCTCATTGCTGTACTGCTGTAGCCACTGTTGCTACTGCTGCTGTTACTGCCCACACTCATCCGTCTTCCTGTATTTCTTGGTCCTGATGGTGGTGAATCACTATTGTTATTTTGAGGAACAGAGGAAGCACCTAGCCATTGAGGTTTCGCATCTGTAATTTTCAAGTGTTTTGTTTTAATTGTATGTTTTTTTGTTTCATGTTTATATTTTGTAATACCTTGCTCAGTTGAAGTTGTTACAGTTACAGTATAATTTGAAGCTGTAGAGGTAAATGAATTGGTAGGCACCATGGGTGGTACAAAACCAGCTTCCCTATCATGAGACATCTGGTTGGCTGCCATATCCAGGAAAGTCTGTTCAATATTTCTAAGTGTTGTAGGTGTTAAAGTGGGTGTTGTTCTAGTAGGCACACCGGTGAGTCCATCTAGTAAAGACAGCTAAGAGGATAAAGAGAATATCAATCACTGTTCCTGTGTAAAAAATTGAAATGTTGAGAACAACTTACAGTAGTAGGTGTCATTGCATCGACTGAATTTGCCATGGTGGAGAGGATGTCTGCCACAGTCAGACGGGTGGCATCATGGTTTTCGTGAGGTGCTGAATACATGATTTCTGCAAAGATTCACAAACATATGATTGTTACAATTGAAATAGTTAAATTCAATATGGAAAAATTGAATAAATAAGACGCAGATGTTAGAGACGCCTATCGTGGTTGTTTCGATAAGACAATTCAAGGCCATAATCGTACCCCTTCGTGGCAGCCATGAAAAATGACGTTGTTTTCAACAGAAGATGTGATTTGTTTACTTACTCAGCTATTGATTGACACAATCCCTGAAGATGAAACTAGTATGAATGGTTGGAAAAACACTCTATTCTTTATCCACACAACAAACTTTACTGCAACACAAGAGGGTGACTCATAATTCCGTACGATTGGGGGAAGCCTTTATACGTTCCACTATTTTTCCTGGCTACACTTTAAGTCGAGCAAAAAAAGAGCATCCAACTATTTTCTCCCGGAGGCAATGGCCGCGTAGTATTTCGCTATGCGTTCGTCTTTTTTCCGGTTTCTAACCAATAGCCGCTTGCGTCTAGGCAACGGACAAAGTTTCTATTGCCTACCTCTTTTTTTTTTTCCTTTTACTATGTTTGGCGATGATCTCATCGCGCTGAGCAGGTCACGTGACTACGAGGAATCGTGACGTCAGCCGGATTTGGAAAAAACCAACTCTCTCTTCTTGGGAGAACAATTTTTTAAAAATTTTTCTTTGTAGCGGGAAAATAGGGACGTGTGTAATAACTGTCTACACACACAGAATAAATACATCATTCAAAGCAAAAGTTTCCCATAAACGTCATTTCTATACGGAACAATTGGTGAAAGAAATTAAATTTTTTTTTGGCAAAATACTTTAGAGTTTACATCGTTCTATTCTATTAGTAGTAACTAAACAGGGAAAAAGGATTGATTATTATTAGAACTTTAGGTGACGGTGAGTAACATTGTAAAATAAGAAATGCATTCCGGAAGCTCAACTATGCTATTGCGGATGCACTAACAGTAGCAGACATGACTAAAAAATTGTCTTTTTTTAATAAATGAGTTGTCTAAATAAACGCATTTAGCAATATTTCAAAATAAGAGCCCAATCTTAGTCATGGTGACGGTCGCAAAAACAACTTTTGATTGCCCTGCCTTTATATATTGACGTCAATGATCAGGAAATTCTTATAACGCACACAGATCTTATTACGCTCCCACTGATTTTATGATTTCTAATGATAAAATGCTTCAATTGTTATAGTAGAGGCTTAGCGGGACTAAATTAGAAGAAGCTGCTATATAGTTGCCCGCGTGAGGATAAAGTACAGACGTGTTTGCGCCATCTACTGTTCGTAATAAGAGCAGCATGTTACATAATTTACATTAAGCCGTTTAAGCGAAAAAATGATGAAAAAGAAAAGAAAATATAAAAATAAAAAATTTTAAATTATCTATGAGTGTACAAATAAGGAAAATGAAATAATTGAATCGTTTGAAAATTACTAAATTAGTTTCAAAATTCTGTCAATCAACAAATATTTCAATCTGGCAATCGGTATTGCTGTTGTCGGCTCATTCGGCTGTATTTTTCGACTACGGAATACAGATTTTGTTATTTTCTCGGTTTTTTAAACGTGTTTTGAATCAATTTTTTCCGTGGAATTGAATCAACAGTTTTATTGAATGCCTCCGACAATAAATCCACCGCAAAATGCCGACAGGGATCGACGACGCCAACAAGCGGCGTCGGCAGCAGCAGCACCAGGAGAGAGAAGAACGGATCTCGTCTGTCGAGTGAAATACTGCAACACTCTTCCTGATATTCCATTCGATCCTAAATTCATCACTTATCCATTTGACTCTAATCGGTATGTCATGTGTTGTTTCAATGTTATTGTTCTTGATTTTGTGATGAGATTGAATCCATTGCTTGCTGGAAACGTTGTTGATTCTGGTGTTGACATTTGTAAACATTCAATTCTGTTCATTTCTAGGTTTATCCAGTATAATGCAACGTCTTTGGAGAAAAGTTACAAGTATGAACTGCTGGCTGAATACGATCTTGGCATCACTATTGATTTGATCAACCCTGAAGCCTATGCCAAAGAGAAAAATGCTCATTTGGATCCAGCTGATGAGAGATTGCTTGAAGAAGATACTCATCATGCACCTCAAGATGCTAGAAGGTAGTTTCTATCTTTCCAGTCATTAAAGAAAATGGTTGTGAAATATTTTCATTATCAGGAGAGCACAGCATGCCAAGAATGTGTCCTGGTTGAGACGCACCGAGTACATTTCAACTGAAGCCACACGTTTCCAGCCCATGTCAATTGAGAAGGTTGAGGCTAAAGTGGGTTACAGCATGAAAAAGGCTCTCAAAGAGGAAAATGTCTACATGGATCATGAGAGCCAGATCAAAGCTATTGAAAAAACATTTTCTGATGCTAAAAAACCCATTTTTGAGCACTCAAGCAAAAAGGGTGTCACTGCGGTGGAAGTCTTGCCCGTCCTACCTGATTTCAAAGTTCGTAGTTTGTCATTATTGATATACCTCAAATATGTGTTGAACTAACTGTGTCATTTCTTCAAAACAGTTGTGGAAGTATCCGTGCGCTCAGGTCATTTTCGACGCCAATCCGGCACCTGTTGACCGACCTTCCAACATTCAAGTTGAGGAGATGTCACAGGCTATGATTCGAGGTGTGATGGACGAAACGGGCGAACAATTCGTTGCCTACTTTTTGCCAACGTCAGAAACGTTGACGAAACGGGCGCGTGATGCTTCCCAGTCTTTGGATTACGACGACAATGACGAGTACGACTACAAGATGGCTCGCCAGTACCACTGGAACGTCAAAAGCAAAGCATCCAAAGGCTACGAGGAGAATTACTTTATCGTTTTCCGTGACGATGCCGTTTACTACAACGAATTGGAGACTCGTGTTCGATTGACGAAAAGGAGACCGAAACCCGGCGAGCCGGCCACATCCAACACTCGTCTGGTTCTGAAAACATCGTTCATTGACATCCCGCGAGCATCGCATGTTCCGCCAGAGAGAGAAACAACTGGAACCAGCCAATCAAGCCGAAGATGAAGAAGAAATGGAAGAGGACGACGAAGAAATTGACGAAGATGAAGGAGGAGCTGCTGGTGGACCTAGAGCCGTCAAGGATGAAGATAAAGAAGACGAAGATAAAGATGCCGATAGTGACGCTCAAAGCGATCGGTCTCGATCTCGCTCCCGATCGCGATCCAAATCTCCCAGATCGGCAAGCAGCGGAGATTCCAGCAGTCGCTCACGGTCGTCTAGTGCTGCTTCGTCTCGCCGGTCGGCATCACCTGCACCAGTCAAAGTTGAGGACCAACCAAAGGATAAAAAGTAATTCCAACAAATGAACTTTCTTTTTTCATGACATTCTCACGTATTCTTTTTTAATTGGTTGGAAAATAGGAGCAGCAGTGGCAGTGGTAGTTCATCCTCTTCGTCTAGTGCCAGTAGTAGCGCAAGTAGCAGTGGAAGCAGCAGCGACAGCGAGTGAGATTTGCAATTGCAACAACAAAATTCAATTCTTTTTTTCTCAAATTTCGTCGGCGGTTCAATACAGAACAATTTCGGTTTGTTTTTCACTTTGTTCCAATGGATTTTCAAATCGATTTATTTGTCATCAAAGGGGAAGGAGATGAATGGGCAAATAAACGAAGACATTCAAAACACGAGACGTCCAAATTAATCTCACAAAATGAAACCTCAAAATTGCCTATTTTTATCTTTTTCCGAGTTGACTGTTTTGACAAATGACGCTGAAGGGGAGAGACATGCCTAGCAATAGCAGATAATTGGACAAAGTAATCTTTTTTCTGTTTTCAAATATAATTAAGACATTGTCGGACGCCTATTGAAAGTGTAGCGAAATTGGTGATGTTGGCCCTGCCCTTCCCAGAAATGCATCACCTTCCGCTGCGGATAAACTCTAATCCAGAATCCACCGTCAAATCGCTCATTATGTCGTATGTACATGAACATCTATACGGGAGTGAGAGAGAGAACTAGTGATTAGCAACTCGTCACATTCAACTCGCTTTTCTTTTGCATATTATAAACTAGGATCCGTTCGATGCACCGCCAATAAAAGTTGGGTGACCTGTACAACAAATAAAAATGCAAAAAGAGAAAGAAAAAAAAAACACTACAGTCGATTGATTTTTATTTTTAGGTTTTGTTTTTTATTTTCACGAATAAACAAAAAAAAAAAAAATAAAGTCCGATTTTTTTTTCTCTTATAATAGCAAATTATTATTATTCTTATGTTTGTTTTTTTCTTTTAAATTTCAGAGTCGTGTTTGTTTTTTAACGTGGCCCACGAGGACATGTAGTGAAGGAATTACAGACCTGAGTTAGACGATGGTTTGGGGCTACCAGACGAATGATTAGTGGCGGCCGATCCTGGAGCAGCGGCCGTGTTATTAGTAGTAGTGGCTGGGGTACTGGCGGCGGCGGCAGCAGTGCGACACTCTTGTGACGGTCCCCACAGGCGAACTGTGCCGTCATCTGAAGCTGAAGCGAGAAGATGAGGCCAGCGTGGGTTCCAGTGGACACAATTGACCGTTCTAGAGTGACCCGTCAATGTGGCCAGAGGTAACTCGCGACGTATGTGCCAAACAAAGACTTTGTGATCTGTTTTTTTTTTGAATGAAATAATTTATTATTTTATTTTTGAGTTCATCATTTGAATTGAAATGTTTCACCTTCGCTGCCACTGGCAATAAACTCTTGTCCTAGTCCACCGAAACCTGAGTGGATCGTGTAGAAACCTTGAGTCAGGCCTTGGTACTTGCGTATCAAAATGCGATCCTGAAAATAGAAAATGAAATTGAAGTTACGTCATAAGAAGAGCGAAAAGATAAAAGGGAACCTGAAGATCCCACAGGTGGACACCCTGAGTGGCGACGTTGAGCAAAGCCAAACGGCCTGTACTGTTGACCGTGAACGACATAATGGGATGATCCTCCTGTAATCTATTTTTGAATATGAAAGTTATTATTGAAATCTAAAACATTAAGTGGAATATGTCTCACATGTTGCAGTCGGTCAGGTCATCAAAATTGTAACCACGAATACGATGATGCGTGTCAGCGGCCAAAACGGTTTTGCCGTCCGTCTTCCAAGCCAGCGCCTGTACGCGAACACCCTCCCACGATTCCAGGACGTTGCCCTCCAAATCCTTGATGGGAAAAAAATAAAATAAAAATATTATTGTCACACAACACAAAAATAAACCCCAGCCAAAGACTTACGCAAAGATAAAATTGACCACGACAACCACCAGCTACAAATCGTCTACCATCCGGATGCCAGGAGCACGATGTCAGTGAATCTTCTGATGCGTGCGACAATTTGACCCGGAGTTGTCCCGTCTCCACTTGCCAAACCCAAAGTTCTGGGCAGTCGTCAGGGCCACAGGCTGCCAGGTGGCTGCTGTCTGGACTCCACGATAAATAAGCCACGCCATACGAATGGCCTTCTAGCGTCTTCAAATGCGTCAGCGAACAGTTATCCTGCCACGAAATAAATTACAAACAAAATAAAATGTGAATATCTTCCCAGGCAGATGTTGTTTCCTTTTTTTAAAAAAATCGAATGAAACATTTACCGGATCCACATTCCAAATCATCACAGTGGTGTCTTTGGATCCGGTTGCAAGTTTAGTGCCGTCGGGAGAGAAACGACAGAACCAAACTTCATCACAGTGATCGTTGAGAATTTGCCATGTCTCCAATGGAAGTTGATCCCTGAAAATGAGCAGAAAAGAGGAAATTAAGTTTCTATTTGTCTTGAAATTGAACTAAATACAAATGAAGGCAGATCTCACTTGGAGCACAGGTGATCACTCAACAGAGAGACGTTGTCAAAAGGGGCATTAGATTTCACATTATGATAGGGGCACCGCTCCTTCTGTGAATCCACAGCTTGCGTCAGCAAAGTGTGAAGTCTAACGATCAATCGATGAATTAGCTCTAATTTAGTAGAACGTGGATTAAAGAATTCAAAATGAGAAATGTTTACCTTCGCGGAGGTAACATGATTGAGGCGGGCAAGAAACGCTGAAGTCGCTCCATCAGAGCTCCACGTGACACTTGTCCTTTGCCCTGCCATCGGGCAATTTCCCGCAACTCCTCGCCAGTGGAGCACATCATAAAACCAGAGAGCTCGTGAACGCGTACCACATTGTGTCCGAGTGGAGTCAATTCGTGGCGTAGAACGTTCAGGGCCTCCATAACACGACCGTCTTCCAGGCACTCGAGGTATTTCTGCTCTTGCAAAAGGAATTTCATTTCGACCAAATTCTGGGGACAGACGAGGACATTTTTCAATTCGCTCAAATCCATTTCCGCTTTATTCCAGTCGCCATCCATGACGTGCTGACAGAATTTGGCAGCGGCCGGATGGTCCAATCTGCAACCCGACTCTTGCATCAGCACTTCGGCACTCCGACTAAGGAATTTTTTTGTTAAATTTTATAGTCTAATTTGTTTAAAATAGACGATGATTCGGAAAAATTCAACTCACTGGAGTCCTATGGAGGTCAAATGCTGGCCGATGATTCTCACAATCTCCTGGTCCGTTTTCGAAACAGTTTTGGGCTGAATGAGCCCATCCAATTCGGCGAAACTTTGATCGACATCAGAGTTTAGCAATCCATGCTTGATGCCTCCCACAACGCCGTCGACATCCTTCAAACCGTAGAGAGACTCTGTAGGGGAGCCATCGTCACTTTTGTTACCATTGTTGGCATCTTTTGAAGAGCAGCCATTCTTGGCCTGCATAGAAAAAGAGATGATTATACAGTCATGGATTGTGGAGGTGAAGAGAGTATTGATTTCCAACGTACTGTTGTAGCTTGCTGCTGCTGCATATTGTTGCTGGGTAGAGCTGAGCAGGTTGAGGAGCGGAGCTTCTTTTTTGGTGGCTGCTCGCGATCCGATCCTTCATCGGATTCTTCACTGTTCGAGGCCAGTATGGCTTGGCCTGACCATCAGATGAGGGCCACAAAGAGTTGCAATAGAAAACGAAAAGAAAGGTGTTAGGTCAGAGGCAATGGGCTGATGCAACTGAGGTCAAGTATGAGACCTAGTAAGGCCAGATGACCGGCCAACTGCGCCTCCCCACCAAGTTGCTCACCAATCCACGCTGCTCTTCCTTCAAGAGACGGCGGGATGCCAGAGCCCTTACGCGGAATCTTGTCCAAGTTGAGGAGCCCACCGTCAGTCTGTTCTCCCTGATGAGTGAGGGGGGTGATGATGTGGTTTCAACTTCTACGGGGAGCAGGCTGCATGACCACCAGTAACACTCTTCACAACAGGGAAACAAAACCAGCCACACACACCTGCTGAATATGAAAAAGAAAAGTTCAGTCATGATGAAATTGACAGGCACACACACTTATAAAATCTCTTCCAACAACAAAAACACACCATAATACTAAAATTGAGAAAGAAAAAAAAAGAACAAAAATCAAATTTGCTACGCACACATAAAAATATTCACGAGAAAAATTGATTTTCAATCGAAAAGAAATCGAATGTGTTACGCCACTTGTGTTCATTACTGTTGTCTGTAAGTACCCGTCAAGGACAAAGAGGGGCAGAGAGAGAGAGAGAGTGACCCCAAACAAAGCAGCATCGATCAAAATAGCTAGACCTACTTGTATACCTATTTATTTGGTACGATCCTCGTCGTCGACCCTTTTCTGCGACGTAAATTAAGTGTCAAAACAATATTCGTAATGGGGTGGTTAATAATCGTTGCAGATTGTAAAATTACGTAGATTAAACGGGGGGGGGGATCCGATAGAAACCCAAGGAGCCAACCCTTGTTGCCAAAAAAAAAAAAAAAACTGTGTACACACACACACACACAAACAGAGTAAAGAATCTTTTTCTTTTCTGTGCTATTAATGGAGTCGATTTTTTCTACCAAAAAAAGTTATGGCGAAGTGAAACGAGAGAGACGACAAAAAAAAAGAAAGAAAAAACAGCTGACCAAGATGTTTTGATCAAAAACTGGCTGTGTGAAAACTCAATTCGTTAGATACACACACTGACTGACTGTTCTGCGAGCTGCTGCTTTCTTTCCCCCCCGTTTGGGGAAAAAACGCTAAGCTACATCTGCCACCTAGTGGTGAAATAAATAAATGAAAAATAAAACGCCATCTATCAGCGACGAATGAAATGACAAGTTAAGGTGAAATCAATTTGATCCAAATAATCTCGTACTAACAGACGTAATAATATAATGAGTAGTTATGAATAAGTCCTACCACTATTATGAAATTAACTGACGTATTCTCCAGTTTCAATGCACCGATTGTCATCCGACTAGAGTGAAAAACAAAACGGGAAGTTCAAGATCCGCTCTAGAAACAAAAAAAATTCCGTGTCATCAGCGAAAACACAAAAGAAAAAAAGGATTTTGTGACTATATACTAGAAGTACACACGAATTGGAGATGGGTTTCAGCTCGAGCTGTTATTCACAAGAGTCAATATGTAATAAGTGTCTGGAATTATTTAATTAAAACAAAAAAAATCAAGGACTTTGAAATGAGTCAGACGAGATGTCGGTTTAAAAAAAAAAAACGAAAGCGAATCCGCCGGCGATTAAGGATTTTTTTGTCGGCTGCCGATGTCCAGCAGCAGCAGCAGTCAGAGAAAAGTGGTGAATAGTATCGAATGTATTTTGTTGGTTTCGGGACGGGAGCCGTCGGCGGGACGACGATGACGTTCACCGGTGCGCGTTTTGTGCAATCGGACACTAGCAGTCGATATCGTCATCTAAAATGTGCGTCACGCCCAAATTGTCTGGAATGTTGACACGATTTCATCTGATGGCAGACGAATTTTTTTTAAATAAAATAAAATAAAATAAAATGAGATCAGCGCAAATAAGAAAATTTCAAGTTTTTATACGCACACGGAACTTTTCTCCCTTTTTTAAAAATAAATAAATAAATTTGGTTTTTTTTCTTTTGATATTTGATCGAGCGTGTAGAATGCCGGCAGCTGGACGCGAGTCACGTTCCCGACGTGCGGAGCCGACACGATCCAGCCGCCCAGACGATGAATCTGAGCAGATGTCGTCGTCGTCGTTGCAGCGTGAAAAGTTTCAACCCTTTTTTTTTTCAATCTCCTCCTCGACAAGAGAAAATAAATAATCTCAAAAATAATTTTTAAAATAAAAACCGCGCAGTTGTTTTGTTTGACGCAATTCAAACACGTCCGTGTCCGCACGGCGCCAATGTCGTAAAAATTTTACTCAATTATTTTGATCGTCTTTATTTGTTTTGTTCTTTTGATATTAGGCCGACAATAATTTCTTCTAATATTTTTCAAAAATAATCAAACGACAGATGGCCAACGTTTCCTTTTTTTGTTGTTTTAGGGGGTGACCTTTTATTTTCTTGTGTGGGTGGTGGCGGCCTATAATAATAACCGACAAATATATAAAATAATAAGCCCGAAAAAGAAAATTAAAAAAAAATATTGTCTTGAAATATCAACTGTTGTTGTTGTTTGTCCGACTAAAAACAATTGTCGAGTCGGAAAAAAAAAAGGGCGGCGACAACATTCCAGTTGGAAAACCTTTTTTTGTTGACCTTTTTTTCCTCCTGTCTGTCTGTCTCTCTCTCTTGTATAGAAGACGTGTGTGACTCTCTTCCGACCAATTAAAAATAAAAAAGTCTACAATAGTAGGAGAGACTGCCATAGGAGCAGCAGATGAGAGGCGACCCTGGGCAGCACTTAAGTGCCTTTTTTTTTTTTTCTTTTGCCCGGCAGCCGCGCGGACCATTCTAGACATTCAGACGGGGGGTCCGTCTTGGCAGAAAAAAAAGTTAAGTGTTTTTTTTTCTTTTTTTTTACTTTTCTCTCTCCACCCATCCATTAAAATAATCGTCCACGCCGATGATTTGGTAATGTGTATTTTTCTCTCCGTTTTTTCTGACCAGTTTCAGTTATTCGTCTCCGGTTTTTTTTCCATTTGAAAATGATGACACATTGATATTTTTTACAGCTCGATTAAGATGTATTTATAATATATAATATGTATAAAATTTTATTTACAGCAATCAGCAATTATGTTGAAATGTAGGAAACAAATAAATGAAAAGAATTTTTGAAAAAAAAAAAAAAAACATTTTTTTTGGAGGTGGGGTTGGAATTCCAGGTCCCAAAAGAAAATTTTTTTATTTTTTTTAATTTTTGATGAATATATATAATATTATAATAATAAGAGGCCTAGTATTTACAGCGAGAAATTTTTTTTCATGGAACAAAAACGTCTGTGTGTTTTTTCTTAATTGCCAGTATCGATGAATGAAATTAAAAGTCAAATTTTAAAAAATGAAGAAATATGAGAAAGGAGATTTAAAGAGATCGCGACGAGAGCCAAATTGACTTGATTCATCAAAAAAAAAACAATTTCATCAAAAAGAAGACGATCGTTATTCAAATAGTTTTTTTTTTGTTTTTATCAAAAATTAACAATTCAAATAATTATTACAAGGGCCGCTTATACAATTTTCATTTTTTCCGTTTTAAAAAAACAAAAATTTTGGATCGAAAAATTTCACTAAAATTAAAAAAAGGAGAAAATTTGCAAATCGTGAAAACTTTTGTCCGTTTTGTCAAAAAAATTAACCACTGGGGTGTGTGTGTGTGTAAAAAATCAAGAAAAAAGTTGAGAGAGAAAAATTATGGCGCTCATGAAAAAGTGGAGTGAAATTTTGGCAATTATTATTTGTTTGTTTGTTTGTTTGTTAATTATAAATTACAACAATTGAGTGGTACTGGCGGTGGTTGCCGTCGTCGATGAGTGATGATGATGACCAGTACAGGCCGTCACTTGACGCCATTTTGGATCGATTTGCGTGACACCGTGACGGGCGCATTCGTGAGCGTAGGCCGTCAATGCTTCGCAATAACATTGTTTACCCGACGGACATTCACACATGTCTAATAAACACGACCTAATTTTTTCAAAATTTATTTAAAATTTAAAATTTAAATTATAATTAAATTTGAAAAATTTGAAAATTTACTTGAAAAATCGAACGGGAGACACTTGCGGATGGCACTGGGCAAATGTTGCGGCTTTCAAAACGCTACACTCACGAACGGCACGAATTCGAATGTGCCATTGACGTTGACACAGCGGCTCATCTTTCACTGTCGTCGTCGGCGGTGATGACGTCGTCACTTTTTTGTTGCGAATGGCAGCGGCCGACGCCAATTGATTTGGATGTTGTTGTTGACCAGCACGTCGTTCAGCAATTGAAGATGAAGACGATGGCTGTTCATTTTCAGTTTGTGTAGTGACGGCGGGATTTGAACTACTACTACAAGATTTCGGACCGCCCACTTTCCACGAAGCTCCAAATTGTTCGACGCTGGTGGCCAATTGACCGGATCTCATGCGGAGATCGTCACGACGTCGTCCGTTGAAATTGCCGCACAGGCCGCACAGACGCCGTTTGAACGCCGGTGGTACCGTCACTTCTAAGAAACTCTCGCCATCCCATAATAATTTCACTCCTATTTTATTTCAATAAATAATTTTTAATTTCTAATTTAGAATAGAAAAGAAAATAAGAAAATATTTAAACTCACCGAGATTTGTACGGACGACGACGCTGTAACCTTCCTGGACGACGGATAAAACGCCCCAAACTCACGAACGGCAATGAAACTCTTTTGTGATTGACTTTGACTTTCATATTTTGACCCAACGTCACTTTTAAATCTTCAATCTAATTTCATTAATAATTAATTAATAATTTGATTGGAAATTATGATAGAAAAGATGAAAGGTACTGTATATATACCGTTAAAGTGACGGTTTTCGTCCATGAAAATGAACGCGATGAACGGGCGTCGTTGGTGACACGGACAGAAAATGTGTCGTTACGACAATCGGACGTGAGTAAATATTTACACGCCCCTTGGAAATTGAAGACACGCCCATCGAATGTCCGATAATGAGGATCACCGAACACGGTGCAAACGGCATCATCTTCAACACATTTGGGACAACATTGTCCAGGTTCTTTGATTGGATGTCGTCCAGGTGGACAAGCACTGCCGCCATTTTGTTGCATCATCAATCCGTTGGTGGATTGAACGTTGTTGTTTGATGATGATGAAGATTTGTGTTGTTGTTGTTGTTGTTTGGTGCGTCGCGGTCGATACACTGGACATTGTTGTACAGCGCAACGCACTTCACCCTGGGCGCAATTGCATTGAGTGCAAGGATCTAAAGACCAACCGGCTCCATCCTGTTGGAAATTACAAAATCCGTGAAAATACAAGGCGGCAAAATAATACAAAAAGGAGAGAAAAAAACGATTTGTTTTTCTTGAAATATTTACATTGTGTCGGTAAAAACAAAACACAAAAAACAAAAAGGAGAGAGTCATTATTATAATTTAAGAAGAAAAAGAAAAGAACCCGACTGTTTACAAAGACGCCATTGTGTCTATATGTGTCGTCCTCGTAGGTGGTACCCGAACAGAGTGTCTAATCATCATCATATCATATAAAAATAAACCAACAACCACAACAACAACAACAAAAGAGAAAAAATTCCGTCGTCGGGGTTAACTACGTCATCGAACCTTCGCCAGGTGGGGTCCTTTTGTGTATGGTAAAAGTAAATTGCAATTCAAAGGTATTTTTACCTGGTAAGTGACGCCGCGGTAGGCGCAGGTCAGAGGTCGTGAGGCCGGCAATGCCGTCGGCATTTGAATTGTGGCCTTCATTGAAGTTGATGAAGTTGATGAAGAAGAGGCTTCTTGTTGTCTTTGAAATGAATCAACTACAGGTGATTCGGTGGATGTGGATGATGGCGGTGAAGGTGAGACGGTGATGGTGGCCGGATGAACATTCGGACAATGACGTCGACTATTGTCACGAAGACAAACGGTCGTCGAATTATTTTGACATGTGCAATTGGTGCAAGGATCGGGTCGAAATTGAGCGCCAAATTCAAATGTTTTTTTGCCAATTTGACAAATGTTGTTGTTGCTGGATGAAGAGGATGGAATGATTTCTTTGCGGACACCTTGACAAACTGGGCAACAGGCACCCGGTTGTAAAAGTGCTTTATTGGCTGGACAAGGTAAAACTGGACACGTTTGACGTGTGCAAATCATTGAACTGTCGTTGCTGCTGCTGCTGCTGCATTGGCATTGAGTGCACGGCTCCTTTTGTGGATCGGGACTGACGGGTGAACGTCCTTCGTGAATAATCGTCACATTGTTGTGGTTATTTATCCATTGACAAGTTTTGCAACGTGGACAACATTCGCCCGGCCTGGGAGCCAATAAATGATGACACGTTCCATCGTCGTCGTCATTTTGTCCATCGCCGGACGGCCAATTCCAACGGCACGTTTGACGTGACAACGTCACCACACCACCCTGACATGTCATCGTCTAATAATAATCACCACAAAAAGTATCAAAAAAATTTAAATAAAAGAAGAAAAGGAATAAAAATTGTTTTGACTGTTTTTTTACCTGGCAAGGATCGTCGGGATCGTTCCATTGGCTGCCGCTTTGATAAAAAACCCCTCGATAATGGCAACCTTTACCCAGAAATAAATAAATAAATAAATAGAAATTCGCCTTTTTGTATTTTAGTTTTAGTTGAAAAAAAGATATAAAAATAGATTTCCCCAGTCACTGAAATGGTTGGATCTATTTTATTTGTTTTACCTTTGCATTGTTGGCAACATTTGGATGCGGCGGAGCTCTTGTTCTGTTGCAACACGACGTAACAGTTGCCGCTGCCACCCGTAATCGGACAAATCTCTTTTTTGCACTGGACATGTCCATCCTGAATTTATTTTAAAATAAGATAAAAACAAAAAATCCATTATCATACGTATTAGGACGACGACATTCAAATATCCCCCCCCCATTAAAACGGCGGTTATCTTTTGGGTTGGGGGGTGGGGGGGGGGGCAGGTAATTTCATCTGATTGAAACGGTGCGGTTCCTGTCCGGAGATAAAACGACACAAAATTCGATCCGGATTTTTGAAACAAAAAACCTTTTAGCCGATAGGAACAATTTTGGTTTAAAAAAAAACAACACACACACAAACAAAAGAACTGCTGCTGCTACATCATCGAACTGGATATTTTGTTTTTTAAGGAAAGAAATTCCACATGGTTTAACCATTTTGTCCCCCCGTTGTTCTCTTTTATTCATAAAAAAACAAAATAGTTTTTTCTCCTCTTCTGTGTTGTGTCCATACAACACAGCAGGTGGAATATGAAATTGATGATTTTCAACTAAAGCCACAACTTAAAAATAAAGAAAAGGGGGGAAAATTCTTTTTAAGAGGCTTCTACTTAAGAAAAACCCTAAATAGTTTTAGGCTCTTAAATAGAGGGAGGAGGGCCACTGTTGTTTACTTATAGTCAACACAAAAAGTAAAAAAAAAAGAAAATTTTTTGACCAAAGTAAAATAGATGCGATATTTTTATTTTAGTGACGCAATTGCTGGAAAAAACAACCACACACACGACAATATAAATCTATAAATTAATTTTAGTTGTTTTATATTATAAGAGTCATATACTAGGCTAAAAGAGCTTTGAGTGTTTTTATTCATCACTCTGCTGTTGGGGGGGGGGGGAGTTCTCTACTCGGGCGATGGCTATCTATCACCGAATAGAAGAAGAAAAAAGGTAAAAGAAAAGAGTAAGAGCGTTTTAATGGGTTTTCTTCTTCTTTTTCTTCCACCAAATAGAAAAAGGAGGAAAATAAAAGGGTCTGTCTATTATATTTTCCAGTTCAGGGCAGAAGAAATGGGTTCTCTTTTTCTTTTTAAAAAGATGGGGAAATAAGTTGACGGGTCTTATAAGACATTTAAACACACACGCACATAAAGGCCACACAAATTCTCCACATCTTTTTCTTCTTTTTCGTCAGACCACCTGATTTATTTTCTCACAAATATCCGTGTGTACTACTCCATTTTTTTGCCGTTCATTCTAATTGGGGTAGTACACACACAAAATAGAAATAGTCCACACGTACCTTGCACATGCACGTCATGCACGGAATGAATTCCTCGACGATTTTCACGACCACCGTTTGACCCTCGTTGGTGCAATTCTGATTGGTCGCCGTCAAACTCGCTGCAAATAATAGAAAAGAGAAATTAAATTAAATTCAATTAAATTGAAAAGTTCCGCTCCTTTTTCTACTAGAACCGAAAAAACCGCATGCACACACAAAATAAATTTCCCACTAGACACACAGAGAGAGAAAGAAAGGGGGGGGGGACTGATTATATAAGGGCAAAAAAGAAAAAAACAATCAAGAAACGCCGCCGCCACTATTCTTTTCTATGAAGAAAACGAGTCAATTTTCTTCTTTTTTTTTTTTAAAAAAAAAAAGGTGAGCAGCGCAGGTTTCACGGTTGTTATTTTTCCGACCGTTTTTTCTTCTTATTCCAACACACCGACTTATTGTCTTTAGTCTTTAGACCTTTTTTCTTCTTCTTCTCTTTTCAATCACATTGTTGTTGTGTGTAGTTGTCGGCTCTTTGAGCTGATAGATGGCGTGCACGCACGTCATCCCGCGGTGCCTGGGAAACCAACAACACACAAAACCCCATCATCATTCCTCTTCTTCTTCTAATATTTTTTTTAACTTTTGGTATGCACGCAATACAACCCACCGAAAAAAAAGCTGACCCCCCCCCCCCTCTCTTTTTTCTTTCTCTTTTTAAAAACCATAAAACAAAACAAAAACCGTCAAGATCCGCATTTTTACCTTTTTTTTAAAAAGAAAAAAAAGGAAAATTTTTTTTTTCTTCCCAAAAAATTTCCACCTGAACATTTCAAACGGGGAAAAAAAATTGACAACATTTTCTTCAATTATCAAAGATAAAGAATATTTTATTATTTTCTTATTAATCAATTTTTTTTTTTTTAAAGCGGGAAATGTGTCGGTCGTTCATCAGGTGAGGAACGTCCTTGAACGTCTTGACCCAAGGACGTTCGGTGCCCATTTTTTGATTACCCAAATGTTGTTGTTGTTGTTGTTGTTGTATCCGCAATGATGAATTTGAATCGGGGACGCCGGGACGCCGGGCCGCCAATAAATTCAACAACAACAAAAAAGAAAAAAAAAATGGCCGTCACGCGGCGCTGGCGCCTTGTAAATGAAATCCATCAACGTAATTGTTGTTGTTGTTGTTGTTGTTGTTGTTGGTTCACTTGGGACTATGGCGTCGTCGTCGTCGTCGTTGGCGCCAACTCATTTGAATAAAATTGCGCCACGATGATGACGATGATGATGATGAAATTTCTGGTTATATATTTTATTCGACAATAAGTCACACACACAAGAAAGGGAAAAGAATTTCAAAAGAAAAAGAAAAAGAATCTCATAAACAGCCACTTGTGGCGCTCGTATCGTAATGCAGAAATGAACGATTCCATGCAAATGCGACAAACAACAACAACAACGCGGATCTTGTTATTATCGACTTCCTTCCTTTTATTATTATTTTCTCTCTCGTTTATTCAAAAGAGTTTTTTCTTTTTCTCTTCTCTTTTTCCGTGTCAAAGAGCCGCGCGCGACGTTGTGGCTCCCGCCGCATTCCATCGCGATGGGAAGAAGAAGATTTTGGCGCGTGCGCTTTTATAAAAATTCACGGAAAAAAAAAGAAAAAAATTTCCCGCTGAGAGAGAGGGAAGAAACTGATCAGACATTCAGGTCCCGCAACAGCAAAAGATATGCCAAAAAAGAAAAATAGGGAAAATGTTTGTTTTTTTTTGTTTTGGCCGCGGTACACACACGGGAAAAACTCGGATGTGGCGGACTCCCGAAATAGCTGGCGGGCAAAAACAGCAGCTGAAAATGTTTTTTTTCTTCTTCCATCAAACAAAATAGACGGACAGATAGGCAAAAAAAAAGTGACAGAACCGACAAAACGATTAGCTACGTACGATACGCGGCGACATTTTATTTATTTCCTTTAAAAAAAAAATTGGATGACGTCATATACTAAGACAGGGTGTCGTCGTGAATAGAAGAGAATCACATGTCTCTCATAGCAACGAATCCCGACAAAATCCCCAAAAATCAAAAAAAGAGAAAATATTTTTTTTTTTTTTTTAATAAAAAAGTTCATTGGGAATTTTCACGAATTTTTTTTTTCTTTTTATTTAAAAAGAAGAAAATTTTCAACTTTTTTTTCTTTAATTTTTTGACTTGACCCGGATCCGATGACAGCAACAACAGCCGCAGACCGACCGACCGACCGACCCCAACAACCAAAAGTTTATAACACTCCCGCGTGAATTCCATCACATCACCACCACATCATCGAAAACACTAAAAACAACAACAACAAACAACAAACAACAACATTTCTCTTTTCTCTATGATGTCGATATTTCTTTACAATTTTTCTTCTTTTTATATTTAAAAACAAACCAACTGCATCTGCATCCGTTTGATAAAACATTTTTCTCCTTTTTTAAAAAAATGATTAGGCCGACCGTTTATAAGAAGAAAAAAAAAATAGTCGTCGTTTTTATATTATTCCGTTAAATTTCTTATTTTCGTGATTGTGTCTATTAGCCGGCGGGATTTGGCTAGAAGCCCATTGACGTCACATGAAAACGAACAATTTCCGTCTTTCACCCGTTTTTCGATTGGCCCACAAGAAAAACATTTTTTTCAAAAATAATTTCAAATTAATTTTTTGTCTACTTGCTGCCCACCTGTGTGCATTTATTGTCTACCGTCTTCTTCTTTCGTCTTTCGTGACGTGTTACATTCAGGGCATTTGCATAGCCGGTGCAACAACAACAACAACAACATTTCGCCGTACACGAAGAAGAGAAAACTCGTTTCTTCTTCTTCTTTTCTGCCTCCAGCAGCCACAGGTACTACAGGTACTACAGGTTAGTCCTACAGGCACAAATCAACAGATTGAACTAAAATATCACAAACTGATGCAACTCACTCAATTCACTCAATTTTGTTGGATTTTTTTTCCCCCTTTAAAATTAAAAACCAAAAAAAACAATTCGATTGGCAAAAAAACAAAAATGAAATTTTAAAAATGACGTCAGCAGAATGAAAAGAGGCAAATGCCGACGACTTATTTGATGATTGATCCTGTCTGGCCATCATATCGTGAAAAGAAACGAAGAACGAAGCAAAAACTGTGCTGCTGCTGCTGCTGTGGTGTTGGCAATCAAATTGAGGCGGCCCGCCGTTGCCAAGGTAACGGGAAAAATAAGAAAAAATAAGAAAAAAACCTTGGGGATGGGATGCAAAGAAAAGAAAAGAAGATAAGATGCTGATGATGAAGAGAGTCTGTTCTGTTCTGCTGCTGCTGAACAGACTCACGAAGAAGGTCGCCGCCGGCCTTATATGTTTTTTCTTGCCCGCAACATGATGATGAATATCCACCTGACCCCTTTTTTCCTCTTACGAAACTAATACGAAAAAAATTCTACACACACATCTTGTCTTATAGGCCCAAAAAGCAAAAAAATATTTAAAATTTAAATAAAATATCAACTGACCAATTTGAAAGGCGTCGGACGATGTCGCCAATAGGACGACGGCACAGATGAATAACAAACGACCGGCATATTTCACATCCATTTTCTTTTGTTTTCTTCGTTTTTTTTTTTTTCACTGATGGACGGAGGATAATCCGATAATCTTCAATTTTATTATTTTTGAATTTGAATTTGAAACAAAACAAAAAAACACACACGAAAACTGATAATGACCCAAAACGAGTTTTTGTTTTGGGTTTATAGTCGAATTTCTCAGAAGAAGAAGAAAAAAAAACGTGAAATTCAAGTTTTTCAAAATATTAGTCCGACGTCAGTTAGTCAAAAAAACGGGAATGGCTGGCCGTCGTTCATCGCTGAAACTTTCACCCAACATTCAATTTGTTGTCGATGTTGTTGTTGTTGTTGTTGTCGCATGTCGCCCACATTCACGCAAAAACACGCACGTACACACACAAAAACACTTTTGTCCCCCACAACAAAAATAATAATAAGAAAAACCGAAATTTAATTTCAATGATCGAATGTGTAAAAAATGGTTGGATAGAGAAAACACGCACACAAAAATTGTGACTATATTGTTTTGTCTATGTCGTCGTCGTCCCGCGTCCGATGGCCGACAATGTTGAGCCCAAACTGACGGACAAGGACCAACCGACCACCAGTCCAACCCCGAAAAAAAGAGAGAGAGAGACGAGACGAAAGCTGCTGCTGCTGCTGAACTGCTCACAGAATTTTTTTCCCTTTTGGCTATGTGTAGTGGCTGTGTGTGTGTAGTCAAGGAGCCCAGCCCTGCCCAGCTGCTGTACACACACGACTCTCTTTCTCTTATTAACAGACCACAGACAGTTCACAAGAAGCTCCTCCTCTTTTTTCTTTTTTTCTTTCCTCTTAACAAGCTCCACCCTCTTCTCATTGGCGGTCCACCAAGAAGATGGAAGAAAATATAGTCAACCCTCCTCCTTATTTTACTTTTTAAATTTCATTTATTTTTTTTTTTATAAAGAGACTAATCACATAACTACACACAATCCTCTACTTTAAATTGTTTGATATTATTTGGGGTTTAAACATGTCAAGATGAATAACAATAATGATGTTTGTTCTCATTTTTAGGCTGGGGGGAAATTCAAAGGTCAATTATTTCGAAGACCTTTGTTACATGTAACTGTCGTTCTAACTGCAAACCAGTTAACAATATATTAACAAGCAGTTAACTCAAACCATGTTCGTTGTTAACCAACATTTGTCAATCGGATTATAAGGTGGGGGGGGGGCCGGATTTCTATTATTAATCCGCTTTTGGGAATTGTCTTATCTCTGCCCCCCTAATATTTTATGGTAACACAAAATATACGCACGAGTCGACAGTTTTTTGTTTTAAAATGTAACAACATCGAGATGACATCAAATAACCTTTTTGAACTTTCCAGTCGATATATAAAAAGAACAACATTGTGTGTGTGTATATAAAAATTCCAGTTCAATTCCCAAAAGAAGAAAATTTGTTATTTTCCCCATTTTCACTTGATTATAGAGAGAAAATTTTTACAAAAATCTTTCAGTTTATAAGAAAAATTCGCGGTGGCTTCAAGAGAGAAAAAAAAATTGTATTTTTAACGAAAAAAAAAACAAAACAAAACAAAAAGGTGAAACAATCAAATGCCGGTGATATGGCGACGGGAGGACCACATCGGATGGACGTCGCGACAGTCTCCATGGAGTCGATAGAGCGCGGCATCTACTTCTACTAGTAGAATATATATACCCTTTTATGTATTTAAGAAAAATACATGTATTTTTTTATTATATTTTTGTATATTATTATTTTATTATTAGGCAGAGAAAAGAGTGGCTAGTGCCGCGCCGCCATCGATGAGCTTTAATTTTTGCTATTTTTATTCAAAAAGAACCGCGCCACCAGACTCGGTCCGACAATTGGATTTGTCTTTTTCTTTTTTAAATATCGTCTCACTTATATTCAGATTGCCAATTCCCCTGTGCGCAAATTGCCAACACAACGTCGTCGTTTGTCTAAAATCGTCCGTTCAACACACTGTGTCATCTATCGTTCAAATTTCGCACCATCATTTGATGATGATGACATTTCTCTAAAGTTGTTGAGAAAAGCCTACTAATTGGCTATTGATCTTGATATTTGCTATATTGGTAAATAAGCGCGTGATTCATCACTGTGACGAAATCGAATGACGTGTATATTTTTTTGATTTGATTTTTATTTATTATATCGCCCGATGCGGTTTGACCGCATGTGTCCGGTGCGGCAACGTCTGACTCGCTCGCACATTCAACTTATTTTTTTTTGTTCTTCTGCTGCAGAGAAACACAAACTGATAATTTAAAAAATAAGATAATAATATAAATACGTACAAAGAAATATATAAGAGAGAGATAAAATAAAACAAAGAATGGCGACCGCCGACCCACGTGTTGTGCAGCTTTCACCAGCAGTCACATCCGGGAGTAATCCTCTCGTCAAATTGCTTCAACACCAAACCAAAGTGAGTCCCGAGTCTCAGCCAAGTGACGACACATTCTATATATCCATTAACTGTTGTTTATATGGTTCGATCTACTCTGACGCATCTCTCAATGCTGTATTGCGTTTCTCTTTTGTTATTACGTATATAGGAAGCGGATGTAGTCAAGGAGAAGGTGAGGAAATTGACGAAATTCAAAGAGGATTATGAAGCACTCAAAACCAGACTGGAAACGCTGCCTGACAAAATCTCATACCAAGTCATGGTGCCTTTTGGAAAGCTGGCTTTCTTACCGGGCACACTCAGGCACACAAACGAGATTCTCTGCCTCCTGGGTGACAATTGGTTTGCCGAGAGATCTGCCAAGCAGGCTGCACAGATTGTGGCACGTAGGATCAAAGGTGATTAGTCCCCAATTTCTAATTTTCACACTTGTTATAAATATATCTTTTTTTGGCCTTGCAGACTGTGATGAAACTCTGCAAAAGTTTTACGGTGAGCTCAAAGTGATGGACGGTTGGTGTGACCAAACTCAGAAACTCAGACAGGAACTTGACCTCAATCAGGGAGTCAACATTGTGGAGATTGAAGAGAGTGAAGAATGGAGAGGTATCTTATTGTTTAATAGTCTAGACATGTGTGCGAGTCACACATTTTATACTTTTTCTTTCTAATAAATGAAACTGCTCTTTGAATTGGACAGAGGAGCATCGACAGAAAGTGAGAGAACACAAGCAAAAGATCGCTGCCTTCAAAAAGAGTCGGCCAACGGAGGAGAATCTCACGAAAGAACCGAAGAAGATTTGTTCAGGAGGTTAGACGAGCTGGAATTGGAAGAGGAGCTGCAACACGAGTTGGACTTGTACGAAACTCTTTTCCATTTTTATTTTTAAAATTACGAATAACGAAATGTTTCTTTGATGTGTGTGACTTTATATCAAGGTTAGGCGTGGAAGATGACGAATGGGAGGATGAAGAAGAAGAAGAAGAAGATGCAACGAATGATATTGACGTCACCGAGTCACAAGAAGAAGAAAATAGTAAAAAGAAGAGCGTCAGATGGTCTGAAACACCCGACGCTGTCAAACAGTTTCGTCGTGACGAACTGATCCTTCCCGGTACATCGGCCGCCCACGACGACGACGACAACGGAGAAGAGAACAAGAAACAAGAAGAAAACACGTTGAAAATTACCTTTAAACATTCAGTCGGATCGTCAGCGTCGGCGGCGGCAAGTTCAAACACGAGAAGAGCCAAATTTGCCGCTTTTATTCCTGCAGATGCCGCCGACAGTCATCCATCGTCGTCGTCGGCGGTGATTTCGAGTCCATCTGAAATCTTTCGCAAGTTTAAAAGCCACACATCGACAGACTCTTCCGGTAGCGAGCAGCCAGTAGCGAGCAGCAGCAGCAGTGAACCCAAATCGATATTGAAAGTGAAAAAATCGACGACGCCGGTGATTGAGATTGTGCAGAGACAGAAACAAAAGCAGAGCGACAGGGAAGGAGGAGGACCAGACACGATTCCAGCTGCAGATCCAGATCGGTCGAGCTTTTTACAACAACAACAAATAACGGCCGTTGGTGATGAGGTCAAGGAAAGAGGAGAAACAGCTTCTTCACAAGTCGTCGCAGAAGAAGAAGGAGGAGAAGAATCTGTCAACACCCACCGACCCGTCAGTCGTTTCAGGGCCGCCCGGATGGGTAAAAGAATCTAAAGGGAAATGTATATTATCTCTCTTTCTCTGCCTTGCTGGAATAACACAATAATAATCACAATCTTACACCGCCATCTAACGGATAATGACGGATGTCTTGTGTTGTTGTTGTTGTTGTTTTATTATTGCCCGGATGTCTTGGACTGATGTGGCGTGAGAGATGAGGATACACAAAGAAAATGTTTGCCGAATCTTTGACTCGTGTGTTTTGTTGTACCAAATTGTATTGAGTGCCGAAATAAATCGGTACAGCAACGCGTTCATAAGATCAACCAAAATAGATTCCTTTTTTTTTTTTGTTTTTTTTTTTTCAGATATCTTGGCGAATCTTTGTCGAATCATCAAAAAATAGAGATAACAAAATGTTCATTTTTTCTTGTTTTTTTTAAATCGATTGTTGACGTTAAATATTAGAGAGGTTGACTTGTCATTGAAAAAGAGATAGCTAAAGAGAGAGATAGTAAGTAAGTATATCAAAATTCAGAGAGAGAAAACAAAATGGAAAATTGTCGGAAGAAATCAAAAAAGCTCGTCGTTTTCTTAATTTTTTTTTTTTTTTTTTTTTTTGTTGCTGAAACTCAAAAAAGGGGAAAAATAGTCGACAAACAAAACACAAAATCATTTCAACAAATTAATCAGCTATAAAAAGGCTGTACGCGATGATGCCCATCACTGAGGGCTTACACTTTCGGGACGACGAATAAAACGGGAAACAAAACTCAAATCAGCTGCCACAAATAGAAAATAGACAATTGCTTTTCTTCCCTCTTTTACAAATCACCCAAAAATGACTAATAATAATGCACCAATAGTTATTTTTTTTTTATACCTTTTTACTTCCGATTGGTGGGGTTTGTTTCTTCATAATTATTATTGTTATTATATAAATAAAAAATATTTATATATATTTGATATATAGTAGGTTGGCTATTTAGCTAGCTGCAATCATTTCCGTTGCTAAAATCCTAAGAGAGATATATCAAGGGGGGAAGTTATAGAATCAGGGAGAGAAGAAGAAGTTGCATTTTAAATAGTCCAAAAGACAGACTAGCTTCTTCTTCAATGTAGTTGACTTTGACAAAATATAGTTATTAAGGAATATTTAAAAAAAAAAAAAAGAATTCAACGGAATTGATCGGCCAATTCGAGAAAATTGGCCGGTGCTTGACGCGTTGAATGATATCGAGTGCAGAAAAAGAGATTGGCGTTGCGATTGGGATTGACGGCACTGCTGCCGGCCGATGGTTGTTGTTGTTGTGGTCGGATGCAGAAAAAAGATTGGGCATTCGAGGGAATGGAAGCGTTGGACGCTCCCGACTGCTGGTGTTCCCCCGGCCCATCTTGTCACCAAGCGTCCGTGTACCGGACGTCACATTCTTGAAGCGACGGCAATTTTTGCTTCAATTTTTCAAATGTCGACACTGACAACGTCGTGCTGTTCAAATTCAACTTGCGCAAACTCTTCATACCTGAAGCAATTTAAAAAAGCAATTGAATAAAATTTGATTTAAAAATAAAAATGACTGAAAAACTTACTGGCCAGACATGCGAGTCCTTTATCAGTGACGGGCGTCTCGCACAGGTTGAGCACCTGCAATTTGTGAAGATGTTCACTAATCAGCTGCAGGCCAGCATCGCCAAACTGTCCCATCATCGAATTGAGTATTGGATTACATTTTTAATTGGTAAAGAAAAAACATTTAATTTTTTGAATACCTGAGTGGACCAGAGATTGAGGTAGCGCAACGACGGCAATTTGATGAGATGCTGGGCACAAGCGCTAGTCACCTGAGTGAAGGCCAAACTCAAACATTCCAAGTTGCCCAGCGATCCACAATTGAGAAGCAATTTCGATAAATCATCGTCCGTCGATCGGTTGGGTAACGTCAATTTTTTCGGTCCACCTTTTTGTTGCTTTAAAAATGTCATAAAAAAAAATTATTGAATTGACATTGATGAATTTGATTGATGAATTTACCAATTCTTTCAAGTGAAGTTGTCGATCACAAAGTTCGAAATAAAGTCGACGACCGGATTCGGTGCTCTGCAACGTCGTGGCAATTTGAAGTGGAAGAGAATTGCGTTCCTCAACACTTCCGCCGCACGGATGACTGGAATTGTTGGTCTCGTCGCTAGATGTGGCGCTGATTTCGAGTAAATTCCATTCCAGCATGAGGCACAGTGTTTCCTGAGCGCTCGAATGATCCCTCAGGGCCAGCAGTTGGCAAGCGCCTACCAATTTCGTCATCGAAGCCAAAAAACGCTTTGCGACGACAACAGCAGTCCAGCAACGTTTTCAACTATAGTCGAAACGTAAAAAAAATAGTAAGACTCGAAAATGGATGATTTTTTAATTTTTCAGTTTGACGATTATTACGATGGAAGCCCAAAGGGATCCGTCGTCGGAACAAGCGGCCGATGAAGGACAAATGACGTGAAACCATCCTTCCTTGCCTTCGCGGATGCCCAAAACGCATTGATGGACGGCGCATCGTGAATCGTTACCAATGGCTCCGACAACAATCCCCATTCCCCTGTGACGTTAATAAAAATAAAAATTATTGAAATGAAAATTTGAAAATGGGAAATGAAAAAAAATTCACTTGATAAAGACGTCGTCGACCAGGGCTTCGTCCGGGAATGGCACCGGTTGCAACAGTTGGGCTAATCCGGGACGCCAATCTTCAAATTCACAACTGCAAATGACGTCAAACGAGAAACAAATAAAAAATGTTTTATTCAATTGCCCGTTTGACGTCGGTTTTAAAAATAAGAAATTCCCAAACTGACGCAGTTTTGATGATGGCCAGGTAACATTGCATGTCCCAGATGTTGTTGTTGTTGTTGTTGTTTTTATTGTTTTTGTGACGATCGTTGGGTGGTGGCTCATCAATGGGCGGTGTCATCGGCTGCTGCTGCTGTTGTTGTTGCGTCATTTTATCTTCATTGTGATCGACGGGATGATTGGCTTGGATATTGACCCAATCGGATGGATGACGTTGACGTCTGCGTCGATATTCGTAAATGCTGAAAACGGCGGCCAAACAAACGGCCACCAAATTGGGAAGGACACGAGGATGAGGACAAGCGCTTCCTTCACCGTGGGCACTGTTCAAATTACACGTCAATTTAGTCTATTAATAAAAATGTAAACAAAATAAAAACAAATGACGTACTTTCGAACAAAGTCACGGACGGCCTGGGGTCCGTCGTTGTGGGCGTAAAGGACCCGGATGTAATCGTGAACGAAACGACGCATAAACGGATTTTTACCGAAATCCTAAATCAATTATCATTTTAAAAATAAATTTAATTTAAAATAACAGGAAAATGTGAATTGAAGGCGAAATTTTTTAAAGAAAAAAGAAAACTGACGACGTTGTGTTTGAGGATGCGATGGACGACGGAAGTGAATAATCCGCGAACGAGTGAGGATCTCGGGTGGAGTCGACAGTGTCGGCTGAAGGCGGTGCACATTTCACGCGACGGCGGTTGACGTTCCAGCAGAGGAGACAAGGTCAACAGCAAATCCTCCAAAACGGTTTGTGAATAATAACAGCCGCCGGGCATGCCGATACAGACACGACTTTGCTGATGATGTGCAGATTTCTCTTCCTAAATTTTTTTTTAAAAAAAGGGAATAAAAATCAAAATCAAAATCAAAACCATTTTTCTTCTTTTTTTATCTCTTTTCTAAGAAAAAAAAAATAAACATTTGAAGGTTGCCCATTGACGTCACCAGACGATTATTATTATAATAATAAAAAAGAAGAGAAAATTTACGCTGACGGTGGAGAGTAGAGACGAAATGACTTGGAATGGCGCCTGAGCGATGCAATGATCTTGTAACGGTGTCGAAGTCGCCAATTCCACCATACTCTTTAAACGATAAAAGTTTTTCATTAGTTTTTGAAAAAAAATTTAAAAATAGAAAATTATATTCATTTTTACTTTGACTTCTTTAAGTAACACTTCCTGTCTGGTTGTCCTCCTCGTGATTTGATGATAGCGAAATAGATTTTTCTATATGAAATGAGAAAATTCAATTAAACTAGCCCTCAAAAAACCCAATCAAGGGGAAAGAAATCCAATACCTTCCAAATGATGGAGTGGTACCACTGATCGCGCACGTAAGCGTTGTTGGCCTGTGTACGCATTTTTTTTTAAACAAAAAAAAGAGAAAGCAGAGAGAAGAAATCATTAGAATTTAAATTGGGATTTTGGTGGGACATGGCATAAAAGACACGTCAAGCAAGTCGGTGAGGATTATTGATCCGCACAACAACAACAACAAAGAAACAACAAAAAAAACGGATTTCGGTCGTCTTGGAAAGGATAAATTAAAAAAAAAAGGGATGGGGCGATGAAAATCACAAATGAAACCACGTCAGAAAGAAAAAAATGAAAATGGTTAGTTTTTTTTTTTTTCTCTATTTGATTGTTGATTCCATCGGAAATCGATAACATCCACCCCTTGGTGACCTTTATCCCCCTCACCGTCGTTTGATTTTTCTTGTTGTTGTTTTGTTGTTGTTACACGTTTTTCATTTGTCAACGTCGTTGGGCATGTCAACCGTTTTTTTGATTGACACGCTCAGCAAACAAATTTTATTCTTTTCTTATTAAACAAGTAACGATGACCCGAATTATCAGAGAAGAAAAAGAATATACAAGAAGGAAATCAAATGTTTCCTGGTACACAGCAACTCAAAACTTTTGGGTTCCCTCTGACGTCAATGCTTCTCATAATCGTTGTCGTCCTGTGACGTCGCCCATCCCCGCCCGGCACCAAATATGTTACGACGCCATCTTTACTTTTTTAAACAACATTTAGGAGTCTTTTATTGTGTACATTAATAAATGTCCTGTTGGTTTGTTTTTTCTCTGTTCTGTCGTCATCTGCTTCACAAATTGCACACAGCCATTTCATATTTTCTTTTTCGTATTTGTTCATATCCGGTTGGAAATCAACTTGGTCGTTTTTTTTCTTTCCAATATGTACACGCCCTTTTGTAGTTGTTGTTGACCAACTGATAACATCGAAAATTATTTTTATCTTAAATGAGTGGCCCTTATTCTCTTAATCTATTCATTCGATTGAGATAGAACAACGGTGAACATTTGAGTGATTTTCCTGAAGTCTTGAAAAATAAAACACATTGATTTCCTAGTCCATCAATTGATTCGTCTTTTTATCAAGCGCTGCTAGATGCTGCTCCTGCTGTGTCTTACAAGTAAACAGAAAAGTAGTTACATACTACGTAGGTACTTCTAAAAATAAATATATCCAACGCTCGACAGCACACAACGAAGGGACGAAGGAATATTATTATAAACTATACTGCTCCTACTAATAGCTCCTGCTCATGTATAGTTTGTCTATTCTTGCTGCTCCCCTATGTGTAGATTTAGGGAAATAAGAAAGAAAATAAAAAAAGAGTCTGATGCTCTTTTTTCGACAAGATTGCATGGCGGCCAACAGGTCCAACACACAGCCGTCTACTCCTATTACTCTTGAAGAAGAAGAAGAAGAAGAGAAGGAGAGTATATATTTATATATTCCTATATGCTTGTGCAACTCAATCAAAAAGATCAAAGATCCCCATCAAAAAAACCTACGTCAAACGGATGGAAAGGCACCACCCCCACACTCGGCAAAAGTATTTCCATGGAAACCGAATCCCAATATATATATTATTTTGAAAAAGTTGGAATATAGTTTGGTTTCTTTAAACGAATTAAGACGTACACACACGGTATAGTTTAGGGCGTCATCAACACAACTATAAATAGAAACCTCGTCGTGCAATTGATTTGTGACGATGGAATCTGCGATCAGAGTTTGTGTGATGGCGCCCAATCGACCCGCACAAAAAAAAGCCAAAGAATATGACGTCACTGGACTGGGATCGATGGAAATGGGCGTTACCTGAAGTAAGAGACATCCTTCTGGCAAAACGATCCGTATCAAACAATGTTGCGGAGAATTATTGGCTGCCGCTGCTGTAGCGAAAGAAAGGGATCCATCAACGCCACCAGGATCGGAGTAGGTGCGATCCCACAAGTAACCGGATGAAGTCAAAGAAGAAGACGAGGAAACGACGAGACTGATTTCCTTCATGGAAGAATAAGGCGTCGACTCTTCCATAAAACCTGACGGCTGTTTTATCAATTTTTGTAATTTAAAATAAAATCATCAATTTACTAATAGTTAATAAAACATTAGGAAGTGGTGGTGGTCGTACCGTTTTCGACGAGATTTGAGCGTCGTTGAGGTAGAGATGATGCGTTTCCCAACGTCGTAAGAATTTAGAGCTCAATATTTTGCCAATAACTGTGCCGGAATGAGTGACGCGACACAATTGGATGTCGCCTTCTGACAAGAGTTTGAGGAAGCGCCGATGGAGGACGGGCGGTGGAGATGATAAAGATGAAGATTCATTTAAGAGTTGATGATGACTGGAAGCCTCCGTTGATGATGATGATGATGATGATGAACATTTGTCTTGGCTATTTGTTGTTGTTGTTGAATTGGTCGTCGTTTGGTCGTTGACACGTTCCACGGCCATGGCTCCAACTGGATCGTTGAAACCGTAAGAAGATTTCGAATTTCTCAATGGATTCACTGCCAATGATGACGAGTGATGATGATGATGAAGTGAAGAACGTGACTGCAAGTGTGGAGTGGTCGGTGCTGATCGGCAAGTGCCGAAATGTCTTCCGCCGTCTAGTGTCGACCGATGATCAAGTGGCGATCGTTTTTTATTGTCATCGTCCATCAATGTCGTTACAAAATCAACAGTTCCATCATCAACCGACGACGACGACGACGACGACGAAGACGAAGAAGAAGAACGAACGAGAACAATTTCGGGATTGTGTCCCGTCAACACTAGCGCCGATTGACTGTAACGGTGGTTAATGGAATTCAATGAAGATGTTGTTGTCTTTGTGGACGATGACACTGTCGAATGACGATCTCTCTCGAAATTCAATGAAGTCAAACTGCCAGATGAAGACGACGACGACACTTTCTGGCCGATGCGTTCACGACGGCCGATAAACGAGCAATGGACCTGCGGTATCTGTTGCTCTTGCATCACTCCCGCCGTTCTGTCACTGATAAAACTAGAAGTTGCCACCGTCGCTACAACGTCATCACTAACGTCTTTGTTGATTCTCCCTTCATCTTCTTTTTCTTCATCTTCTGCCTTTTTCACCTGTTCTTCACCTCGTCCTCCCGCAATGACGACGGCGACGTCTTTCCGGCGACGCCTACTACTTCGACTATTGGTTACGCCTCTTTCTCCGTGAGTCGACAGCCGTCGTTCAAGAGCCGACACGGACGAGGCTGATGGAGTTGCAGCGTTTGAATACAAATCGGGTAACGTTTGACTGCGTCGTTTATTCATCGACGACGACGACGACGTTGGTTGATTCAACCAAATCGACGTCGATTGTTGATTTAAAATGGATTCCTTGACTTGACGTTGGGTACTGATGGCAGACGATTGTGGTGCTGGAGACGAGGAGGACATGATGGCCGTCGTCGAATCGGTCGTTGATGACGAAGGACTCAGGAGCAAACGGCTGGCGCTCACCAGTAAATCGCAGCACTTCATGTCGATAAGAATTGGATGATGACAAACAGCGTCGTCGTCGACCTTATCCAACAGGAAACCTCTGCAAAAAGAAGAAGAAAAAGAGAAAATGATCACCTTTTTATTAGCGGTAGTAGATGATACCGCTCAAGTTTGTGAAACAAGAGAATTGCGCAATATCCTGCTAGACGATTTGTGTGACGACATTTGCCGTTCTCGAAATAGTTTACGAGGTGAAACAAAACTCTTGGCCAGTCGAAAATCAACAACTAAACACAGTACACACGGATATGGTGGTGGAGGAGTCAGACGTTTCGAAAGAACAACACCAACCCTCCAAGTGAAAGTAAAATCCCATGAAAAAAATCCAAGAAAAGAGTAAAGAAAAAAACGGAATCTTTTCTGCCAAAAACACAAGAAGGGAAGTTCCCTTTGATTTGTTCAACATGTGTGTGCCATATAGTAAAAGGCGGATTCCATTTTTCAAAAAAGGGAAATACCCTTTTCCTTTTTACCTCCTTCCAGCTAAAAAAAAAATGGGGAAATTTTTCGGGTCATGAAGAATTTTCGCGAGTAGAAGAAATATCCAGCAGGATATTACGATTCAAACCCCTTTAAAAAAAAAAAAAAAAACGTGGGTAATTAAACAAAACTGTCGGCCAATGACAAATTGTTGATCCCATTTTTTTTTTTTTTTTAAATTTTTATTAGTAAAATGGATTTGATGATTAGAAATAAAAACAAAAGACATTTGAAAACATCAACAAAGAGAAAATTCTCCTCATTGTTCCTTTTTAGTTGTCATAAAATGAAGGGAAATTCTCCTTTTTTTTTTGTTTGCGGTGGCGTCCGGATTGTTCCGTCCCGTTTGTTTTTTTCTCTTCCATCCGCAACAACACCACCATCCCCCTCTCTCAAAAATCATAATAATAAATAAATAAATAAATGAATCTTATGTATGAATGAACAATGGAAAGTCGGTCATCGCCTCGTGAGTCTCTCCCGAAAAAAAAAATTTCTCCTTTTAGGCAAAAAACCAAAAAAAAAGAAATTCCTCTCGACATTGAAATCATCGACAGATCAATGACATTCAATTAATGAACAAATCAGCTATTAAACCCTAATAAACTAGTTTAGGTATAGGTCTTGTATTCTAAATTTTCCCTTCGTTCTCATCTCATCTCGTGTGCAGCCGAAAAAACGGATCAATACTCTGGTCGTCGTCGGCCATGGCGACGACGCCAACACGAAAATTTTACTTTTTCTTCTCTTCTTTTATTCTTATTTTTAAAATTTTTAAAACAAAATGACCCATCAGATTACGACATTGGAAACGAAACAATCAAATGATTGAAATAATATGAAAATGATTTTACCTTCAATAAGTGCAGTATGGAATAACGACATAATCAATACATGTCCCCCCCAATGCCAAATTCTTCCGTTTTTTCTTTCTTTTTTAGAGCGTTTTATTTTCTTTCTTGTTAGAAAACTTTTTTTTGCCTGTGCACTGCAACAACAACAGCTGTGCACACACACACATACACACACACACACAGAGCCGAAACGAAATGAACGATCGGCAGTGCAGAGCCGACCGACCTAATTTTAGATCCGGGTGTAAAAAAAATAAAATAAAATACACACAAAAAGGGTGGGGTTATAAATACGAATCGATCGTCAACGTTTCTTATTTTGTTATTTCAATAATATAATAATAACATTTGTTTTTTGGCCGGACTTTTTAACACGAGGACGAAATCACTTCAATGCAAAAAATGGCCATTGGAACACGAGGGAATCGATTGATTTTTTTGCACGATATATATATTGATAATTCTCAAAACATGATTGTGTGTGCAGTGTGCACGTCACTATATTCAAAACGTTTTTTTTCTATAAGAAAGAAAGTCAATTTATTCACGAGCCACTGGTACAGACGACCGAACTCATCGACGACAGGCAACTCGACTGAACGATGTGAAGCTCAAGACACACACAGACATTTTTAAAATAAGAAAAATATATTTTTCTTTTCAAAAGAAAAAAGGGGGAGCCCTGCAGGCGTTGGTGGCGTTCTCCAGCGGTCTCGAAGGAAAACTGTGTGACGTCATTCGTCGTCGGCCATTATTATTAGAAAAAAAGAGGCAGGGCCACCAAATGTATCCAACTACTAGGCTATTATACTCCTTTCTCTGCTGCTGTGTGTTTAGTATTAGTAACTGCTTTTATGGAAAGGGGATAATAAGAGCGCATCAAGGAATATCTAATCTAATCAAATAATAAGCAGACACAAAAAATGAAAAAGGATTTCTCCCATTTTTTTTAATCCTTTAAATGTGCACTGCGACTTTGATGTGTGGCATCATTTTAAATTGCATTAGAACTAGGCTTTTAATCATTTTCAACTTGAACATCTTGTGATTACATGAAAGACCCGTAATTCATGTTTTAATAATTGAATTAAAAAAAAAAAAGAAAATGTCACTTTTTTTGGGCATGGACGTCAATCAAATCATCAAACAGGAGAAAAATGATTGATTTTGAATGAATTATTTCGTCTCTCAATTTGAATTTCCTCATCAAAAAGATATTTTTGGGTCACGTTGCTGTGCTGCTGCTGTCACCGTGGCAGAGACAACCCACGTCACGTATGCAAATTGAGCACTATATACAACTACACTTTTGTTTAGACGTAACTAGTACATTATACGATAACCTTGATGGCATTTATTTGCTTGTCAAGCAGGATATATCTACCAACAGCAGCAGCACTGATATATAGAAACGAAATTTATTCAAAAAAAAACAGATTTTGTCTCTCTCTCGGTTGAATATTTAATGAATAGTAGACGACTAATTAACATTCGTAGCGAGAAATCCCTGAAAAAAATTGGGATCAATCAGGACGGTGGGCCACGGTCATGTCAGAGTCAGGAAATGTTTCACTTCCTGTCGAAATTCCTTCAACGTCTGTCCATGTGTATCTAATTCACGAAATTATTTTCGGTCTCTCGCCTATTTTGAATGTGCAAACCAGCATGCACAGACGTTTGAGTAGTCTACAGATATAACTCAAATTACAACAACGGGAATAAATAACCGCAAATAATGACTAATAAGACGTACTCAATGGATCATTTCCTGTTTTCCGACGAATGTGTTCTACTTTTCTCCTGTGCCTCCTATTATAATCATCTCGACGATATGACAATAACCTCGTCTTTCAAATAGAAAACGGGGGGTCCAATTCACGTGATCGGTCACGCGTGATGACGTGAAATCGGCAATTTCACCGGTCAGGTGATGTCCATTCGTCATTGACAGGAATCAATGCCAACAACACCAAGGTGACTTATCCCTATTTATATTGTTATGCAATAGAGTAGTACAAATTCAGTCTAATTTGTCTTACATATTTCAAAATTATGCGGCAACACAGAGTGTTATTTGTTTCTACGAAAAATATATGCGGTATCAAGTCACGCCAACTATTTCAAGGACGCCCTCGAATTCGTTATTCAATCAAATGTTGGCAACGACCCAGCAATTGTAATTGATAATGTACAAAATCAACGTCCTGTGTGTGTGTTTTTTTGTATTCATTCTACAAAAAAACAAAACAGCTCCATCTTAGATTACCTTGTCCAGCAACTGTAGAAATAAAAAAAAAACAGCACATGACTGCGCGTGTAACGGCATTCGACCGCAGAACAAAATTTAGGCCAGGGACGCATATAAAACGAGACGAAATTTTAGTGGCCGACCGGATGATGGTGACTCTCCTTCTAATGCCCTTACATGCGATATGCTTATATGCCCTTTTTTTATGCTGTTTGCACGTATATTTGGCTATCTAGTTTTTGGCTGATGGCCTTGTTTGTAAAAATTTAATCTCTAAATTGTGAAAAACTGTAAATTGTTACAGTCATTATTCAGAAATGTAATTTTCGACTTTTGCAATTATCTAATCGCATCGCATCTCTCACTAAAAAGAAAATGTATAATCCCATCGTCATAAATTTTCTTTTTTTTTAGTTGTTCACTTGGTTTCACGATAGAGAAGCACTGCTGTAATATTAACGGGCGCATTTTGTTCTAATCCCATTTCAGTCGATAGACTATACGAAGGGATTTGAATAGTAAATAAATCGTTTTAAATCCGAATGAATATGCATGTAGGAATTATGTTTATTGGATTACTAAATTTGAAGGGTGAATTTCTGTCAAGTTTTTAATAAAAAAGGGATGATGAAACCTTATTATTATTCTAAGAAATATACGGGGGCCATTATTGTCTTGAAAGGGGCATTAATTCAATTATGTAAAGCCAATCATATACTTAACTGTGTACTGTTTAAACTTCTTTTTATAAAATTGACACTCTGTAATAAGTCAACATTTATTATTAACTATTAAGGCTTCTGAAAATAAAAAGAATTCAGCGCTGAAATTACGCAGAGCCGTAAAAATTAGTGATCGACTTTAGCGTTAGGTGGCTGTATTTGCTCGAGTCACAGAGCAGCTTGACATAATAACAACGTGAAAAACTGTAACAGAATCGTGACCGTGAAGTCGATCATTAATAAATTCAAATCCAATTTTGTTTGCCAATGTACTACATAATATAAGCCGTAGGGTATACCCGTCATCCGGAAGTACTATATAACATACACAGCACAATGATTGTAATAATATCTATTCAATATTAAATGCCGACGTCCAACAATGAAATGAGACCTCGTGACTAAAATGTTTGGCGAAATTGTTGCCGAGTCATTTGTTGGCCTTCATGTTGCCCTTTATGGTTATTAAAAACGTTAGTGTCTTTTCCTACCTGTTTTTACAAGACGAAACTACTGGCCATCTTTTCCTTATAGTCATAATAACATTGTTCATCAACCGGATTCGAATGGATCATTGTGTGTGCGAAAAAAACACAAAACGAATCCTTATTTAAAAACTGTTGGGCGCCAAGATTCAAGTTGTTTCTGCTGCTGCTGCTCTCTAGTGTATCGTTTCCACACGATCCGCTACTAACGCAAATAGCTCCCTCATTCATCATCACATAATAAATAATAGAATAAAAGGTCCGTGTCAAATGTGGACGTGTCGTCGAGAATTTCAAAAAATAAAAAGGAATAAATCTAAATGATAATAATATTACAAGTTGATATGGATGTAATTCATGTCGTCGCGAAAAATAAGGGAATTTCCCGTCTTTCCTGTCCTGAACGCGTGAATTGGCGGCATCACGGAACAGCGGCGACTGTAAATATCAACAAGTCCTTGATTTTGATTTGATAAATTTTTCAAGGTGATAGATTCTCTTGGCTGTGCATCGCATTATTATTAGATTTTTATATGGCGCACCGTGGGTCGCAAATAAATGCAAAGTCATCCCAGGAAATGAAAATAACTTTTAAAATTCTTGTCTATATTTAATGAACTGGAATCTATATTTTGTGGTAGAGTCTAGACGATGATGAGATAAATACAAATTGAGTTTAGCATAGCCACGCAGTTTTGAATTCCGCATCAATTGCCGTTGAAATACATTTCAATGATAGTAATTGTGACATGTCACAATAAGTGAAAGGATTTCGACATTGGAATATGTCTGAAAATGGTTTTTGAAAAGGTCGTCTGTATCCAACTATTCGAGGAAAGCAAGTTTTTTCGGTCCGGTATTCTATTTTTGAATTATATTAAACAAATTTTTAAAACATTTCTTATAAAACACCTTGTTTTATTGAAAAAAAAAGGGAAAACAAACGATGGATGTACTACGCCTGATTAGCCGAGTGAATAAGGCGTAACGTTACATTCGTTTCGTGTATATGCGTGCGTAATACATAATACAAATGCAAATCATCCGTTGGTTGGCTTATTTCAAGGTCTTTTTCTTACAGCACAGCTGAAAAAGGAAATAACGACCGCACAGCAGTGAGAACTGCTATTCACGAAAACTCTGTGTGTCGTGTATAGTACACGCTGGCAGCAGCGACGTTGCTGTTGCTGCTGGTCAAAAGGGAACGCCAAACTCCCGGCAGCCATTCAGCCGAGTGACGTTGAGTCTCAGATTCTTTTCTACCTGTGTCTTGTTCGCTAGTGATTTCTGTTTCGTCTCATCACCACCACCGTGTTTAGTCTATACGAAATTATGTTGGCGAGAATCAAATTGAATTCGTCAACATCGTCGGAAGAGGCTCAAAAATGGGCCGAATCGTTCACTGCTCTTATGGCATCCAAACGTGAGTCTATTATAACCAATCGAAAAAACGAAAACTATTTTTAGTTTCCAAATGTTTATAGTGTAATAATAATACCGTTGCAGCATCAGTTCTATACATTTCCTTGTACGTGTTGTGGTGTTGTTGCTATACAAAGTCGATGACGGTGTGGTGGCTCGTTGCGTTCAGTTTTTTAATTTATACAAAACGGGATGAATATCATGCCTTTAGGCTCTTTTTCCCTTATGGCAGAGTTGTACAGTTTTACCGTTAGAGTGAGACATCGGCCACATAGAAAATAATAAGGAAAGTTTTTTAAAAAAACATAATTTGAATTTGCGCATTGCAGAAGGATCGTCACTTTATCACGACTTTTTACAGCGTGAATTCAGCAACGAAAATTTGGAATTTTGGCAAGCCGTTGAGGATTACAAAAACAATACCAAACCGAAAGAAATGGCAACGAAAGCTCAACAGATTTACAAGGATTTTTTGACCGTTAATCAATCGTCCAAAAAACAACAAGTTTGTTTCAATAAATTCATTGAAAAAATTCATTTTTAAAAATTGATATGAATTGTTTATACTTATACAGGTGAATGTGGATGCAGAGACGAGAAGTATCACATTAGCCAATATCCAATGCGACAATCCTGACGAGCACGCCTTCGATCGTGCACAGAGAAGGATCCAGCACATGATGGAACGTGATTCTTATCAACGTTTTCTCAAATCGGATGTCTTTCTCGAACTTGTCAACGGGACGAAAAATTGGAAGAAATTCCTTTCCTTGTCATCATCTCTACCCTGAATTATATACATCTCCTATCACAATTTTGTTATGTATCATAATATCGTTTCCTATATTGACCATGAACGTATTAGATGAAATCGATCAAACTAAAACTAAAACAGCCCGTACAAAAATTCAGCAACGAAGAGAATAAAACAGCGCATAGATTTGCACAGTAATCATGAAATAGATTTCTAGTCTATACGAATACATGATTTATTTAAAAAAAAAACAATCACACATCAATTGGGATTTCATTATGTACAAGTATGAAGTATATTTAGATATATAGACAAGCGTTTTGAATGTTTTAAATTGAGTCGATGATGACGGATGAATAAAACGTCTAAATATTTAGCTCACCTTTTATAGCGATGCTAATTATTATAAAGGGTCAGAATAGTTATTTCACAGAGACAGTATTACACACACACTATGTGTATAGACCGAATTTTATAAATGCTCGATTCAAATTCACAAAGAAATCAGCTGCCGAATATCCTTTGGATCCGAGTACAACGGCAACGCCCCGCAAATCGAGTTACTTATTATATATTCTGCATTGATGTTTAACGACGATATGATACACATTTCAGACTTCTATTTCAAGGCCAATACAAGAAAAAATAAACGCCAAGGTAATGGAGTTGTTTTTTGTATAAATTATCATCTTCCTTTATTGCAATGAATTTCAATGACGCTGCTGGACGGCGGATGGTGTAAGTGCTGCGTGAAAGTTAAAACGAACAAACTTAAGAAAACAGGAAGACTGAACGTGCAAATGAAAACGATGGGACTAGGTGTGGTTCTTGATGAGATAGTCAATTCATTTAATTATATAACATTCGGTTTCGAGTATAAATTGATGCAACTGAACGATGGAAAAGTCACACTTGATTTTCCCAAGTCTCTTGAACAACACCAACTCCTCTTCACTTCAACATGTACAAGTCAATGGTAAGTTTTAATTCTTTCACTTTAATGCAATAACTTCAAATATAATCATATCTTAATAATATGCCATAATTCACTGTAATTATTTCAGAGCCTTTTGGTATTGGTGGCTTTGGCCGCTTGCGTCGTCTCCATGGAGACCCAGGATCAGGAAACTGCTGAGCAATACTTCCGCATCCATGGAGTCTATCCATCGTGGTATCCATACGGAGTCCGTGCCTTCCCTTACACCGGCTACCCAGCAGCTGCCGCTTACCCCGGATATTATCCATCAGCTGCTGTTATGCCCGCCGGAGTTAAGAACGTCATCACTCCCTACGCTGCGGCTTATCCATACGCTTACAATGCCTATCCTTACGGAGCTATCCCTTACGTCGTTCCCGCTCCCGCTGCCACTCCCGCCTAGGTCTAAATAAAATACGTTCAACGTGATCAATGCTAAGAAAAACCGCAGATCTGTGCTCATCCGAAATGCTTTTTTCTTACGCGTGCACATTTTATTCCCGATTTGATTGTTGATTTTTAGTTTATCCAATTAAACCAATACATTTTTATCTTTCTGCAAATTTTGTAAATAGTGTTACATTTCTTGTTTAAATCGCATTCAAATAAATAAATTGATATTAGATTAGAAATAACAAAACTCCATGCGGATTATTAGACTCTTCTATCTACGACTAATAAAAAGAATGAAATTGAATTGAACGAAAATGAAAATTGTTTTCAAAAATTTGGATGGGAGTGAATGTCATTAACATGAAATGTATATTGACTTGCTGAATAGCAAAAACCAGTGGGTTAGACAAGTTTCCTTAATGAGAGTTAGCAACGCCAAGAAACGCACGTACACAATACATTTTGTCTGTTTCCAATAAGGACAAAAATTCATTGATTAGCCAAAAAAGAAAAATGTGAACCACGCCCATCAGAAAATAGGGTGTGGTTCTCGTTTGTTCGTTCCGTCTGTAATATCATCTCTATAGTGCACTACTTCAAGGCCATTTTTCCTTGAAAAAAACATGGGATGACAGGACAAATTCATCACCCCAACCCAATCAAGCCATTTCAATGTCGCAATACAATTGGTGGTGTGCTCCAGCGATAGAAAGATGCTGCTGCCAACACATGCCAATTCCCGTTTTTTATTTGTTATCTCCATCACGCGTTGAAATGAACGTTTATACACATTTTGATTATACATGCATAATCCAATCGCAATTGGCTATACAAAACTGCATATGTGCGGATACTGCTGTCACACTGCACAGCGCAGGGGATATTGTCCTGTGATTTGAAGAAAGGTGTGGATCGTCACATGCATATAAGAAATTTACATACGCCAGAGTATAAAGGGTGGCAGTTGGACGATGGAAAATGACACAACACTTGATGACCACGTATACATAACAACAGCAGCATCTCTTTATTCTCAACATGATGTGCAACAGTAGCAGCAGTAAATCAACGGTAAATATTTTCAATGAATTGGTCACTTATTGTCTTATTGAGCTGTGATGTTTTAATAATATCCGGCGAATTGATTCATTTTCAGATCCTTTTGGTTATTTTAATGTCTTTGGCTATATGCGTCGTCTCCATGGAGATCCGTAGTAATAAGGACGCAGCAGGACAATATTATTATAGCAGCAATTCTGGTCCTACTTATCCAGGATCGTGGTATTATCCAGCAGCATACGGCGCTATTGGTTTCAACAGATTTCCCATTTCCCCTTACGCTGGATCTCAGCGTAATTGGTTCTTTCTCGATATGTACCCATTCAATTTTTACAATTACAATGCCATTCCTTATCTTGGTCCCCCTCCCGCTCCTGCCACTGCTCCTGCCACTGCTCCTGCCACTGCTCCCGCCACTGCTCCTGCGACTGCTCCCGCTACTGCTCCCGCGACTGCTCCCGCCACTGCTCCCGCTACTGGTACTGGAAAACGTTAGATTTGTTCTCAAATGAAATTTAAGGAGAGCTGCAACGAGCGCCTTTTGTTTTTGTTACACGCCTTTTGTTTTCAATTGATTTTTGGATGAAAAGCAATTCGGGTATTTCAGGTTGATACAGTTAATTATACAGAAACTAAACACGATTGTAATTAATTCAAAATTATTTCCATCCTTTTGCTATAATAACCGGTAATTTAATTAATCGTCACCATATAAAAATCGAAATCTGAATGAATATGCATATAGAAATTGATTGATGAATTGGATCAAGTTTAATTGCATTTAATTGAATTCAATTTTGATCAAAATGATGTATGGTACCGTTTTTTGAAATTCAATTTTTTTTACAGAGTAAATTCTTTGTTCAAAAACGACGAAAACAACATAAAACATCTCAGAATGTTGACACTCTTGATTTAATCAATTAAGTTTTTTTCGTTGTCATCATCAATATATTTGTATGCATAATTGAAAAGAAACTGGAAATGCACAGCAAGTGGGGGGGGGGCATTGGTGGGCTGTGATTTGTTGAGTGGCTCAACTAGTTTCGTACAAACCAATTTGCATATAGTCTACGCTTGAAAATGACTATAAATTGATCTAGCCGACCGATGAAAAAGACACACTTGCTGGCCAAGTATAAACTCATCAACAACTCCTCTATATATTTCCTTCAACATGTACAGTCTATCTCATATTAACTGGTGCAGGCTTTGTATAAGGGTTAGCGCCAAAAAAAGTAGAGGTAAAAATCTGATAGGGGCGCTAGAGGTCTCTTATAGGCCTACTGATACCAAGTTCTTTCCACTTTCTGCTAAACAAAAGGCGGATTAGGCTAATATGTGTATATTTCGAGGAATTGATTAACGGGATGCTGTCGCTATAATATATATATAAGCGAAGAAATGAAAGCTCTTTCTGATTCAGATCCACATTTATGATTATCTGGTATTTGTATACCAGCCAGTTCGATCAACATGCAATAGGTTATGACATTTTTGCCGTTTATTTCCACGGCCTCATAATTCCGCTAGCCTAACAGTTATGTTTCGCCTATCGATAGGACGATAGCGAAATGGGTTGGATAGGGTTATTTAGACATTTAGAAAGGCTCTTTAGCGTAGAGCAGGGGTAGAGTATAGGAAACAAAACTCTGATAACTGTACGGTTTTAAATATTTCTAAAATTATAAATATGCCTTCATACAATCATACTATCAATCTAAAAATCTAATTTCATGACCATTTATTTCATGAGTCATGTCTAGGACTCGAACACCAACCTTTTCGGTGCCAGCGCATCGACTTTAACCACTATACCCAGCACAGGTTTATTTAAATGAAAAATAAGCACATTAAAAAAAAATTTTGTAAGGAATTGACGATAATGAGTGGACCAAAATTAAATAACACCGATATTCGGTGATTTCTTTTAGTGATGTTAAGAAAAAAGAAAACAAGAGCCTATATATAATATATACTAAGTAAAATGCTTTATAAAAAGTAATTGTCTGGTGTAATGGTTATAGTGGCTGCTTTCCAACACAAAGCTAGGAGTTCAAACCTTGTCAGTGGCAGTTTATTCCTGTTGTTATGATGATATTAGATTAGATAACAGCCATTTAAACTGTATGATTAATTTAACATGGCATTTTGAAAAATGAATTTTAATCACCTATGGTTAAGGTGTTTTTGAATGTCGAGCCCTTCATTAGGAATTTTAATTTTTCAACATCGTCGCATAATTTTTACACTGATTAGACTGATTAGGTTATAAAGGGCTGTATTGATTCCAGCTTTACATTTCTAAGATTAACATCTAGCGCATCTAGGAAACTATTATAAATATTTATTTTTTTGCTCGATCTTAGTCCCTTCTCCTCCGCGGGTGGATTGTAATTTCGCTTGGAGCTATGCGGGGAGTCGGTAGAAAATCTCAAGCGGGTTTTCTCGAGATTTTCGAGAAAATGGTAGTTTGCACCTTTTGTCTATATATTTTGGGCGAACTCTTTCCACTTGGAAAGATTTTCGTTTTTAATTCCCTTTCCTTTAGCCCCGTCGACGAAACAAAAAAGGAAATGAAGGCCAACCTTTTCGCCAACTCTAACGCTCTAACGCTCGGCTTTTTAATCCTTTGTTTCCTACTCTACCCCTGCTATACGCTAAAGAGCATGTCTAAATTTCTAATGTTATTCTAACCCTACCCACCCCACTTCGCTATTACCTAGCGAAACATGGCTGCTATTAGGCTAGGCGTTATTCGCATGGACCGTGAAAATAAACGGCATAAATACAAATTGTTTTTACTTATGCTTTAAGTTTGCCTTATTGATAAAATTATACCAGCTATATAACCTATTAAAATGTTGATCGAGGGGGCTGGTGTGCAATACCAGATAATTATAATTGCTAGACTAGAGGACTTAATTAAATTTTTTCTTAATTTTTTTAAGATAAATTATATTTTGTAAGTAGTCGCAATCTCATTATATCAATCAGTGTTTTACTAACACTTGACAGCATCCCGTTTATCAGTTCTTCTAAATATACACCGAAACAGACTAATCCGCCTTTTCCTTCGCAGAAAGTGGAACGTAATGGGAACACTGTAAGAGACCTCTAGCGCCCCTGTCATATTTTTACTTCTACTTTTTTGGCGCTAACCCTTATACAAAGCCTGCACCAGTTAATATGAAATAGACTGTACAAGTCAATGGTAAGTTGTAAATCTTTCACTTTAATGTAACTTTATAATATTATCCTATCTTTATAATAATCGAAATTATGTGCAATTAAAATTTGTAAAATATTTCAGAGCCTTTTGGTATTGGTGGCTTTGGCCGCTTGCATCGTTTCCATGGAGACCCAGGATCAGGAAACTGCTGAGCAATACTTCCGCATCCATGGAGTTTATCCATCGTGGTATCCATACGGAGCCACTGCCTTCAACGGAGTCCGTTCTTATCCCTACACTGCCGGCTACCCAGCAGCTACCGCTTACCCCGGATATTATCCATCGTCGTATTACCCAAACAGCGCCATTGGTTTCAACAGATTCCCCATCAATTCACCTGGCGCTGCATCTCAGCGCGGTTGGTTCGATCCCGATATGTTCCCTTATAATTTTTACAATTATAATGCCCTTCCTTATATTGGTCCCCAATCGGCTCCTGCTCCCACCACTACTCCCGCTCCCACTACCACTACCGCTAGGCCTGGAAAACGTTAGCCAATATCTTCTTTAATTTGGAGAAGGAGAAAAGCTATGAGTAAATTGCCATCTATTTTTGCAGCAAAATTTCTGTCATTGTTACAATTTTCGAATGATTTTTTGATGAAAATAATTAGTTCTGTCATTAAATTAGATTGATACAAGTTAACTAATCACGATTCAAATCAATTTTAAATAGTACGTCCATCATTGACCAGCAATTTCCCTTTTTAATAAATTATATGAATAATAATAAAATCTGTCGACATATAAATGTCACGCGGAAATCTGCAGAAATAAAAAATGTATTGATGAGCTCAATGAAGTTTGTATGATGATGTATTTCTTTCTGAAAATGAACTAATTCAAGGCCATTGTCCAAAAACGGTTATATATTATTGTGCTGGAAAAACAAAAAAACGAATCATCTAATATCTAATCGAGCAACTTTCCAATATCGCTGTTTATAATTCAGACTATAAACCGGTCATATATACATGGATAATTTATTTTTGTCAGTTCCATCAGCGCAAAATTGTGCGACGCGTTACATCTTTATAATATATGCATAGTCTATCGAATCGAAATGACAAGAAAATGGAAATACACAGCAGGGAAGGGATTGCAATACAATTTAACATATAATATTGAAAACAAAAATTTCTTGCATTTACAATCATTTTAAAATACGTATGTGCTGCTGGTCTTCCCTTATATAAAATTGAAAATAATGAATCGTCTTTGTTGAAATTCATCTTCTGAAATGCCCTATTTCAAGGCCATTGTCCATAAATGATATTGAAGGTGGTTGGGGATATGAAAATAATCAAAAATTCCATCACTTTCAATTCCTAATAGAGAAAAAGCGCAGCAACTTTCAATGTCACCGTTCAATTGGCGATTCAATCTACAACAAACCAAACTGGTCCTGTACATCCAGTTTTTTTCTTTTACTGGTCGCCATCCTTAACTTTACATTGAAATCGTTACATTTTTAAATAATGCGTTTTTCACAATCCAATGAAATCGAAAGACAAAAACTGGAAATGCACAACAGCAGTCTGATAAAAGGAGTTAATAATTATTATTCCAGGCTTTTATTTGGAAGAGTAGTCGAATCTCATTTTCAATTTTAAAAATATTTGAAATTGACTCGTCAACTGCAGGATAACGATGAAAACTTGAAAAGACACTTGATAACCAAGCTCATAAGCGCAGTTTGTTTTTTACCCTCAATCTTTATAATTATTTCACAATTACATTTTCTTTAATAGGCTGCGTAGCACAGAAACGAAATCTCATTTGTACGATGCGCATAAGTGAATTTTTCACTAGTAAAATATGTTATACATAAATATTGTCACAAATAATTTTCTTCACAGTAATAATGTTTATTGAAAACTGCGAATTTTTCATAAAACAAAATAAGCATAGGTACACCGTGGCACAAGTAATTTAATTTATAAGAACTAAAAATACTCATAATTTTGGTTCATAATTACAATGGGGCATTGGTAAAATAAATTATTGCTAAATTTCAAAGAAATAAATGTATTTATTTTATTGCGCATAAGAATTCTGTGCACAAGTAAATCCCGGGTGAGATAACCATGTATCAATACTTTAAAGAAAGCTTAATGGCTTTAAGTACAAAATTTGGGGGCTCTTATCCGGGCCGCTTCTTTACGGTGCGGGTTTGCATTGTCCGGATCATATTTATCAGGTATCAATCATGGCCGGCCCATCAGACGCCAACTGTGTGCCATCTAATGTGGCAAATCAGGTTAAAATTCAAAAGATTTTATGTGTTTATGTGTATCGATTCTTTAATCTTTTTATTCTTAAATATTCAGCTCTTTTGCGTCACCCGTGGCAAACATTTTCACGGCTCTTGTGTCGGATTGGGTAGCGGCCCAGGAGTCCGAACAGCTTGGAAATGTAACAAATGCAAAGTTTGCATCACTTGCAGAACTCCAGTGGCCCAACAAGGAACTGGAGCCGAGGCTGTGACTGATCGAACCAAAATGCTCGTCGGTGACACTTGCGATAAGAATTATCCGGAATTATCATCCCTCTTGCGTCCGGTAACGTTTGAATCCTTTAAATTTCTCATCCAATATTTCTATAAGGTTTTAAAAACAATTGCAATTTTTGATTTTAAATGACAGGCCGTTGATTTCCAACATTCCTAAACTCGGCTGGAATTGTAAAAATTGTCGGGTGTGCGGCGATTGCGCGTCTTGGGCGCCTGGATCGGGTCCTTCATCTCGTTGGCATGCCTGTTTCACCGTCTGCGCGATTTTTGTTATCAACAGAGAAACAAGGGCGTTTCCTGTCCAATGTACTGTAAGTCATTCACTTTATGACTTACTATAATTATTTCATCTAATCTTTCATTTTTGGTCATTTTTTCATTATTCAATCAGGTGTGGAAAAGCTTATCGCCATTCACAAAAAGAAATGAGCCAGTGCCAACGATGCCGTAAATTCGTGCATTCTGGATGCGAACCGGAAGCGGATCGAACGTTGGTCCAGCGCAAGAAAGACATGAATTCCGACTACGAATATCTTTGTCCTCCCTGTAAAGTCTCATCGCCTGTACCTACTCCGAAATTGGCCATGGAAATCGATTCTTTGTCTGAAAGCAATCCAGGATCGGTTAGTCAAGACCATTTACAACAACAGACGACGACGCAGCAGCAGGCCATAATTGACGTTGATGTTCTTAGCACCCCGACCTACTCTGATGAGCTTCAGCAAATGCAACAAGAAGACACGAAACCACTGGCCGTTCAGTAGCACAGAAAGTCAAGGCGTTTCAACAACAATCAGCCGGTTAAATTGCACGAAAGCGGATGACTGGTGCCACTTCGGCCGGTGGGGGAGGTGGGGGAGGTGGTGGAGTTGGTGGTCGACCTAAATGATCGGGTAAAGCTTCGTCATTTGGAGCCGCCGGATCCAATAGTGGCGGAGGTGCCGCTTATAACCGCAAGGCTAATAAGTTGCCTGATTTTGGATGGAAGAGAGGACCCAAACCAAAGATGAGGAGCGTTTTCGGTGCCCCTGGAGTCGGTCTCCAACGGCCAGCAGATGGAACTGGTACCGGTAGTGAAGGCAGTGGAACCACAGTGACGGGCAACGTTTCGTCGACTGGTCGTATGGTGGCGGAATTGAAGGGAAGCCCTGCCTGGAGAAGAAATTGATTCTTTGTTCATCGTCTGACAGTTTTATAGTAGAACAAGACGCTTGTGCCATGTGCAGTTCTTTTGGTTAGACCAAGAAGGCCGTCTCATCTCTTGCGCACAATGTGGCCAGGTAATGGACATTATCTCTCATTCAAATTGAATTACAATTATTTTACGATTTCTATTCTCTCTCTGCCATTTCCAGTGCTATCATCCGTTCTGTGCCAACGTCAAGGTAACTAAAGTCATTTTGCCAAAAGGATGGCGATGTCTTGACTGTACGGTGTGCGAAGGATGTGGCGATCGTCACGACGAGGCCCGTCTCCTCCTGTGCGATGAGTGCGACATTTCCTATCACATTTACTGCATGGAACCGCCACTGGATTACGTACCGCAGGGATATTGGAAATGCAAGTGGTGCGCCGTCTGTCAAGTTTTCGGGTCCAACGAGCCGGGTCTCAACGCCAACTGGACTCACCAAGCCAACGGCTCCCTTGGCGGTCCATGCGCCTCTCTGCGTCAATGCCCGTCGTGTTCGTCGTCATACAACAAAGGTGAGCTCATCATCCAGTGCCAGAAATTTTGCCCAATGGCTCCACGCCGCCTGCGACCTCATACGAAACGAACGAGAGGCCGAATTTTGCGCAGAGGACGGATATACTTGCGTCCTGTGTCGACCGCCTGATCAACAGCCTCCGCATTTACACCCATCCAACGCTTCCGCTACTGCCTTGGCCTTGGCACCACCACCTTCCGTTTCGGTGCAATCGAACTCCAATCTGTCCGGCAGTCGGCCAAACAGACAATCATCGTCGGCCACTCCGCCGGCTAATCCCGTTCCAGGTCTTCAGGAATTCACCGGTGGTTCCTTGATCAACGGATCATCCAACAGCAATCGACCCAAATCATCGGCTTCTTCTTCCAGCCAGTTCGTAGTGGATGGCATTTCTTTATCGGAAGGCGGAATGAATCATTTGCGATCGTTGCAACTGGACCAACCCCGTCGACGATAACGTAACAAAAAGTCACTCGAATCTGACGATAAGGACGAGGTCCAAGGAGACGGACAAGAAGATTCTCTGTTCAAAGACGGAACGGTGTTGACACCGCGCGAAGACGGTCGGATGCCTGACGTAACAAAGGCATTGAATCATCACCACTTCAGAGCCCTGCAGCTCAACAACAACCAGCTCATCAGAAAATCGACTCTTCTGATCCCTCTGGTGGTGGTGTCGGCGGAGGAATTGGTTCTATGAATGTGGCCCCTCACTGGCTCGTTTACGATTCATTTGGTTTCCCCAAAAGCGGATTGAAAGGAGGAGGTACTGATGGACCGCTCTCTCCTCCTTCCCACCTCTTCCTATACTTCCGGCACCAGAGAAAAGTGAACAAGAAAAGACACCTGAAGTGTTGTTGCAAGGTGATTTGGAATCGGCCACGTCGTCCAGCCAAGAGGTGGCCGTCGTCGTTCCTGAAATAGTCCAACTCTTGAAGCCGATCGAAGAAGTTGAACAAGTCGTTTGTATGGAATCTTTAATGTATCCGTTGGCAAAACGACTTCGACAAAAATTAATGTCGTTTGGCGTCGGAAAAAATTATTTTCTATTAGGCCTACATAAACTATGGCAGTCTATCGCTATCTCAATTGACAAAGAGTGAGTCCAATTAATTGAAGCCCCATTGAACTATTAGCAGTTCAGTTAGCAGCCAGTTAAGAAACAGTAAATTCTTTTTCGAATATTCAATTCAAATTTAAATTTTAAATAAAATGGCACATTTTTCAGTAGACTCGCTCTTCCAAATTGGTTTGTTATTAATTTTGATCTGCTGGACGACAGAATCGATTGGCGCTGCATTTTCCTTTGAAAAAGAATAACGTGTTACGTTTTTTATTCCTCGACGCCAACAACAACGCCAACGTCTTCTGCGTCTCGGTCGCTGTTTGGCGCTTCTTAATGGGCCCAGCCCATCGCTCCGTCCTCGTTGGCTGCTGTGGCTCAGATCCCGCCATCGCAAATGGCTCAGATGGTCTCTCGTGTCCCTCAACCGCCGACTCCGACTCATCAGCAGCAGCAACAACAACAACAACAGCCTCAAAATCAACAGCAAAACACGTATCGACCTGCTGGCCTGGCATGATGGTCAGAGCACCTTTTGTCGTTCAGCAACAACAACAACAACAGAGGCAAGTTGCCGTTGTCAAACAAGAAGTTTTGGTGTTGAATGAACAGGTGACTTCATGCGCCGTCGGCGTCAAAATGGAACAGGAGGAGAGCGAACATTCACCGTCAACAAAACGACACCAATTACAACAGTCACAACAACTTTGAGCAATTCCACTGCAACCAGCGAGGAAATTCGCAAAATGAAGCGTCGTCAATACCAACAGAAAAGGAGGCAAAGCGTCGCGGCCAACAACAAATCGGATTTGTCTGGAAATTTGGCCACAATGAATGTTATGGGGGTCACTATTCCCTTGGCTGTTTCCTTGGCCAACAACAACAATCAAATCATTTCAGTGGCTACAGTTTCCTTGGCCACCACAGTACTGGCACCCGGCGGTTCTGCAAGAAATGTAAATCTCAACACTTCAGGATCGGCACCGATGACACCGACAGGAACGGTCGCCAGTGTTTGTATTCCTTCGACTCCCAATCTGACTGCCAAGAAAAGAAGCCGCAAAGGATCGAAATACGAGGAAATTGTGGACTATGACGCATTTATCGAATCCTTCATGGCTCAAATCCGCACGGCTTTGCCGCCGTTGACGGTCCAGGAGCCCCAACTGGGACGTGGATGCGTTCCGTCGACTGTCACCTCAGTCTTTGGTGCCGGAGATCTCACTCCTTTCGCTTCTAGGATCAAAAGTCACAGCAACCACAACAATTACAGCAACTACTCTGCAAGCGTCGTCAAAGTCGATGGCAATCGTTTACTCAAAGGATCTTACGGCTCTGCTCACCTTACCGGTGTCTCTGATTATTACAACAATCGCCCGTTTGGTGATATTCGAACCACATCCGATAGCCAAACTTCTATAATTGTAGAGGTCCCCTATTTGAAATGGTTCCGTTACAGTGTGCATCGATGTTTTAATCGATTTATCACTCGCGAGTTTTCCTAATGGAACGATTTACTTGTGGCTAGATTTATTTATGGTTTTTCATGCTTTTCCCCTATATTTCATAAATTTTACTTGTAAATCGTTTTATTTATAACGCAAAATTTTTATAATGCGAGATACTTATACTACTACTTCCCTACGTACGTATTTACTTGTGTCCATAGTTATTAACAGTCTTAATGACTTAATGTGTTTTTTTTCTCTAAGCATTTTTTATTTATTGGCTGTTTTATTTAAGCTACGTTTACCTATGCTTTAAATCAAATTCTTCCAAATGACGAATTACAAAACAAATTTGTACTTGATCTCATCATTCATATGACATTTCGTTGCTGTGCCATGCCCCCCTTTAATAGTAAAACTGTTGTAGCCTATTAATCATATCCAGCAGTGGCGTGTAATTTCTTATTTTTCTGATCGCGGCAACCTTTTAAAAATTAGATATGATTACGGATGAAATGTACCTCATTTCAAGGCCGTTGCCCATAAAAAAAAAAACAATAAGGTGGGGATCGTAACAAAAAAATAAGACGACATTACCTTCCTAAAAGAGCAGAGACTTCCAATGTCACGGTTCTATTGGCGATTGTTTTAAATTTCCATCCGAGCAAAGTGGCCACAAATGTCTAGTTTTTTTTTGCCATCCTTATTAAGAGCTAGCACAACTTGACACATTGTGTTCGTTATATTTTGATGCGTTATTCACAATCCAATCGCATGACAAGAAACTAGAAAAAAGGGCGTTGTTTGTCAATGAAGAATGGCAGCATGGATCTTAAGCCTGGGCTACAGACTACTGGGGCGTTATTTAAGGTTTTTGTTAAGGACAAATCAGTTTAAGCAACCTTTGTGTGGAAAGCAACCAATTTTTTGCTGTGGCGAAAAACCGTTGCTTAAACCGAGTTTTCCTTAAAAAACCTTAAAAAACACCCGCCTAGTGTAGCCCAGGCTTAAAATGTTCAACATACCCATGAGGCATGAGTATAAATTGATGCAACTGAACGATGGGATAGACACTCTTGATCGCCAAGTAAACAATAAAGTTCAACATCTCGTCAAGATCCTCTTTCTCAACATGTACAAGTCAATGGTAAATATATTCACCTGTTTTACTATTATATTTGTTGTAGCTTATTTTCTTAGTTCAATTATAATCAACAAATGATGTTAATTGTAATATTAACGTGACATACTTCATTTAAGATTTTCCAAACCGCATTGTTTTTTGGTTTTTTTTTTTTTTTTTCAAAACTATTTCAGAGCTTTCTGCTGGTTTTGGTGGCTTTGGCCGCTTGCGTCGTCTCCATGGAGACCCAAGATCAGGAAACTGCTGAGCAATACTTCCGCATCCATGGAGTCTATCCATCGTGGTATCCATACGGAGCCACTGCCTTCAATGGAGTCCGTTCTTACCCCTACACCGGCTACCCAACTGCCGCTTACCCCGGATATTATCCAAACGGCGCCATTGGTTTCAACAGATTCCCCATTTCCCCTTACGCTGGATCTCAACGTAATTTGTTCATTTTCGATATGTTCCCTTACAATTTTTACAATTACAATGCCATTCCTTATCTTGGTCCCGCCACTACCACTACTACCGCTAGACCTGCTACTGGGAGACGTTAGATATGTTCATTCATGACATTTAAATTGTTTGAAAATGATGAGTTATAAACAGATGAGTTGTGAGTGAGGACCATCTTTTCCCACATATTTGGTTTTCAAAAAAGTTTTGAATGATTTTTTTCAATCAAAAGCAATTTTTCGTCATAGATTGATGTCAATACAAGATCACACACTATACGTTTAGTATTATTTGACAATATTAGTCTATAAACATTTACCGCCTTGCGTTTAAATTATGACTAATGAATTTCATAATTTGTTTTATCACAAGTCCAATAATGAAGTCTGAATATGAATAACTTAAATATATTGTGGGATTTTGACCGTTTTATAAGGCGCATGCACGCATGTTGGAACAAGTTAAGAATCATATATGGGTAGTGTGTAGAAGAGGATATCTATATTTAGGCAATGAATGCATGAAACACAAAGCCAATTAATCAATTGAATTAGGGATAAAAAAAAATAATGATAATAGCTAGTGGGTCACATAGTGCGTCGAATTTCACAGCCTGGAAGGCAATATTTTTCAATCTACTATTCGTTTAAACAGAAGAAACAAAAATTTGAATTTTTATAAAGTGATCCCGTCGAATTATTGCAATTGTGACATAAACAATAACCAAAATCAATTATAATAATATCCCAATTCTATTGCTTGATGTGTCGGAGCCTTATTAGTCCAATTATTTGCGGTAATTGTTTATTTATTATTACAATTTGGATATATTTTCAACCATTTTTGATTGGATATCACATTATTGAATTTTTTGCCATTATCATTATAGCGTTACTTATTTAACTAGTGAGCTACTAAACTACTGTCTTGTTTTGTTTGTTATTTAAAAAAAAAATTGATATGTGATGCAGGCTTGGTCAAATTCACCCCAGCTCAAATTTATTCTCATTGCCAAGTTTTTGGCTCCTGATTGGTTCATTTAAAGGTGAGGTGGCTGCTGCTGAAGAAACCTAACCTGTTATTCGTCAAGTGGCCGTAAAGTATCTAATGAAGCGATTTTGCTTCAGGGAATTTTCGGGGAATTTGTGTCCCAACTCAAAGTGTGTTGTGCATTATTAAGTTCGCTTATCCTGACAATGTTGCTATGAACAATTTTGAAAAAAATGGCCTTTCCATTGCTAAATGTCTATACTCTTTTTGGCATCAGAATCATCGGACTGTTATTTTCAAAGTTTAAAAAATTATAATTTTCTATTGAAAAAACTATTGAAAGAAAGTTTTAAAAATCTAATAAATGATATCAAAGATCGTACATATGAGCGGTTTCTTAGCTACCGGTATGTTATATATTGTATCTCCTTATTTTCCTCTTCCAACAAAAACAAAAACAAAAAACAGAAAATTCGTTTGAATAAAATATAAACAGGTGACCGACAGCAAACGCTAAGAAGAAAAGAAATACTAAGTCCGATCAAGATTATGTATTGTTGGTCCATCACACATTTCAAGGTCGTTGTCCACGAAAGACCAAGTGGTATGGCAATTCAACATCATTTTCTTATTCCTAATAGAGGAATTTATTCAGTGTCGCAGTACAATTGTAATGAATGCGAATAAATGCATGAAAGTCAAAAGAGTCAATCCAGTTTCTTGACTCGATCGCATTAACAATTCAATCAAAGCGAAATTGGATGAACAGGGGCGTTGTTTGTAATTGAGGAGTGGATATCATGTAAAATAATTAACATAAATGACTGAGTATAAATTGATCCAGTCGAACGATGGAAAAGACACACTTGATCGCCAAGTAAACCAAGCTCAACATCTTCTATAAAATCCTCTTTCTCCAAGTCTTTCTCAACAGTCAACATGTTCAAGCCAATGGTAAATATTTCAACTTATTATTTTTATTTCAATATTTTAAAAATAAATGTGCACAATATTTTGAAGAAAAAATAATGAATTTGTCTCAATGTATTCATTGACATTTTGCTTGTATACAATCAGATTCTTTTGGTTTTGGTGGCTTTGGCCGCTGGCATCTTTGCCATGCCAGCTCAACAATACGATCATGGCCTTTATGGTACCAATCCATCGTGGTACCCATACGGCATCCTTGCTTCCGACAGAGCTCCCGTTTCTCCTAACGCTGCTGGACGTAATTGGTTCAATCTCCACGCTTTCCCTTATAATTTTTACAATTATAATGCCGTTCCCTATCTCGGTCCCCAACCCGCTCCTGCTCCTGCTCCTGCTCCTGCTCCCGCTACTGGAAGACGTTGAGCTATCAAAACATAAAACTTTTGTTACTGTTAAACGTTTCGAAAATTTTTTTCGAAACAATCTAACAAATGATTTGGTCTTAATTGGATTAATACATTTCTGACTTCAAAATTATCATTTTTCGTAAAATATTTGCAAATACTTATTAACATAGCGTCACAGGCTTATGTAGCCTAGAGTTTGTTTATTTTAAATCGTTGAAAACTTGAAACTGACAAGCAACTCCCGCTTCCTCTCTCTGTAGTGGGTCTGTAGTGGAGTGGGCTACTTTATTTTATTTGAGGATCAGGATTTCAGGATCAGCAAGGGAAATTAAATGATAGTGAATGTCTTTAATGATTTCTCTATATTCGATGCTAAATATTTGTTACACAATTTTTACTTTTCGAGACGGAAAGAAAAAAGAAATAGAGAGAAATAGAGATTGGGACAGAGTTAGAAGAGTCTTTAATTTAAAAAACGCATAAGCAGCGTAGCAGACGAATTATCGATAAATAAAACTTTTCGAAAAGTTCAAGCATGGCGTCAAGATTCTCTAGAGGTGGCCGTGGCGGTCGTGTGAAAAATAAACATTCTTTTCTTGTTAAAGCTCGCAAATATGCAAGGAAAGGATTGTACGGTAGAGGAAAAAATGTGGATGAAGAAACCTATAATTATTTCGTTCGAGTCATGGAAAGGCTCAAAGAAGAATTTGAAGATGAAGAAGAAAAAGGTAATTTTTGTTTTTTTTGAATGTTGGCATTGTAAAATAAATACATTTTCAGCGAATTCTTTTGACACTCAGAAATGTTCGTCGTCAACGTATTTGAGCAGACCAAAGGAAAAGAAATGGATCTGATTTGCAATCAAGTTGTGTCGAAAATCATGGAGAAGCTTCTGCCACTCGCCAACAATGAAACTCTTGAGTTCTTTGCTGATTTGATGTTGAAGGACATGCGAATTATTTGTACAGACCCTTATGCCAGTCATGTCTTGGAGAAAGTATACTGTTTACTTTGGCGCTCTAATAACCTCAATGATGCTTACTTTTCCTTTACACAGGTCATGAGAATTTGCTTGGAAAAAATATCTAAAACCAATCCAGATGATGGCAAAGATAAACATTCAGCTTTCTGCCTCAAGTGGCTCTCTTCTGTCTGCCGTTATGCCTTCAACAATGTTGAAGAATTTATTTCAGACGTTTATGCCAACCACATACTACGAACATCATTGCATTGTCTCAGTGGCATTGAACTGGACACCTTGCTGATGAAGAGCTATCGGTCCAGGAGACATGTAGACCACACTGAAGTTTCAAGCTCCATTCCCAAATACGAATCGGAGGAATTCATCACTATGTTGAGGGATTTTGGTGAACGATTTGCTAGCTGGCCCCAGCTTCATGGTAACAACATTAGAGTGTGAACCAATCGCTTAATTTATAGATAAATGTGTTTATTAAAATATTTAGACATGGTGCTCTCCCAAGATTCTTCTGCGGTTATCCAAACGGTTTTATTTTGCTTGCACAAAACGGCGCCGGACCTTTGTAAAAAGCTGCTGGACTTTATCGTCAAAGACATTCTGTCGGCTATGCAGGTGGATGACATTTTCTCCAGTGCTGCCATCGTTCACACTCTAGAAACGTGTTTGACTGTCAGCGATGAAGAAATCTTCCGACAGCTTTATCAAAGTTACTTCAAAGGTCGATTGAAGTCTTTAGCTGAAAATTTCGATCTGAAATTCTCCGTGGTAAAACTATTGGAAGCCGTCAAGGATAAAGAACTAGTAATGTTATAAATCGAGATTTGATTTTGATTTTATGACTTATTCCTGTGCTCTTTATTTTACAGTTTACAGAGATATTTGAAGAACTTGCTCCAGCCATGGAAGACATATTCGCTGCCGGATGCGGAAACGTCGTTTTGAGTTTAGCAAATGCGTGCAAACGTCTTTCTACTCTCCAGGCCAAATTTTTGCAGGTGAAATTTTGATTCCATTTTTTGTGTCTGTATCAACTAAAAAAGTAATGGTTTATATTTATGTTTCATTAGCATTTGATGGAAACGTTCCATTGTTTCACTCCCGAAATACGTCAGATGAAGATTGTGCCTTTGGTTTCTCGTCTGATCACTTATGAAGTGGCTGAAGAACCAGGCGATGACAAACCAGCCTTTAATTGTCACATTATTGGATCGCAAATCGTTCAGACGCTGCTTCACTTTGGGAAACCCATCAAAATCGTCCAAAGTCTTCTAGAAATGGATACGAGTCAGTTAAGAGACTTGCTGTGCGACACATTTGGTAGTCGAATCATGGACGCTTTCTTCAGTGCCGAATTTGTTGGTGAAAAAAGCCACGACAAACTCATTCAGAAACTTGAAGGAAATTTCTACACCCTGGCTACTTCCAAATTTGGTTCTCGATCCTTGGACTCCATTTGGCGGTCAAGCGCTATCAAGACAAGGATCTCGATTGGCGAAGAGCTTTTGCAGAAAGAGACGGCCTTGCAGGGCAATTATTTCGGTCGGATCATCTTTGAGAGTTATGGTTTACCACTTCTAAAGAGACAGAAGAGTGACTGGAAGACAATCCAGGAGAAGGAGAGCAAGAAAAGGAAACTGTTTGCAGATATCGTCGATCCACTTGCTGGTAGGGATTTTTTATAATTCAATTCAATTGATTCAATTCAATTAATTTCTAATTGCTCTTGTTTAAATTATTCATTTTTATGTGTATCGTTAGATGGCGGAACGGGGGAAAGTTCCAATTCCGAACGAGTCAAGAAAAAGAAGAAATCGAAATCCTAAATTCAAAAGTTGTTATTATCACCGTTCGATGATTTTCAAATACAGCGTGGACAATTCACGTAAGCTTGTCATTTACTTAAGGATTGCATTTTTAAAAAAAAGTTGAAATTCACTTAATTGTTCAACTTTTTCAATTGAACTTTATTTGTAATAATGTTTTAGACTTGTTTATCGAATAATTAGTTAAATTTTATGTAAACTTAATAATATTAACAGGCCATAAGTTGTCTGATTGGCACCTCACTATCCTGGCCCAAATGTTATTTTAATATAAGTAGGTCAGATCCTTATGATGAATAACTATTGTAGTACTTAAAAGTGGAGGTGAACACGAGTCTCGTCAGTGAGTCTTATTCAAGTGTAGATACTTCATCGTGTTAAAGGCAGGATGCGCATGATTTTCATTTTAATTCCAATGGGACTAATTTGGGATGGTTTAATGTGTGGCTCGTCTGTGAAGGTGGGATCGCCTTTCACAGCATTTACTGGATCGTGATTTTACTCCTCTCCTTGATCAACTTGCTTCGTTGGAAATTCCGTTGGCAATGCCTTACCGAAAGATTTGTAGGTCAGTCCGAACCTTATCACCAGAAGAAGAAGAGCTCCCGTTGGATTTTTATTGATGAAGAAGCACTCGGCAAAGATGGCGCCACGTACCTGTGGTTTCAAGTTGGCCAGATCGTTGTATACACTTGGCTAGTGATATTCAGTATTGTTCTTATTGTGATTCATCATTTTGGTGAGAAACAAGGACGGGATAAACATGTCAGTTCAACAACTCTTAGCAACATCCGAGTTAATGGAATTCATCCTGTATTCTACTTGGTCATTTTGATTATTTTGGGTCGAGAGATGTACCTTTACGGGAAAAAAAAGTAAGATCAAATCATTGGCCACCCGATCAGTTTGATTAAAGCGCAAAATTTATTGTACAAGACTATGATTTGATGAATAAAATATATAAGACCAATCAACCATCAGTGTCGCATTAATAGATTTTATTTAAGTTCACAACATTTTCCTGGTAGTGAAAAGACGAGTGAAAAGATTAGAACCGTTTGATTATTTCTGCAATTGACTGTTTGCAATACAGATATAGAAGAGGACAACAAAAAGATGCATCCAGTTGAATTGTGTATCAAAGGTTGACTAGGAACTCGATTTGTTTCGGTCAGCAAAAACACACAGCTTATACATTTTATTAATAAAGAAGAAAATGATGACATTTAAGTGATGTGATGACCAGAAATCGTTTTGTTGTGGTGATTAGAAAAAGGAAAAAAGTGAGTGATTATTAGGAACCGCCATAGTGAGTGCTGCACCAAAGTTATAATAAATAATAAATACAACGGGTGAGATCGTGTGACATGACACAAAAATACAACTGTCCATAAGGGAGTTGTTAATACAATTTAATAATATCAATGATAGGATCCTGGGTGTGGTTGGACGACACACTAAAACATTCAAATGAAATTTCATAGAGTTATATAATAAGCAAAGGATGTGACTAGTAAAAATTCTAAGGGACAATAAGGTGGGGTCTAGAATTGTTTAGGTGATTTTTTAAGTGTTGAACAATGAAATCTATCTATCGATTAAAAGTCAATGAACGTACGGACCAGATGTTTGCTGTACTGGGCTGGGTGTTTTCGAACTGTTGCGATGCTGGGACGAAGAGGACGGACTACCTCCTCCTCCTCCGTTAGATTCACTTTGGTGATCCATCGACGATCCTGACGATGGAGCTGCCAGCATCACCTGAGAAACTCTTCCGCAAATTTTGTGATGAATTTCCCAATGCTTGTGCTGGCAAAACGTGGAGCAGTAACGTGCGCTATTGCACCCACTTAATTTTTTAAATTGAATTTTATTAAAACCTTTATATTATTTCATTTAAAACCTTTTTATTTGTTTACCTGCACGTCTCATTGGCCCGTCTACCACAATTCCAGCAGACTTCTTTATTGGCTGGCGAAGAAGATGTTTGATGATGATGACTTCCACCACTTTGCATCATGGCGTGCTGGCCGAGAGCCGAAAGAGCTTCTTCCGCACCTTGGCGACGAGCTTCCGCTGCCAATCGTTCGGCTCTGAGTCGTTCGGCCGACAGGGCCCTTTGTAATTCGGACATTGCTGCCCGTCTGACATCGTGAACGGCCTCTTCCGCTTTGCGTTTGACTTGACTGACGCGATCTTCAGTGGCTTTGAGCGTTTGGGCGATCAATTCACCGGCCTGTCGACGCAATTCAGACGCTTCGTATGTCGTCACTTGCTGGTGGTGATGAATGAGAGACGATGAAGAAGTTGATGAATCTCTCCGTTTTTGTTGATGCAATTGATTGTCGTTGGTGGCCCGTTGCTGGAGAATGCCGAGGGCACGTCTCGTCTTTTCCACCATCGATAAATACAATTCAGCATCTATAAATAATTTTCGATATGTTATCAATTTGTTAAAATAGTTTAAGAAAAAATGAAAAACTGACTGTGTGAATGTTGGCCCATTCTTCATCGCCTTGTTGCGGTTGAAAGGACGTCATCAACGTTGAAGGATGAGATGAAGAAGAAAACAAAGATGAACTTTTAGTTGACGATGACATTTCACGTTCAACTTGACGTTGGCCACCGCCAGCTGGACCGTATTGTTGTTGTTGGCTGTTGCCTTTAGGTGGGATCCAAACGGGTGTGGAATACAGGGCGACCCTTTTTCTTGATTCTTCCACCATTTCATCCGCTCCTGCTCCTCCTCCTCCACCATTTTCCACCAAACTGAATCATATCAAAATAGAATAACGTCAATCACGGGAATCATTTCTGTAGATGCGACGAGGGTCGTGAACTCGTGATGAAAATTGAAAGATCCAATCGGAAAATGATTGAGGTTCCATCAATTGTATTTTTCGTCAATAATTCACGAATGCCAGTCGTTGTGGCCGAGGTCGAAAAAGGTCAAAGCACTCATAAATGATGAGCCATTTGGGCTCTGTATCGTTCGGTTACATCATCAACAATTCAAAAAGGGAGCCGCTGCCAATGCCTTGCACGTGAATAATGGACGATAGTGTCACTAACCTGGCCGATGCTCGACGTTTCCTCGTATTATTATTGGAATTATTATTGGCCGGTTGCGTGGCCTCGCCTACCGATGCAGGACCAGCCGTGCCACTTCCACCAGGAGCACGAATTCCTCCTTCAGCAGCACCTGGTTGAAACACCTGCCAAACGCCGAGTTGTTGTTGTTGTTGTTGTTGATTCGAGGCTGAGGATTCGTTGGAATCTTGACGGTCGAGCGACAGCAGGGCTTTCACATGCTCTTTGACGTAATGCGTTGTCGTCTAGGTAAACATCATTTTGAGTTAATTCAGTTAATTTAACATCAAATTTCTAGGCGAATAATGTAATAATACCTGCTGACCGGAACTGTGCTGGGCAAGTAAACGGACAGGATGAAGTCTGGCAGCTAATTCTCTGCGCAACCAATTGAGTTGTTTGTCCATTAGAGGCAAAACGATTGGTCTGAACGGCAGATGAACGAGTTGAGTCACACGTTGTTGAAATTCCGTCGAATCGATAGCTCCAATCTATACACATGAAAATGAATAAAACAAACACACACACAGAAAAAAGGAAAATAAAATCTTTCGGACAGATTCAAATCATCGTCGTCCAACCCTTTAAAAATGGACTCGGCTGTCACGTCGCCATCGTTTGCCCCTAGAGAGAAAAAGTTGGTTGCGAAACAGATGTTCTTAGCACGTCACCGCTCTGCCTCCTCCTGGCTCCTTCTTCTCCTGGCTGATAGACGACTCAACTCTCTTTCTCTCTCTGCTAGATATATACTTGTGGGAGGGGAATTATATTGTAGCGTCTGGTGGTGGGTGGTTGGCTTAGAGGCAAAGGTCTATAGGATCGTTCGAGGAATCAGGAGGCCATAGACGAATGAAAAGGGAAGAAAAGAAACGGGAATATATAAGGAGCAGCAGTTGCTGTGGCCGGATGAACGCAGCTGTTCCTAACCCCTAACTCCCTCCAGCTCCAGCTCACGAAGCCGTACGTGTCAAAATCTGCGGTGTAGGCTCTTTTTCTCTCTCCAAATAACCGACGATATATCCGCGTGAGTCACAAGTGAAAACCAACAACAGAAAATGAACAGATGGGAAATGTTGTCCCGGGTAAAAAGAAATTCAACTAACCAAAAGATCAGTGATGATTTGAAGGGCTCTGTCGGAATGTTGACGAGAAATGGATCCAGAAAGTTTAATGGTAGCCGCTAAAATGTGTTTCAAATGTGTCGAATTCTTATCGGCCGATGTGTCAACATCCGAATCGGAAGTAGCTGAACTTCCGGCATGTACAGCAGTAGCGCTTTCTTCTTCTTCTTTTGGTTTGACTCTCTTCCGGCTTGGAGGAGTCGTTCCAGTCGTCGTTGTACTATGAGGAGAATATCCTCCTCCTGATCTTCTCCTAGTTGAAGATTCTTCTTCTTCTAATTCTTGTTCCTCGATGCCGACAGATTCTTGACTCTCTGGCGATAAATTTTCATCGGGCATCTTTTTCTTTTTGGTGACCTGCCATCAATCAAATTTTAATCATTGGCAAATTGAACAGAGAGAGAGAGGGGTGGTCTCATATATAAGTGTAGTGTAACTACTAATAAGTTGCTGCTGCATGTTAGTGGCGACTTATTTGCTCGGCTGTGCGGTGTGTAGAAGGTAACACATGTGCGATATGCCAGATACTACTCTCTTTTTTTTCGTTGTTTTGTTTTTAAAAAAGGGTGGGGATGGTGGCCCAGCTGTTGCAACCGAGCTGCGCCATTCATCCGCCACATGCGCTCAGAGCAAACACATGCTGACATCCCATATGGAATAGAGAGGGGGAAAAAACGGAGTCATCATATAATAACAGACGGATCCCACCCGAAAATAAAATAAAAAAAGTTTTTTTTTTGGGGATGTCTGTGCTGTGTACACAGCAGCAGACGAAGAAATAAGAAAGAAAGAAACCCAAATCGAAATGGTTTTCCATTTGAGGCCGAACCCGCATGTGACACCTTTGCTCTACATCCCCCCCTGCAAAACATTTTTTGATGATGTTGAGCTGCCTATTTTTTATTGGGAGCAAATGAAATGGGGCATTCAAATGATGTGACACCATCATCTTTAAATAGAATATCGATATCTTACCTTTGAAAAAACACAGTCGTCCGATCAAATGTATCCAAATTATAGTAAATTTTGAAACGAAAATACACAAGTGTGACGATTGTTTAGCGAGCCGCTCGTTCCAACTGGACGGTCGTCGAGGAACTGCTGTGCTGGCACCAAATAAGCTCAGCTATAACACACATCCACTTTTTTTAAAGAAAAAGAAAAATGTCGAGGAGGAGGAGCTGCGCGCGCAAATGACTCGGTTTAAACGGACAAGAAAATCAGATCCTCGTTACAACAACCGCAATTTATTTTTTAAAATTTTGCAATTCTTTTGTAGTCATTCATTTTTCAAATGAGGAAATTTCAAGGATCAAAAAATGATGTAGACGTCGGAAGATCATTTTCACAGACTTTCTTTTTTAGTCTAGTAATAATAATAATACACAAAAATCAGAGAGGCTGTACCGCTATTTATTTACTTTTCCGATAGATATTTTTGAAAAGTTGATGATGAGAGACGAGAAGAAAAGATGAACGCGACCGGACATTTTCAGTTTTCATCGCCTCACAATTTCAGTTGGTGCCGACAGTCGGAATAACTCCCCCCCCCCCGTGTACAATTTTTGGCGGATTTTCACGCCGTTCAAGTTTCTAAATTCGTTTGTTGTTGTTTTTCTATTCCTTTGTGTAGTTGAGACCAACGGGTGATGTTGTGTACACGTTTCCTCCCCCCTCCGTTCGTTCGTTTTCTGGTGTGTGCGCCACGGCTGTCGGTGTCTTGTCAACGGGACGGACGGACGCCAGGTGCCAACTGTCGTCACCATCGTCGCTGTATGTCACACACAGCGGACACCACAACAGCAGCAAAGAGAGAGAAAGAAAACTCTTTTTTAAAACTGTTGAGCCACACAGTCGTCGTCGTCAAGGTGTTTTCATCCCCCCCGAAAAAAAAAAAAAAAACGATGGGATCTACTGGGAACGTTCGTGTGAACTGATATCACAAGGCATTAGGAGCAGAGCCCATCACGTCTGGGAACTAAGAACTTGAAAAAAATCCGCACAGCTGCGCTTCTTCTATATCAAAGAGCTTAAAACTGTTTGAATAGAATATCACAGTTTTTTCTAAATAGATAATAATAAATAGAATTAATGTTTAACTCGTTCTAATCTGATTCGTCCTACAATCAAATAAACAAATGGATGTTGACAAGAAGAATAGTAACAACTTTGTGTGTTTTTGCGGTTGATGTAGTAATACAATCAAAATTGATATCCATCAAATCGTATAGATCTGAAATCGCTTTGCCCATACAGAGAGAGACAGAGAGATGTTAGAGGCGTGAGACAACAAACAGCGGCAGCAGTACGTGAACGGACTGCGTGCTGTGCATCTTCCTCCTGCGGCTGCTGCCCTACTCGATTCTCTTTCTCACGGAAAAAAACGACGACGTGAAAAGGGTCGGTCCCATCACATGGATGAAGCCGGGACAACAGGCCCCAGTACACACACTCTTCTATATATTTTTTTATATATTGTCCCGTTGCTACGAGTTTCCGAAGAAGAAGAAAAAAGGGAGAAAATCCTAATGTGGGACAATCCACACGTGTCACATCATACATAGCCCAGCAACTTGTGTCGTTGTTGTTGTCATCGATCGTCCAACAACAGCAACTCATCATCTGAAAAAACGTCCCTCACTCGACGACAAGAGGAGACACCGTTTGAGCGGAAATGCCGTCGTTCACGATTGCCAACAGACATCCACATTCACATGGGAAGAATTTAGTTCTTTTTTTTTCAATATAAGAAAAACGATGCAACGTGTACGTGTAATATCGGATCATTCCAGTTTGAGACTAGAAAACTGCTGGACTCTTTTGGTCCCGGAACATACAAAAACGAGATGAACGATGAAAAGAAGTGACGGACCTATTCCGCGCGGCATCTATATAAGAGTTATAGTCAGTTGCTTAACCACTGCGACGCTATGATCTGTGTGTGTAATATTTCGTGTACATATAGGAAAAGAGTAATACACACACACAACAGGCAGGGAAGGGGATAATAGAATATCTACAGCACCGTCGGCAGATGCTTCGTTCTCAGCCGGATTGCACCTGGATGGTCGGCGTTCGGTTCTCCCGCCCGCTACTCAATTCACGACGGTATCTCAGCTTATTATTATTAGATAGAAGACTAGTAAATACAAAACACAAGCTTCGTAACGTAGATAGTAACTTACAGTCCGTTTAAAATATCTGGCAGACTATTTTGGAATTGGAAAGACTAGAAAGATCCATCATCCGCGCAACTATTTTCCTATACTGCCCAGGCCAGCCGTGGATCTATAAGAGTCTCAACGTCTGTCAATCACAGATGAGGGCAATTCACCCACTGGGGGGGGGGGGATCCAAAAATAAATAAAAGCAAAAAAATATCTAAGAGAGATTTGAACGAAAAGAAAACAACAAACAAAAAGAAAAGAAGGTGACGGCCGAGTGCTCAAGACAGTTCAACAGTGGTGGTGGTGAACGCTTTTCAGTCTCTCTAGTATAAGCAGTCAGCATCTGTTTGTGACAGAAAAACTACTCGAAAACGTCTGCACACAACCCCTTTTTTGCTCAGGAGCAGCAGCGAGAAAACTGCCCAGCAGCAGCAAATCTCAGACTCTCTATAAGTAGTAGCTGCCTGCTGCTCCTTCAACACAGTCTGCAGCCATCACGAATCACACACGTTTTTCTTCTTTTCCTCCTCCTCGATCCTTTCAACTTTTCCTTCTTTATTATATTTATTTCATTTTCCAAAGCAGAAGCGTCGGCAGCGGCTTATATTCGCGCTCGTCTTTTTTCATTATAGAACACGCCATCACCAAACACGACCGTGTAACTAGTGTCGTTGACACCCGACCGCCTCCCCCGTTCAACAACACGCCGTGCACAAAACAAACAAACTTTTTTTCTTTTTTTTAAAAAAAGGAGAGGAAAAATCACGACGACTCACCTTCATTCGAACGATTTGATGATGACTCGTAGTACGCACAGATACAAACATTGAAAGTAAATTCACCTCTGTTCACCAGCGAATGCCGACACAAACTGCCTCCCTCAAAAAAAAAATTGGGATTCAAATGGACCACGAAAAAACTCGCCCGACAGATGTTCATATGGCCTCCTCCTAACACACACACACTCGAATAGCCCATTGTATAATATAGGGGTTTAGCGGAGTAGAAAAACACAAACTGGGAAAGTGGTTTCATGGCCACCTGCCCACCCCCAACCCCCCTCATCACCCTCCTCATCTGATCGTCGAATCTATTCAATCGGTTTCACAATTGTATCAGAAGAGAGCGCGTGCACACGTAGCCTACACACACAAATGGGTCAGATGTGTAGTCGCGCGTTCCAGGTGTTTCCCATTTTCTTTTCTTCTTCCTACTACTAGTCGTTCAATGTGTGTGCGACTTGTGCTGCACGGCGTTTTTATCAATAACGACGACGCCATCTGCTTTCATTCCCCACCAGTTTTTTGACAGCTGATATTGTCATTTGCTCTCCCCTCAGTTATTTTTTCTTCTATTCTTTCTAATTCCAATTTTTTTTTGATTTGTTCCATCTTGTCGTCATTCCAATTTTGTTTCTTTTTCTTCTCCTTTTGACTGTCACGTCGTCTGGTCCTTTTCTCAAGTGAATGACGACACCTGCCATCGCCATTTTCTCTCTTGGCCAAGAAAGAAAAAAAACGTACCGAGGCCAAAGCAGATGCGCTTTTTCCTATTCCTTATTTCCCTTTCTTACTAGCTGCTACTGCTGCTGCTGGAGTGTATCCATCGCAACCCACTTCTTATTACCTGCGAATGATCGTCGTCTCGTCCATGTATTTAGACAGACGAGAGACATGCTGATGCGTGTGAATGAATGCAACGAGCGCTCCACTGAGAGAGAGAAAAGAGAGAGAACCTCCTCCGTCTCAGTTCTTCTTCTCCCCGGGATGATCCGTCATCGACGCTCCTTCACGCGTCTACTACACTGCAGGGGCATTGTGGACATGTCCCCACGCCTCCCATCGACTCGTGAGAATTCGACAAACGTTTCACGCCACGATCTGTTACCAAGGCGACCACTCGCGACGTTACACATCGGAACAAAAGTAAAAAAAATGAACAGAATTTCCTTGTTTTGTTTTTGTTTTTTTAAATGGGACACGGAGGATTTTTTTATTCGATTTTCATAGAAAACATCACGAAACATGTTTAATTGTAATTTTCTTCGTCAAAAAGAATCAGATTCGTTTTGCACAATCTCTTTGATGCGGTTCAGCAAATCTTGTTTGACATCGCTAGGAATTGTGGCTGCATTGAACAAATTGGCCAGAATCAACAACTATTCCACGCAAAGATAATAATAATAGGAGGGACTTACCGCGTGCGTGTGGCGTCACCTGTTTGATAATTTCGTCCACGCTGATGTTATCCAGACCTTGTTCCTGCACGACTTTGCGGCATTCCAATTTCAAAGCATCGCGCCAACCCGATTTGATCAATTGCTCACGCAAAACGGCTCTCAATCTGTAAAATAATCAAATGAATATATGGTTATAATCAGCGGTTAGAAAAGGGCTAAATGTTTTCAGGAGAAACCTTGGCATCTCAAGAATTAATAAAGAAATGATACTCAATAAGGTATTCAGATGTGGCAGAATTATTCTAAACATAATTTACTAGTTTAACTACTGGTCTATTTCATTAAGTGATACCAGGTTATTTCAACAAGATTTTGATTCGTCACACTGACATACTACGATAGAATTTGGAAGCATTTAGAACTTGAAAAAAGGCAAAGGACATGTGAGACGCCAGACAAGAAAATCTTGAATTTTTTTAACTTAAGATATGAACCACAAAATGAAGTAAGCATCGTACCTTTCTTTGTCTCCTTTTTCCACCAACCTTTGGTTAATTATGGCGTACTCTCTATCGCTAAAAAAAAAAATTACGAAAATATTCAATTACTTTCTGTCTTCCTTGTGAACGTTTTCAAATGAAATTTATAAAAACTTACTCATTGGACATTTTAAAAAGTTAAAAGCATAAGTCTTGCAGAGCGAGAGATGTGTCAAATCACAAACAGCCAAAATCTATCTAATATGTTAGAAAGTCGTCTGCTAATGGTGATGGCAACACTAGAATGGCAGTCGATATGATTTATTTTTTATAATTCAATTTAAGAGGATAATTTACCCGTATAATACGATTAAAATTAATTTTAATTTCTAATTTTAAAATTAATTTTTTTACTAATTGCAGAAAGCAGAATCCTGATGTGTCACACGGGACTGGGAGCTCACGCGGCATTGTTGTAAATTATAAACGCCGAACATAAAGTATAAAGCAGACAGACGAAATTTTTGTTTACGTCAAGTCTTCAGAAACTCGGAACAAACTTGAGCATTTCCCGAAAACAATGTTGTGATTATCGAACGTATTCGTTTAAAACACGCCAAAATGTGGATTATTTTGAGCGCCGTTTTTGTGCAAATAGTCTTTCTTCTTTCAGTGTTTGATATTCATTTCCATTCACCAATAGTCAAGGGAATGGCTCCATATGCTAATCCTATCCCGGCACCGGCCAAGAGATTGGTGCTTTTCTCAGCTGACGGGTTAAGATTCGATACATTTCTTAGTTACGGCAACGATCGAGAACCAAATGCAAAATTCCTCAGGTACGGTTTGATATTGAGTAGGATACAGACTAAACTTGAAATTATCTATTGAATTTTAAAGGTCAATAGCAAGTACAAGAGGAAAATGGGGATTGTCGAGCACAAGAGTTCCTACTGAATCCCGGCCTGGCCATGTGGCCATGATTGCTGGATTATATGAAGATCCTTCTGCTGTTTTCAGAGTAAGTTTTTCAATAAATACATACATATTTTCTTTTTATTCAGAAAATTTTAATATGAATCAAATCATTTTCAGGGCTGGAAAGAAAATCCAGTTGAATTTGACTCTGTTTTCAATCAAAGCACTTACACATTTGGTTGGGGCAGTCCAGACATTCTGTCAATGTTTTCTAAAGGTTAGTCACACACAATTTTATCAAAGGTTAAAACAGGAACCCAAAAATAATTTTATAAATGACGTCTACAGGAACAAAGGGTAATGTAAAGTCATATACTTACTCATCAGAAAGTGAACAGTTCACGGGACATGACGCCTACAAACTAGATGAATGGGTATTTGAACATTTCGAGCGATTCATCAAAATGGCTCCTCATAACGCCACCATTTCGAATATGTTGCAAGAGTCAAAATTGATATTTTTCATTCATCTTCTGGGATTAGACACTAACGGACATACAAACAAGCCCCACTCTACGTAATTTTCAGTTTCTTTCATACATCTCACATGTTCTTTTTTTTCATAAAATTATTGATTTGATTTAGACTTTATACCGATAATCTTCGGTACGTGGACCAAGGGATCGCCAGAATTGAAGGGTTAATCAACGACTATTTCAAAGACAATCAAACTGCCTTTGTATTTACCTCAGATCACGGCATGACCGATTGGGGTATAATTTCGACATTCAAATCTTTGTACTACTTGGTGACATGTATTTGATTATAGGTTCTCATGGAGCGGGTCATCCATCCGAAACACAAACTCCTATTGTGGCATGGGGCGCTGGAATCAATAAAGATAACATCGATTCCGCTCACTGGGAGAACCAAAGAAACGATATGGAACAAGCTGATGTTGCACCTTTGATGGCTGCATTATTGGGAACCAATTTCCCAGTCAATTCTGTGGTAGATAAATGAAATATTAGTCATTTTCATCAACGAATCGGTTTCACATTTGCTTTTTTCTACCATCAGGGAAAACTACCTTTAGCCTATCTGGCTGACGACATACGTTGGAAGTCGTACTGTGCCTTAGCCAATGCGAAACAATTGAGCCGATCTTTTCAAGCTCTTTCTCAACGTCAACAAGACCGGAGTCTTTCGGTGCGGTTTCGGCCTTTTTGGCCGCTGGAATCCAACCAAGTGAGCGCTCACAATCTTCAACAGATTGAAGGGTCGATCCGCTCTGGTTACTACAATGAATCGGTAATATTGTAGCTTTATCACTTTTAAACATTTAAGTGGTTTTTTTTTAAATAATTCTTGTTCTAAAGATTCACCAAAGTCTTAATTTGATGGACCTTTGCCTTCAAGGCATGGATTATTTTTATCGCTACGACGAATTTCAACTGAAAATGTGTATCACTTTGGCGTACGTCGGGTGGGCTGGCATCCTGACTGTCTTTATCATTCAAGAACGAGTCACAACGTCCAAAAAGAAAACTGGTCGGCAATTCCAGTTAATTGATCAAATCGTTTTCGGGCTATCTGTGGTCATCTTTATCGTTCTAACAGGTACATTTGATTCTATACCTGTTATCGTTTGTTGATGTTAAATTTTATTTTATGTTTTTGATATTGAAAGTGGAGGGAGTTCCGTTTCTCTACTACGCCTATCATTTGCTGCCTTTGGTGCTGTGGTGGTATTGCTTACGCCAGTCGAAACAGATGCTCCGTTTAACCATTCGTCTAGTTCGCATCCGCCACTTTGTGTGGACCGTCTTTCTTCTAGGCGGACTTGAATTTCTTGTGGCTGGATTCTTTCATCGGTGGTTTCTCTCTGTCGGATTGGTTTTCATGTCACTTTGGCCGCATTGGGATCAACGCCAATCCACCAAGTGGCGACACCACGAAACATTCAAGAGTTTGTGGATGTTCACTTTCCTCATTTTGGCCATGTTTCCCGTTTTTCCGCCCGTTGGAAAAAATTCCCTTCCAATCCTCGTGTAAGTTAAATTACTTCATAAAATGGCATTGATTAATATCATATTGAAATGGTTTAGGGATATCGGAGGAATGATTTTGACGGTCATGGCCTTCTGGAGTTCATTGGTCATGCACCACGACCGTGATCGAACAGTTCTCGTTTGTTACACGATAGCCATTCCCATAACACTTTACGTGCGACACAGTGTCTCCGACAGCCTTGTCCAAGGGCAAGGACTCCCTGTACTGGAACAAGCCCTTTCTTGGATTCTTCTCTGTAACACATTAGTTTTAATTCGATTTGATCATTTTTTAATCTAGGCTAATGATTGAATATCTCATTACAGGTTTGCCATTGACATTACCTCTGATTGGTCCGTCCTTAGTTTGGCCTCGTTTGATTGGCATCGTCATCACGTTGGCACCGTCCTTTCTCCTCTTAAGTTTATCTTATGAAGGGATCTTTTTCGCCGTTCTAGTCGTTGCATTAGCCATTTGGATCAGATTGGAGGCTGTTATTCCGCCGTCTGATTCTTTTTGGACTCAAATTCGCCGCTCTTATTTTTTCCTCTTTCTAACGTTTCTCTCATTCTTTGGACTGGGCAATTTGGCCAGTCTCAACAGTTTCGATCCGAGCAGCGTCCGTTGTTTTGTGACGACCTTCTCGCCGTTCACCATGGCCGGTCTTCTATTGTGGAAGATTACCGTCCCGTTCATTGCCGTTTCTTCCGCTCTTTGGGCAATAACACAGCAGCACCAATTGTCAATGAAGAATGTTTACCTGATGATTCTGTTGCTGTCTGCAGCCATGGCCGTCCAGTTCTTTCACTGGGTGACCTCGCGTGGCAGTTGGCTAGACATTGGCACCTCCCTGTCTCACTATGTTATCGTTCAATTCACAGTTGTTTTTGTGATGTTCCTTCGTTCCGTCGTCCAGTTCCTGACACACGGTCCCATTTATTTCCACGTACGACCCACCGCCAGCAAATACGACAAAGACTGAGCTACCCAAATCCAGCGAAATATTCTAGAACTTCTCCTCCTTTATTTCTAAATCATTTGCGCACAATAAAATGAAAAAGAGATTTCTTCTTTTTCTGAATCAATGCAAACCGTCTAATGACTTGAAACTGGCCAATCCCCAGCCCAGTTCATTCACCTGCTGTTTCTTTTCTTTTATGTGATTTCCCTTTCTCTTCTTTCCTTGTGGGGTTTCCTCTTTTGTGCTGTGCTTATATATACGTACGCAGCAGCAGCGCACAGGTATTTTACCTGTTCCCCTTTAGGGAGAGATCAGGTGGACGGCATGTTAAAAATATACACGTGGATACAGGAGAAGTAAGAAAAGCGATTGGTCAGTCCAGTCAAAGGCAAATATGGCGCGTCTCTCTTCGGATATTTTTCCTTTTGTTGCGGATTATGCGACTTGTTATCTTATTAACCGACTCTTTTTCTTATTTCTTCTCTCTCGTGAATTATTCAGCAGCAGAACCAGGGGGAACTTTTGATTTCTGTTGAAGGAATTGAATAAAACCTTGGGATTATATCTGGTAGAGTTCAACTTTGCCAACTCTTTGGGCTATTGTCTTTCATGTTCCTCCACTTTGAATGACCTTGGCATTCATGTTGACTTTACCTTTGGAAGGTGTATATCTTTCAGGGGAGAACAATCATAATAAAAAGAATATAATAACCCATCAACATTTCATCGTCGTCGTCTAGAAAAGAAGTTAAACACGTCTGGGGGAGAGAGATGGAAAGTTGCGTGACTAGACATTTCCTCTTTTGTATACTTGTCACCAGTTTTTCAAAAAATAAATAAAATGTTGATATTACAGACACGTCTTATTGCGCCCCTCCCAGTTTTGGCCCCTAACGTGTAAATTTCCAGGTAATCATATCAATTAAATGTTAGTATATGTTACTAATATTTGATTCTACGGAAATCCATTAATGTTTATTCCAATAAAACAACATATTTTGGAATGAGTTTTTACTCTCACCAGAAGGTCTAAGCATTCTCCGAAAGAGTCCTTCCAACCCCTCTCTTCTTCGTCACTCGAGGGTGAATTCTCATTTGAGAACTTTTTTTTTCTTCTTTTTAGCTCGCGCCTCTTCTTCTTTTTTCCTTTTATTGAGTCCACAAAATGCCAAGCACAGAATCCATCGGGTTCGGCAACTATTTAGATTCCCCAAGCAAACATATCTGGACAAACAATAGTTTTCATTACATTATAGTTTAATACGATATATTTCAACTTGTATTGATTATGGAGATTGATTCAAGTCTGGAATCTCCATTTAAAAAAAAAAAACTATAGTCAATACTTTAAATAGTTTCAAGTTTCAAAGTTCAAATGACAATACAACAAATGACAATGAATGCAATGATGATAACCATCAAAGGCCAAAAACAGTTCGATCAAAGTTGCCGTAACCAGTTTTACATTTCCGGAAGAAGAGTGAAAAAGGGCGCGCGCGGGCTTTTTCCAGCCTCAGCAGCAGCTCCTCTGATGGCTGAAATTTAATATTTTTTTTTTTTGTTTTCGTTTTTTTTCTGGTTCAATACTTTTGTTTAGGCTCATAAATAGATAGACAGATGGGATTTGATGCGTTATTCAAGACGATGGAATAAAAAAAGAAATTCTTCTTAGTCTACGTTGCATCTTTGAAATCGACACCACGTCTATCCCCTTGTTCGAGATAGTCCCGTTTGTTTTCCCGCCCAGTCAGTCACCTGTTTTTTTTTGCCGCGAAACAGCTGATCGAGTCTAGCAGCTTCCCACGTGAGAGCCTTTGTGGTTCGACTCCGCCCACCTATTGGATTTGGACCAATCACAGCCCTCCTTTTTCTCTCTGATTCTAGGTGGAGCCCTTGAACATTTTCAAATGTGGAGAGGGCGCTCGATCTTGACCATGAAAGAGATTCTTCTTTCCAGTTCCACTGTACTTCCTCGACGACACGGATTCTGTTTTCACTTGCTCTAACACCGACCGACTCGAATTTGTTTTATATATTCAGTGATTTTTTTTTTCTTTTTATACCATTCTTCGATAAACAAACTGGATTCGTTCTGATTCAAGCATCACAGGTATTATTTTCGATTTTGTCTTTTATTATTCAGACGTTTAGTCTCAAATGTTGATCGAATTCGACTCTCGATGCTCGAGGAATACGTACAATACGTTTTATTGTAGACTGAAAGCAGCTACACTAGTTGATTGAATCTCTTTTAAAATTGTGTTTAATTGGGATTTTGACGAAAAGAAAAAACAATTGCTTTCACTGATAGAAAGATTTGGCGCGCGTTTTTTCTTTTTATCATGGTGACTGTGGCTTAACTAGTATCCGGGTGTGTCAGTGTGTGTGTGTGTGCGTCGAGGGTGAAAAAAAACCGGGCGCCCGGAGGGTAGACTACTAACCAACACAGCTAGAGCTACTAGAGAAAGATATCCTAGATGCACCTTTTGTTCCTTTTCCCTCCATCTCTTTTTTCCCCTCTCTCCCCCCTTGTTATAGCCCAGCACCCCCTCAAAGCCTAGACTCTGAAACTCACTCAATATCAAAACGTTCATGAATGCATTTTCATCGGTGCTATATACATTATTATATATATACGTATGTGCTTTATACTATGTAGAGCTGCTGCTGCTGCAGTTTTTATGTGTGTGCCCCATGTCGTCGATTTGATATCGGAGAAAGAGAGAGAGAGGGGGGGGGGGGAACACATTTTGGGTTCAAGCATTTTGTGTCCCAATGAATAGGCTCAGCCGGCTCGAAACAGATTGCGTTTCCCTATCTATATATCATGTGCAGATGATTATGATGACATTCCTATCCAGCAGTTCGTTGCTTTTTCTTTCTAGCTATCTTTTTTATATATTATATACAGAGAAGATAATTCCTATGCGAATCCCCCTCCCATTCTCGGTGTTATTGCAAGACGGCTATTCCGCGTGAATCAACAATTTCTGCTCTTACATTTTCCACCAAAAAATTTCTACAATGCCGCTCACTTTATATATTGTTATTTAGTCAGAAGGAAAGGCCAACAAACATGTTGTTCTTTCTTTACAGTTCATTTATTATTGGCAAATCTTTTACGTCCGGATTCTTTCCATACCGACATTTCCATGAAAGGAATATGTACCGATAGTTGCTCTTTTTTTGGGTTATTATTTGTCTTCGAATAAAAGTAAGCTATTGTGTTGAAATTGTCAAAAAATTGCGGATGGCAGCTCTGGATGCGCCCCCGCTGGATTTTTTCAAAGTTAGACGGTCTTTTGCCCGATATGTGGCGCTGCACCCCGGTTTTTCATTCCCCTTCTTTTCTTGTCAATCATCCACTAACGGCACTCGTATCCACCAACGCTGACTCGTGCACACCAAAGGTAACACTCGTCTCCAACTCGTTTCATTCCCACTCGTTTGTCGCAATTGATTTCTGATGGCATCAATCGAAAGCTGAAATGTTGGGCTACACGACCGTGTAAAAAGTTTTTCAATCGGCCAAATAGTTTCAACTTGGTAAGGAAATGAAAACTACCATTTTTCACTTCAGCCACTTGTTGATGCGCGCGTTTTTTACCATTGTCCAATTCGGGCGCCAAGTGTGCGCCACCACCGCTGCTCTAGTCTCCCACGACGAATGTGTCAAATCTTTGACGCTTTAGTTTTTTAACTTAATAGCATCACATTTTCAAGTGATTGATATCCATGTGTGGCATTTTCATTACTCTTTTGGAAATTGCAAACTTTATTTCGATTCCACATCAACTAACCCAATTTCATTGGGTTTAACTCGATGGCCTCTAAAGTAATGCCCTTGGACGTGGCCATGGCCTCTTCTTGTGTCGGAAACCGGTGGCTTTTCACTTTTTGTTTCATGTTAAGAAAGCGAATTCGCTTTCGTTGAACTTGCTGCAAGGCACTTTCGCACACGTACCGGTTTTTTGTATTCGTTGTTGGATGGAATTATCATCTCACTCAACTTGTTGCAGGTTTCACCAGAGTGGACAGAACTGACTGCCCTCAACTTATTTCACTCTGTCTGAATTTACTGGAAAATGTCCAGGGGAGGGTAAGGTTTCTTTTGGATTCAATATGTTGCAATTATTTATCTTCTGTTCTTATTAATCAGATGCAGAGGGTCACGTAAGAGGGAGTCGTTGCCAGGACAGAAACTTCTTCCTGGAATCCTTGGTCACAAGCGTAAATCTGAAACTCATGTTGAGGTAAAAGAAACCAGTACACTGATTGTGCATTGATTACATTATAGTTTATTTTCCTTACTTTAGGATTACGAGAATGACATGAGGGAAATGAGGGCAAGGCAGCCATATCGTCAGCAGCAGGTAGATTCACATACATCTTGGATTAACTCGAATGTCTTCTTCATCATGTTTGATTGTTTTCCTTTCAGAGTTGGGAGGAGAATGCAGGATGGGAGACATCAAGTCAGTCATCATCATTAGCCAGCACTTCTACTTCAAAGTACATCTTTGATTCATTACTTCAAAAGAAATTATTGTAATGCTTTACTTTCAATCACAGCTTCCGTCGACTGGCTGTCGAGTCGCCATTCTCAGGATCGCGAGAAAGTCCTTTCCCCAAGTTCAGCTGGGCAGATCCGGATGAAGTTTGGAACTCTTTATGCCGTAAGGATCGCCTCTACAAGAGGAATCACGACTACATCCTTGCACATCCATCTCTGCAGCCACGGATGCGGGCCATCCTTCTCGACTGGCTGGTTGAAGTATGTTGATTTGATTTTACTTTGCTCGTCATGAATAGCAAACTAACATTATTAATTTGGTTTAATAAAGGTGTGTGAAGTGTATCGGTTGCATCGTGAGACCTACCACCTGGCGCTGGACTTTGTCGATCGTTACCTGGCCACCCAGAGTGACATACCAAAACAGCAACTCCAGTTGATAGGTATGTTCTTTTGCTTTTTAAATCTTTGGTCATGTTGAACGGATTTATGAAATTATATTTTCGGTTTTCCAGGGATTGCCGCTTTGTTCATCGCTGCCAAGATCGAAGAGATATATCCTCCCAAGTTAAACGAGTTTGCCTATGTCACTGACGGTGCCTGTAGCGAAGCCGAAATTATGATGAAGGAATTGGTCATCATGAAAAGCCTCAATTGGGAATTGTCGCCTGCCACGGCCAACTGTTGGCTAGGAATTTACATGCAATTAGCAAATGCACTTAGTGAAAAGGAAGAGTTGGAATCGAAGGAAAATAGTAGCAGGATGGAGACGAAACAGTTTTCCAGTCACACATTTGTTCAAGCTGCCCGTTTACTTGATCTATGCACAATGGATATTCTCAGTCTCCGCTATACGTACAGCGCTATCGCCGCATCTGCCGTTTACCATATCGTGGGCGAGCGGGTGGCTCTTCAATGTTCTGGTTATTCTTGGGAGGACATTTCGTCGTGCATTTATTGGATGGCACCATTTGCATTAACACTGCGTGAGGCTGGACCTGTGGAAATCAAGACCTTTCCGCAAATTTCTCTTGAAGATACCCACAACATCCAGACGCACAATGTCGACCTCAGCATTTTGGTAAGTTATTTGATTTTCATTTTAAAAATTCGAGTTTCATTATTAATTATTTGTTTGCACGTTAAGGAAGCCGCTCAAAGCCGGTTAACAGAGTCTGGTGCGTCACCACCCAGTCCAGCGTCAGTACCTCTAGGTATGCTGACGCCTCCTCAAAGCAAAAACAAGGGTCGGACGAGCGTTCCTCTTTCACCCGTCAATACTAACACCATTGCCAATGCTGTTGTACTAACACCTTCCACCCTGAACTCTGAGAGCCCTCGGTGTTCGACCATAACCTCTGAGTGGAATGACGATGCTCAGTCGGCAGTTTCATATTCGTAAAAGATTATTCGCTCATCATTTTCATTTTAACGGTATCATTTATTCGCGTGTTATCGCTCGGGTGTTCGACAGGACCATGGCCTCGAAAGTTCTTTTCTTCTTTTTGTTGTTGAAAAGTGGACGACCGCAATAAGAGTACAATTCCTCTCCCTTTTTTTTCCTTGTTAAACAAAAACAAAAAAGAAGCTGAAATATTTCCATGTCACCGGTAATTATTTGACAGGACTCGATGGTTACAAAAGCTTTTTCGATGATCTTTTTGTTTAGGGAAAGGCATTAATTTTTAAAAACTTTCTTCGTGAATACCTGATTAGAGGATTTTACTTAAATTTCTGTCATTCTGGTTCATCATAGAATTAACGAAGCGCATGATAGTCTAGTCCTTTCAGTTGCAATAATGCCTTTGGGTTAGGTGGGGTTGAAGCCATTCTCAACTTCAAAACGCCGTACAGTTCACTTCTCAAGGACGTCCTTTGCATTTGATTTCATTTTTTTATGAGCCGTTTCACTTTTAATTTCCCCCTCTTAACGGTTTCTTTTTAAAACAGCTCCCTTAGAAGCTCCTCTGAAAGCGGATTGCATTTTATGCGACTGACGTCATCGCCATTGAATTTCTAATTTTGTTTAGATCAGTTGTAGTGCGTCGTCGTCTAAATTTTTGTGGTACGTAAATGTTAAGTGTGTTTCGACCAGCCCTACCTTCTACATTTGTCTGTAAGTGCTCTATTTCGTATTGTCTCTATGCCTTAATTCGTGTTGATTTTTCACCCCCAAATGCAACGAAAATGTGCCACCAGACATGTCGACAAAACTTGAAGAGAGAAAATTGGGTAGTGTATGGACTTGGATTGACATTAGACATTCATTCCTTCCTCGTTTGTTTGTGTTTCTCTCATTTCTTGGATTCAGCATATTTTTTTAACTGCCAATTTTGTACATTTTAATCGTCCATTTTTTTTTCCATTTCTTTTTCCTTTTTTACTGAATTATCCTATTATGATTTTGTCATGTCATTAATCAGTCTGAATCCTCCTTTTGTCTCCGTAATAAATAAACTATATTTCAAATATATTGACGTACAGTTCGCTTTGTGCCGACTTGTGAAAAGGTTGCTGCATCTGACCTAAAAGTGTTCCATATCAAATAGTAAAACAATCTATTCGAATGCATAGAATTCTAGCTGATAAGTATATAGTTCTAGGAAAATTCTTAAGTTCCATTGAAATGTTCAGTTAGTGACGCCATGTTGAACAGTGAAGTTATTCGATGTTGTCTACTGATCAGTGCTAAAGACATTTTTACCTCGACTGTTAGTGTCTGTAAGATTTTATTTTCATAAATCAACAACGCTTATAACAAAACAATAAATTATTTTCAATAAATTAAATTCGCAATTGATGAAGCCACTCATCGATGGATTGATAGTGCTTCGCCATCCAAAGGACATTAGCTTCAGTGATTCCATAAAGGTAAGGAATTAAATCGTTTTCCCCATTCTCTTTCTTGAAAGATTCCAACTGTAAGATTTGAAATGCATTCGTTATTGCCTTAAAAAAACAGTTAATTATTCCCATTTTTGTGTATACCTTTTCCAAATCGGATAAATTATTGAACGATGAAGTGACACTTTCTAGTGCAGAGTCTGGTCTCCCGTTGTATCTACCGGATAGATAAATAATCATTAGTTTTAAAAAGAATGTCTTGTTACATCTGAGACGAACCTGCGTTTAAGCGCAACCCAATTAGAAAGGAGAAAATCAAAGGCGAGATCTCTGCCCACTAGCGATTCTGATGCGATACTTTTTATGACATCCAGAAAGTAAATATTCTCGTGGTTTGAAGAGTCATCCAGCGTCCACTTTAGCATTCTAATAACAGAGTCTAGTTAATAAGTTAAATTCATTTTGATATAGAAATCGATAAGGTATAGATTTACGAGGAAAGGAGAGATGTGTTGGTTGTGCAAGCCATTCCGTTCAATAAATCACTTTTCTCTGTTTGAATGTTGGACTCTTGAAATTTGGTCCAAGCGAATTGCCATTCTGGCCAATTCAAGTGACGTACCGCCGTGCAAGTGATTACTCTTTTCAAATCAGCCGGGACTACTTCTGGTTCGTTCGGTCGAGTCATCCATTCCCGATAAACGACTAGCGCATTTGCAACGCAATCTTTTTGATCCCAGTGACAAGCCCATTTAGTTGATTCCGAAAGAAGACGCATAGAATCCTTGCCGTCAATTATTTGGCTAAATACTGTCAATTGTTCGTACAACGGCGCAAGATTCCCGACGATGAATTGCTGTAAATATATAATCTGAGTATGAATGCACCGACCACGTATAATCTAATATGTAATCACCTTAAAGGCTTCGTAAGTCGACGGCGTGCGAATCAACATAGCGTCGATGTATTGAAAGGCGTCGAAAGCCGATCTCCAAGGCAAATATTCCGTTTCCTTTCTTAAATAGTTGGCCAAATTGAGAGCCATTCGGTAAGGCAAGAGGTCAGCTCTTGCTAAATGAAACGCATCGTCAACCAATTCAGCCCGGCTGATGGTTGGTATTTGTTCGGGTTCATGAAGTAGTTGAGCCCAGATTAAATTCCAATTGCGCTCGTCGTAATTCACTCGATAAAATCCTTTGAAAACAGCCAAGATAAGACAAAAGTAAACATTAGTCAGCAGTTGAAAGGACATTTAAACGATACGTGTTAGAAATGAAATTCATCGGATTGAGTGATTATAATACCTGAACGATTCACATTGCAGATAACCCACTGATCGTCTTCAACGTTCAAATCCGTAATGTTCTCAGCTCGGCTCAACGGAGGCAACCATCTCAGTTTCGTTTCTCCGTTTAATGATGGCGTCATAAAAGTCAGAGGAATAACCCAGAGATCGTTGTTTTCGTTGGATACATTGTTGACTTGATTGAGAAGAAAACGTGACTGCACTGCAGTGGCTATGCGAGCTGAATAATTGCGGGATATTGTCACGACTGGGTATCCCACGTTATTCGTCCACGTTTGCATAATAAATTTGATATCGTAAGGTAGTTTCACTTTGTTGATAGCCGCCTGATGAGTAAACGCTGACCATAAATCTTCTTGAACGGCGCTCCCGTATTCCCTAAATACAACAGGAAAAAGAGGATAACTTTTCAAAATTAATCAACTAATAATTTAGATTAATTACAGCTTTTTAAGATAACGCGTCAGTCCTTGTTTGAAAGTCTTTTGACCAAGGAATTCGTTCAACATTCGCAAGAGGGTAGCGCCTTTCTTATAAGAAATAGCATCAAACAACGAAATGATTTCTTCTGGATGGTTGACTGGTTGGGAAACGGGATGAGATGTTATTAAGGCGTCGTCTTGCATCACTTTTTGCATTTCATTGAGAACGAATTTTTCCTCCATTTTGTACTCGGGAAAAACCTGCATATATTTTTAATTAGATGAAATTGTCGTCAATGAATATTATGAGAATAATATAATACCTGATCAACTGCGACGTACGAGAGATAAGTTGCCAGTCCTTCATTTAACCACAATTCTCCCCACCTGCAATGTCGAAAAAACCATCAGCTATTTTGAACAATACTCATAAACATGTTACAAAATCTAATCCGCACCATTCTAAGGTGACTAAATTGCCGAACCATTGGTGTGCCATTTCGTGAGCCATTGCCAAAGTGTTGAATTCTTTCTTCTCCGATGACGTGATTCCGACTTCATAGGTGAGGAATTGTTCACCAAAAATCATGAGACCCCAGTTTTCCATAGCCGTTTCCGTATTCGGTATGGCGATCAAATCCTGTTTGGGCAGCGGGAAATCCAGCGCTAAATAGTTTTGATAGAAATCCAGCATTTTCCTGGCCACTTTTAAAAAGTACCTGTCAAGAATAACACAGAAGTGTACTTATTCATTAATTGATGTTGCATAGCATCAACTTACTTTGTGTGATTAAGAAGAGACGGGCGAGCCCATAATCTCAATTTGATATTGCCATCAGATAGACTCAGCCAAGACGGACTGTCCAAAATGGCCACCGAGACTAAATAGGTTGACATGGCAAAGGATCGATGGAAATAATCCCATTGATATCCCGGCAACTCTTGCCTATTAAACAACATTCCTACATTATTAAATGGGAACTACATACATCTGAGATAGGACTTACACAGGTAAAGTTTTGAAAAGAGGCATGTTACTGACGGAAATCATATTTGCTGGTCTACCGACGATAATGGTGAAATCAGCTTTCATGTTGGGCTCATCGAAACATGGAAACACTTTACGAGCATCGACTGGTTCCATTTGAGTCAACGCCATCACGCTACAATAAACGAAAACAATAAATGAATTATGTACACGCATTTGAAACGATGAAAATACCTTGGCTGGCCAGCTTCCATGTATTTCAAACGGTAAAAACCTCGAGGTTTATCTTGACTGTTGAGTCGACTAATGAAATTCATGGCAATCACATAATTGGCTCCTTTAACGAGATACTTGCGTCTAATGTGGAGGATCACGAACTGGTTTTCAACGTCTTGCGTGATGTTTTGAACGAAGAAACGCTCCCTTGATGCTCGATCGTACACTTTGATGGACTCGAGATTGACGCGTACATCAACAGCGTGCAAAACGATCTGCCGAGTGTCTTGAGTGCAGCGGACGTCGATTTGAACGAACCCATCGACCATGGCATTTTCGCTCTTGTCGAGGACATGAGGCAACAATCGGAGAGTGTAATGACGAGGAATAAGATTTCGGGACAATCTCATCCCTCCATCTATTTGTGCATTTGCAATGACAAGCACCGTTGACAATATCACAATAAAACGACAACACTGCTCCATACTTGCTGAAGAAGACAAATCAACTGTCTGATATTTCTCAAGTGACTGTGAGTTTTTATAGTATAGCCGGACGACAAATGAAGGAAACTTGTGAATGTAGCACTATAGGTGATGGTGTAAACTTGCTGAATGCGGATCAATACAAATAAAAGGAGGAGCTATGGTGTTGAATCAAACAGCTATTGAGGTGCATATACCAGCAGGAAGTCATCGCGTTAGATTATTGAAAATGTGTCACAGCAGGTACGCGGGCCAATAACAGGTGTACATCAAAGACTACTTTCTTTTACAACGTATCCGATATGCACTCCATTTCCCCATCGTGACGTGTCTTATTTACACAAATTGACAGAATGATGAACCATTCCAGGAATTAAGAAAATGATACAGCCATTTGTGTTTAAAAAACCAATAATAAGGTCAGCAATGTTTCATTTATTGTCGAGTTTATTGTGGTATTGACGGAATTATTGTTCCGGTTGAAGGAGAATTTTCGTTGCGACGAGAGACCCACATTTTCGTATTTACTTTAAAGTGTTACGGACGTAGCACTCGCTGGTCTGGAAACCTTAATAATGTTTCGGTGATCAATCAAGCCAACATTGTTGACGTGTCTCAATTTACCAACCGCGTCGGTTAATAATTTCGACACATTATTTTCCATTTATTTCGGTATTACTTCCATTCCTTGATATCTTTTTTAAATAAATATTACGGCACGTGTAAACGTTAGAAAAGCTTAACAAAAAAAGAAACCGCCTCCTTCTTTTCTTTACCTTCCCCCCCACCGTTGATTTATTGCCATTTCCTCGAATGACGCAAGGTCGAGGCAGGTAAAAAAAAAGTTAGGTAAGAAATGAATTATTCTGCTGCATAGTGAAAAACGTCTTAGTATACATTTTCTCGACGAGTGCGTGTGGTTTAGTCTAAATCACGAGTCATGACAATTTGTTAAATTATAAAAGATCGTGTTGTTTTCCCTAAATTTTACATATCGGACAGTGAAACTGAAAAAGGTTTTCGTGTTAAATGATAAAAATATTTCGGGATCTTATTGGAGTGTACCGACTAGTGCAATAAAGTTTAATGGATCAGTATAATCGTATGGATTATACGAGAGATTATTTAATGTTCAGTACAGTAGTATGTGTAAGTGGAGTAACCGAGGCCGACACACACCAGACACTTGGTTTGTTAGTTGGGAACTTTTATCGTCATCGTAAAAATGTGACTATTACATGTTATTTATCAAATTAGTCACCGAATGTAACTGCAGTCCTTGGAGATAAATGCCAACAAACTTACCTTAACACATAAATATGACACTATAATGTAAAGATACGAAACAAATAAGCATAGGAAAGATTAAATGTAGAAAATAGATTCATAGGGTTTTCAGTGTTTTAAAAGGATGCCCAATGAAATTCTACGTTATTCCATCCCGAGTTCTCGCTGCCGCTGTGTCTCTTCAACAGGTACATCGTATAGTTATTACAAAAAAGAAATATAAACATTTATTTGATTCACGTATTTTCAGGACAAAATGAGAGTCGTTTTATTTGGACTTTTGCTGATGGCCGCCATTGGGATGGCCGTCGGAGAGCTGAAAACGGAAAGCCGTTGGTGGCACGCGCCTTCACGGAAAGCACCGCTCTACGAACACAAATACCAAGGGATTCGTGACCAATTAGTAAGAGCTGCGGCTAGACAAGGAGAAGACATGCGACTACCCAGAGATGTCTTGCCCACATCGTACACCATCCAACTGCTGCCGTTATTCGAAGAGGGTAATTTCACCACAGAAGGCTACATCGAAATAGTGGTCGAATGTAAAATCCCCACCTTCAACATATCAATGAACGCTGCTGACCTCAAAATTGATATTCAATCAATCAACGTAAGTAACGTCAATCAACTATCAACTATAAAAAGTTCTTATGAATCTTGTGCTTAATTAAGGTCGTTGATAATGAAGACAATACCACACCGCTGGAAGTAAATAATGTTGATGACCAACAAATACAACGGGAAATTGTAACAATTACTTTGAAAAAAGAATTGGTGGTTGGCAAAACGTACAAGATCTCGATGAAATTCATTTCCTATTTGAACGACGAATTGCGTGGCTTCTATCGGTCAAAATACGAAGAGAATGGCGTCACCAAGTAAAATGAATAACACGTTACGCTTGGCTATTTTTCGTTATTTATTAAAATTGTTTTCATAAGGTACCTGGCGGTGTCACAAATGGAGGCACCCGATGCCCGTCGTGCATTTCCTTGTTTCGACGAACCCAATATGAAGGCCGTGTTCACCATCACTGTTGGTTACAAAAATGATACCATGTCGGCCATTAGCAACATGCCTCTTAATAAAATGGAACCAATGTAAGGAAAATTTCGATTTATGTTCGTTACTGGACTAAATATTTGTAAATAATTGTTATTTCAGTGCCGGTAGACCTGGCTATTTGTGGAATCATTTCAATCCGTCTGTGAAAATGTCCTCTTATCTCGTTGCCATGGTTAGTATGAAAATGTCAACTGTTTCTGTAATATATTTAAAGTAAATTTTGATTTAATTATTTAGATGGTTTCGGAATTTGTAAGCGAAATGTCCGATCCTTCACTGAGCCCTGGTGTTGTTTATAAAATCTGGGCAAGATCAAGTTTCCGCAATCAAACAAAGTAAGCATTTACTATGTCGGCTTGATTTTTTGCTTTTAATTAAGATTGCAATTGAATTTATTTAGATATGCTGCTGAAATTGGTCCTAAAATTCTCGACGATATGGCCAAAAAATATTTCAAAATTGCTTTTCCTTTGCCGAAAATGGACATGGCCGCCATTCCGGATTTTGCCGCTGGTTCGTTGATGGATTAATTCTTACATCTTACATTTCTGCGTTGTTTTTATACTTTTTAATAATATGTTTGGGTTTTTTCCCTCTCCTATCTAGGTGCTATGGAGAACTGGGGATTGATTACTTACAGGTAAATAAGTTCTTTATTAGATCCTCATGCGTAATGTTATCAAACTAAAAAAAAATTCTTAAATCGGATGGTTTTATTTCCATAGGGAAACTGATTTGCTGTATGATCCCAAACGTTCCTCAGCTAGTGCGAAGCAAAGAGTGGCCGCCATCATCGCTCACGAACTGGCTCACCAATGGTTCGGCAATTTGGTATTATTGACAATATATTAATATACCATGATTTATATTAATTATTAATTATTCCTTCAGGTCACGATGGACTGGTATTCATCATTCGTATATGGGACAGAACGACAACTATTATAACTTATTTTTTATTTTAATTTAAAGGTGGAATGTGCTCTGGTTAAACGAAGGTTTCGCATCTTATATGGAGTATCCCGGAACCCATTACGTAAAACTAATTAAAAACTAATTAAAATTTTACTCTTTGTATTAATTATGGGACGCATAGGTCGAGCCTGGATTTGAAATGAATGAACAATTTACGGTGACTGATTTGCATTACGTGTTTGGCATCGACGCATTGGAGTCGTCACGTCCCATCGATTTTGAAGTCAATACGCCAGACGAGATCAATCAAATGTTTGACGCTATTTCATACGAAAAAGGTAAACCTCATTTATATAAACAAGGAATTCAGTTAACTTAATTTATGATTTCAACATAAAGGCAGTTGCGTCATCCGCATGTGTGCTAACTTTTTGGGTGAGCCTACTTTTAGACGTGGCGTGACACGCTACCTTAATGATAAGTAAGAATGATTGCACGTTTAATATATTTTGGTAGAAATGTGTTATGTATTAAATGCGCTGGGTTTTCTTCTAGTGCCTATGGAAATACGGTGCAAAACGATCTGTGGGATGCGCTGCAATATCAAGCGGACATAGAGGACGTCCTACTTCCTGTTTCGATAGAAACGATTATGGAAACGTGGACCAGACAAATGGGATTCCCAATTATTACAGTCAACAGATTATACGATGCAAACAACGGTGCTACCGCCTCACAGGTATAATATTTTATTTCTATTTCTAAATTATTTCTATCATAATTCTCTTCGTCATCCACAGCAAAGATTTTTGTTGCGCAAAAACGAAAATTCAACCGACCAGAACGTCTACAGCTGGTGGGTACCGCTCACCTACACCAGCAACTTTTCAGATCCTGCGGAGTACTTTTGGATGCCCAGCGGTATTGAATCGAATCAGATTCCTAAACTACCTGGCTCGCCGGACAATTGGGTCATCTTTAACGTTGGTCAAGAAGGTAATTTTATTGCCTTTAATCAATCAAATATATAATTAAACTCCAATTAAACAAATGAACAGGTTATTACCGAGTACTTTACGACGTAAAAAACTTAAATTTGATCCAAGATCAGTTGATGAAGAATCACGCAGCCATTTCAAGAAAGAATCGAGCTCAGATATTGGACGATTATTTGAATATAGCCCGGGCTAATCTGACGTCTTACGTAACCGCTATGGAACTCACTCGTTATCTCATTTACGAACACGATTACGCACCTTGGACGGCAGCTTCTGTGGCGCTTGATTATATTGACGTCATGTTTTATAATTTAACCGATGAGAAATACTGGAAGGTGCGCTTTATAACAATGATAATTTCATCAGATTAACTATGAGCTGACTCGATCGTTTTGTTTAATTTCCATTGACAGGATTACATGACCGGATTGGTGACGCCTCTGTACGATTTCGTGAAATACACTGAGAGTGTAAATGACGTTCACTTGACGGTTTTCACGCGTTCTCAAGCTGTCAGTTGGGCTTGCGGTAGATTAAATATATCCGACTGCGTCAATAACGCCAATAGAGATTACAAGGCCTGGATGGCGGATGATACCAAAGAGTATGTTTGTATTAAATTTGGTTTTCGAAAAATAAAATTGAACCGATTGTGATTATTCGATTGCAGATTGCCACCTAATTTGCGCCGATTGATTACTTGTACGGCCATCGCCGACGGTGGTAGAACGGAATGGAAATTTGGCTTCGATAAATATTTAAATTCGACTTTGCCTAACGAGAAAACTGAACTACTTCGATCAATCACCTGCACCGTAAATGTCACCATCCTGAACGAGTATATCTGATGAAAGATTTGATTTTTAATCATTTTAATTTTAAAAATTTATTGTTTGAAAATAGAATGCTTGTCATGATGATAACTCCTGACTCGGGAATAAGACTTCAAGACGCCAGTACACTTTTCAGTAACATTGCTGCCAATCCAGTTGGACATGAAGTTGCTCTCGATTTTTTGATTAATCGTTGGAATGACACGTCCGCTTAGTAAGCCCGTTAACTATACCAATAACCTTATAGAAGTGCGACACTGTTGCATAATAACAACTTCTATTCGTCACAGTTTTGGTGGCTTCCAAGGATTCGGTGGAGGAACTATGGCGAGATTGTTCCGCGCTCTCTGCAATCGAGTTAATACTCAAGGAAAACTTGATAAGGTACGGTACACAATTACAGCAAAACATTTCCCTTAAAATCGAAATGTGATTATCGATTGTAACATCACATGTTGTGGATTGTTAATTCCCCTGTATATAGTTGAAGAAGTTGCGGAACGATCATTTGGACGAACTAGGATCTTCCAAATCAGTTTCCCAAGGAATGGAAGTGGCCGAGGCCAACGTACTGTGGGTTCAACTCCATTACGGCACCATCGTCAATTGGCTTAAAAGTCAAACGCCAGCAGTGACCACTTCTACCGCTTCTAGTAGTTCGACAACTCAGGCTAGTACCTCTAACCCCACCACTAACTCAATAGTATCCAGCACGACCAATGCACCGACTGTCAGTACCACTCGGCAATCGACAATGTCCACAACTCCTTCGTCAGCTTCCAATATTTACCTTAACAATGTTTTCTTTGTGATGGTCACATTTATTGGATTCTGGCCACTGGCAAGTTTTTTCCCATAAAATTGTTGTCTGGAACAATTAGAAATACGGGAGAGGGGTTAAAGGAAAATCTGCGAAACAATAAATTTTCAAAATGTACGATTAAACTGTATTTTCTCGAAGTAACTACGGCTTTTATTCTATCTGCATACTTCAAATCAATGTCTTTTTGTTTACATGAAGCGTTTAAAGTACCCGTAGACATGAATAGTTGCCTTGTTATTGCTGGAGTATAGTGTGATGACATCAAGACGACTTTCTACGTCTAAATCTTGTTGGTTGTTTTGTTCATTTAGATTGCATAGAATAACTCCCTTGTTTGATGGTTGCTTTTCGTAATCCATCATTAGAGAAATGTGTTCATCTGTATACAGTATAAAATGCGGTTATGGAATGCTAAAGAAATTAAACAAGTAGGGAAAAGTATTACTGCTGACCTTTCAGCATACCAGCTGTTGAACCCAAATCAAGCGTCGCTTTAGAGATGTGTAAACGTCTTCCACTGTTTTTTATATTCACTACATGTCTAGTTCCAGGTTCAATAATTAGAGCTGCAGAATGAATTTATAATTAGCTATATATGAACCCAGTTATTGATAGATAAAATTAATCTATACTTACACCACAACATTTTAGGAAAAATCTCTTTGAAAAGTCAGAAAAGTTTAAAAAAAGGTGAGAAATTTAGACTTGTACAGAATAGCAAAGCAAAAAAGGACGGACAGAATACGTACTTTCGCTGCAACAGAGTGCTCAAGATAAGACCCGTGTGCAAAACTCAGTATACAGCATTCGATAACCATAACCAGGGTCATAACTAAAACAGTAGATGGATATGAGATGGAGCTGATAACATTATTGTCGAGAATTTCAACATTGTGACGAAGCCTCACCTTTAATTATTTGTTTGAGTTCTACGATGACAAATGTTTTTTTTAAAGCGCTTGGTTAAATACGCGCAGTCAGTTACAGCTGTTATAATGATTGCGTAAATTTTATATTACTACTTTCTATGAAAACTTTTACAAATGTTTCATGGTTTTTTCGAAATTCTATGTAACAGAAACGGTGACTAGGCTTATCAATTAAGTATCTAATCATTTCCGTGACATATTTATTGCCGACTATTCTTAAAAGTAATCTATTTAATTGGAAATAGCGTTGTCATATTCAACAAATTAAAAATTTCGCTAAGGATGAATCGACTTGTTAACACCCTTTTTTAAAATAACGTCCGTTGTTTTAACGATCCCGTTCGCTACTTCATCGACTAATGATCCTTTCGTCCAGTAATGTGCGTTCTTGGAGCGCCCAGCACCTCGATGTTTTTTACATTTACTGTATTTTGACCAAGTTTTTTTCCCGTAATTATTGTCTGGCACAGTTAGAAATACGGGAGGAGATTAAGAAACAATCGGGAAACAAATCATTTGCAAAATGTACGATTAAACTGTATTTTCACGAAGTAATTACAGTTTATATCGACTTATTGTATCTGCCATACTTCTACTGCCCCTCTGCGCTCTTCAGTAAGTGTTTTTCGTTACACTTTTTTAGTATATCCAGTGAGATGAATAGTTGCCTTGTTATTGCTGTATAGTGTGACAAGTTTAAGATCTCTCGGATCAACGTCTAAGTCTAAATCTTCTTGGCTGTTTTCTTTGCTTAGATTGCACAAAATAACTTTATCAAAAAAATTTTTTTCGTAGTCGTTGAAGTAATCCATCATGAGAGACGTGATTTCAACTAGAAATAGAATTGCATGCTAATCTTCTGAAATAATCAAACAATGTAAACTGTAAAGAAAAGCATTTACCTCGCAACAGAAAATTTGCTGAATTTATATCAAGCGTCGCTTTAGAGATGTGTAAAATCACTTCTCTGGCGACGTGATCCTCAAGGTGATATTTAGTTTGTGGTTTAATAACCATTGCTGCAGAATGATTGGTATAAAGTAAGACAGTCTTTCTCATAAGTAAAAATCAACTTATACTTACACCACAGCATTTTAAAGAAATGTTTTGGAAAATATATCTTATAAAGAGTAGCTAGTCTTTATGCTGCAAGCACGGCGGAGTTGAGGCTCAGGAATGAAGGTTTCGCTGCTCAGTTTAGGACTGACGTTGTATATATTCTGTGTAGCGACGTAGAAACGTTTTGACTATACAAGTAATGCGAATTTTATTCGTTTCTTCAATGTCGTCAAGCCTACGTAGGTTGTCCACGAGTCGCTGTCCAGTAACGAAGGGGAAGACATTTTTCTTTTCTAGACCATTATTATAGCCAGTTCAAATTATATGATTGTTTCTAAGCTTTGGATTATGCAGTCTTTCTTGCGCAATTTATGAAAAATGCTTTTACGCAGCTTCCTAAAATGTTTCATTATTTTGCATGTAAAGCAAATAGAAGAAATTCTCTACCGCAACAGGTGTGTGTTGTTCATAAAACCCTTCCCAGGAAAACAGCCGATTTAATTCCGACCAGGTTCAGCTAGTAAATTTTGCGCACGGTGCAGGTTACTTTATTAATGGCGTAACTTTAACGGCATAACAACGTTTCTGTAGAATTACTTCACCTAAACAGTGACTAATATTAGTCGGTGACTTTGTACTTTGTAATACTTAATTCCAGACGATTCTTGAAAGTAATCTATTTCATTGGAAATAGTGTTGTTATATTTCCAGGGTTTTACTCAAAGTTTTCCAAGTGATACAATGTCCGAGGTTAAACTCGAAAGTGGAAAAAAACAACCTTGTCGTCATATTCTCTAAATACCATCACGTGAACGTCACGTCGCAGCTACGTACCAAAACACTGCCGGAAAATAGATATCGAATTTATGTCATGTACATCACCTTATGTTTGACAAAGCGACAGCTTTCGATTTTACCTAGCAGTATTGAGTTGTTGACCAACGTCAGTTAGAAATACTTTCAAAACAAATGATTGGCTGAGATAATGTTTGAATATCTCTCTCGGAGCACGTCCAGCTGTCCATCACAGGTTTGAGATGAGATTCAAATAGAGAGGAAAACTAAAGACGTTATACAATTCTGCCATTGAGATGCAATCAGTTTCAAGAGACCCGAGTCATCGAATAATTTCTCAACGACAAATAGATAACAAGTCACTTATTTGAGACTTAGTCTACGCCGACAATCCATCCGTTTTCATTCTTATTGTATTGATCGTCAGGATTACACATCTTGACTTACATCAAACAAATTAAAATTCCGCTAGGGATGAATCGATTTTTAATAGCGGCCGTTGTTTTAACGAGCCTGTTGGCTACTTCATCGACTTTTTCGGTGAAAGACAACGGTAAAAAAAGTAGTTACGATCCTTTTGCTCCGGATGTGCCATCTTGGAGATCCCAACAACTCGATGGCGAAAAAAGTCCTTCGGCGGTTGACTGGAACGACGAGATTTACCGATTACCTGGCGATCTTTTGCCTAGCGTCTACACATTGCGTCTTCTTCCTTTCCTGGAGGAAGGTAATTTCACCACCGATGGTCATGTTACAATCTTCGTCGACTGTGTCAGCGATACCAAAACCATTGTGTTGAACAGCATCGACATCGACATTCATAGAGTAACAATCGCGGTAAGTTTGATAGTATTTCTTGGTTAAATATGAAGAGAAAACTCAACTGTGACTTGTCTGAAATTTAAAGGTCCTAGATTTACAGACCAACAGTCCTATGGCTATTGTCGGTTTTGAAGACTTGCAATCGACTGTGCAGAAAATCAACATTCAAACGGCCGACAGTTTGAAATCGGGTAACAGCTACAAAATCTCCATGGGATTCACTTCCATCCTCAACGATAAGCTGATTGGATTCTATCGCTCATCTTACGTAGAAGACGGTGTCACCAAGTATGTTATTAAGGCTAATTAATTGATACCTTCAGTCATCAGTAAAACATTTAATTCTATAGAGAGAAAAATGAATATTTGGTCAAAGGTTTGACTGGAATAAGGTTTATTTCCTGAGTTGTAATTGTATCATAGAGGGATGAAAATCGACTAATTAATTAAGTTGGTCTTAGAATTTAAGAAAAGATCATAGATAAAAATAAAAGAAGGGTTTGGATGTTGAAAACCAATCTGAAGAGTATTATGTTGGGATTGTTGGAAATAAGTTTATTCAGCGGCTCACCATTAACTTCTGACTACATAACATACCCAGAAATATAAACGATTACTTGATCTTGACATTCACTATCTTCAAACTCAAAGTACAGAAAAAAATTTTTTGTCAATAGATCCCTAAAGTTTATGTCTAGATCAGCTTCACGCTTATTTTGCGGATTGAGGATACCTACAAGACAGCATTGTACGTGACTCCTAGGATCAGGGCAATCATCTTCATCATCATCGGAAGAATCGTAACGAGGGTGTTGACAGATCTCATCATACTGCACAAAAATATTTATATTGCCATCTACAAAAATTAGAAAAAAATTAGTTTTGTATTCGAAATAAGAAATTATTTGGTGTAAATAAATGATTTACCTTTTTTGGGTAAAACAGTCTGAGATTGGATAATGGCCTTTGAGATATGTATCTCTGTAGAATAGTGCTCCATTTTTAAAGAATACTTTTGTCCAGGGACAGTAAGCCGAGTGCCTATATAGCCAAGTTATAATAAGAAACAATGTAAGAAAACGAGTGCGCGTTATAATTCGATAATGCAAAATGGAAGATATTTTATTTTATTGATAAAAAACTACGTTAGATTTACTTACTCCAAAATTGTTTTCCAGAGAAACCAAAACCATCAGGCAAATAAGACATTTTAATGTACGTTTAAACAGCCTTAACTGATACTGAAGACAAGAAAAAGTTTTTTGTGAGACGTTCACACTGCTCAGACCCTCCACTGGCTCACTCTAATTCGTTCTGTATTGCTTTTAACCGTGTTTCCATTTCAAAACGTAATAAAATTATTCGTCGTAACGACGTTTTTTTCCGGGACGATCAAGTAACGACTCCACCCTCTCGGGGGAAATGTCTTGACTCATTGTTCTGTGAAATTTATTTATTTATAATTTAAAATGGACGATTTTTCATTTTGTAATTCTCTGTGTCTTGTAGGTATTTGGCCACATCTGATATGGAACCAGCTGATGCCCGTGTCGCTTTCCCTTGTTTCGACGAGCCCGACATGAAAGCTCGATTCTCCATCATTTTAGGTCGTAAAGATTCTTGGTTTGCTTCCAGTAACATGCCTAAAATAGGAACGAATCCCATGTAAGTCGATTCCAAATTCCCCTTATTTACTGTGTAGGCTAATAGTTATCAATTATGATTCCCTTATACAAAATGAAGTGAAGGCATGCCTGGTTATGTGTGGGATTTTTTCGACACGACACCAGTCATGTCAACCTATTTGGTGGCCATGATGGTCTCTGAATTTGTCAGCACTCCTTCCGATCCTTCCTTGAGCAATGTCAAGTTCCGCGTTTTGACGAGACCAGAACTGCAAAAAAATGCTGCGTAAGTGTTTTTGATTTTTTGATTTATTTGCCCACAGCCTTGTATGACTTTGTTATTGATTTTTCTTATCTGTGTGCAATAGATACGCAGCCAATATTGGACCAAGGATTTTGGAATTTTTCGAGTCCTTTTTGGGCGTCGACTATCCTTTGGCCAAAGAAGATTTAGCCGCTATCCCGGATTTCGGACCCGGAGCAATGGAAAATTGGGGACACATTGATTTCAGGTGCGTCCACATTCAATTTTTATTATTATTTTCCTTTTTACTTATGGAAATGATCTTTTTATAGAGAGAATTACCTTATCATTGACGAGAATACAACAGCTGCTAGCAAACAGCGCGTATCGGAAGTCATCGCTCATGAATTAGCTCATATGTGGTTCGGTGATCTCGTCACTATGGAATGGTATTACATCACATAATTAATTTTAGCCGTTTAATTCAGTTCAAACGAATAATTTGATTTTATTGAAAAGGTGGACAAATATTTGGTTAAACGAAGGGTTTGCAAGATATCTGCAATATTTCGGAGCAGATTCGGTAATGAAATATTTAAATTGAAATGAAATTCCGCGCTATAACGCTTTAAAATTGTTATTGTTAGGTTGAGCCCAGCTATCGGTTGCTCGAACAATTCGTCGTCAACACTTTGCAGCGAGTGTTTGTTGCTGATTCTCTCGAAACAACTCATCCGATGAGTCAACCAGAGTTGAAAAGTCACGTTTTCGACACTATTGAATATGACAAAGGTGCCAGCGTCCTCCGAATGTGCGCCCATTTTCTTGGCATGGACACTTTCCGCCGTGGCCTCAACCGCTATCTTACTAAAAAGTATTACATACAACTCTTTAAATCACCCAAAGTATATTAATGATGTGACTGATTTGGGAACTTTTAGTGCCTACAACAATACAATGGAAGAAGATCTCTGGAACACTCTGGAAGAGCAAGCGAATATTGACGGTGTGATCCTTCCGGATTCCCTTTCTACCATCATGGCTTCATGGACGCAAACTGAAAATTACCCGTTGATCACGATCAAGCGAACATACATCGAAGGGGATGGAGCTTTAGTTATGCAGGTTTGTTCCCTATACAGAATTCTTATTATTATAAAAACTGTGTGCGTTTATATTTGTTGTCTATTAGAGCCGTTTCTTATTGCCAATCGATGATGATGTCGAAACGGATCCGAAAACCATTTGGTGGGTGCCGTTGACTTACACTCACGATTTTAGCCTTCGTCCTAGCACTGCCTGGATGTCGACCGAGACCAGAAAATTGGTATCCCTCGCAGCCACCAAAGACCAGTGGGTCATTTTTAACGTTGACCAAGCAGGTTTCTATCGTGTGGCTTACGACGAAGCCAACTACGGAATGATTGCCGACCAATTGATCGCCGATCACAGTCGCATTTCGATCATGAACCGCGCACAGCTGCTCGACGACGCTTTTGTGCTCGCTAAAGTTGAGAAGATCTCGTACACCATCGCTTTTGATTTGACCCTCTTTTTGAAATATGAGCGTGAATACGTTCCTTGGCGCGCTGTCCTCGACGAGCTCAATTACATCGACATCATGATGTTCAAGGAAGCTCAGTATGCTGATTGGAAGGCTTACATGACGACTTTGGTGAATCCCTATTACAATTATGTCGGATTCGAAGAGTCGGAATCGGATGCTCATTTGACCATCTTGTCTCGAAACGACGCTTTGAACTGGGCGTGCAAACTGAAGATTGGCGATTGTGTAGCGAACGTGCAAAGCCATTACGCTGCCCTGATGAATGAACCAGACATGTACGTATATTTAGATATTTTCTGATGAATCCGCACGTACAATAAAATTGAAATGGTTTGTGAAAATTGAAACAGGATATTGTCGCCGAACAAGAGAAACTTCCTCTTGTGTTCTGGAGTAGAAAATGGACGCCAAGCCGAGTGGGATTTCGCTTTTAATCAGTACCGTTCTTCAGACGATGGCAGTTTCCTTGTCGCTATCACTTGCACCAGAGAGAGTGCCATCATCTACAAGTCTGAATTTTGTTTTGAATTTTTATTTTCCAAAAAATTAATTGTGTTTGAATTGATTTTCAGTTTGTTGGGTATGATGCTGGATCCCAACTCAATTCGATCCGAGGACGTAGACACACTTTTTGCTAATTTGGCTGCCAATCCGCTTGGAAACACGATGGTTTGTCATGAGTACGTGTGTTATTAAGTTAAGAATGTTATTAATGTTTTATCATTGGATTTAGGCATTGGATTTCCTTGGTCGGCGTTGGAATGATATCGAAGCTGCGTACGTTATGAAATTTTTTTTTATTGTGGATAACTTAACTAAAATGATGTGATATTGTTCAACAGATTGGGAACAAGCCACTTTGTTTACTTTTTCCGATCGCTGTGTGACCGCCTTAACAAACAAGCGCAATACGACCAGGTAATCCATTTGAGAGTCAAATAATTGCGTTCCATTTGAATAACCTTTGAATCATAATTTTAGATGATAGCATTGCGCGACGCTCACATCGATATTCTGAATTCGACTACGGTTGAGCAGGGCCTTGATGTCATTCAAGCTAACATTGAATGGATGAATTTGAATCAAGAAGAAATTGGCAAATGGCTGATGAATCCTTCGACAGCGACGGCGTTGCCTACTACTACAACTGAACCGACCACTGTGACAACAACAGAAATTGTAACCACAACGGAAACGATGACGACTACTGTGGAACCTGCAACTGAAGATACTACTACCAAGTCGACTGCCACTTCTACGGTTTCCTCGACAAGTTCTGCTAAACCCACTACTATTACACCCACTACTACTACACCCACTACTACTACACCCACTACTACTACACCATCCTCTGCTGTTACTATTCAACCCTACATGTGCCTTACACTCTTTTTTACTGTAATCAGTCGTTGGATCCTCCATAACTGAAGCTTCCCAATTAACTAAACTTTAATTTCGTGCTGGGTTTTGATCAACACAAATGCACCGTAAAAAAAAGAAGCAAAAAAAGATGAAAAAATTATCTGATTTACAAGGGAAATTCACGATGTTGTACGATTTTTTGGATAATTTCTATTAATACAAGAAATAGACCACGAAAATCAAGTTCTTTTTACGTCAGATACATAGTTTTAAAAATAATTAACGGAAATAAATGCAGGGATTCCGACTTTGACGCTGGATGTCACTCACTTGTTGTCGTGAGCATTCGTCTGCTGGTTGTTTTGGCAATTGTCAACAAACGTGTTAGTTGCTGGTGTTGTGAATTATGTGGTTAAAACATCGTTCGTCACTCTCAGTTTCACAATGTTTTGATTGGAAAGTTTCTTATAGACGATTTCGTGTTTTACATTCACGTGTGTGACTCGTGGTTGTAATAAAGCATACATGCAAATAAAGTAAATACTACGAATTGCTTCAAGAACAACTTAAGACAAACGTTTTCAAGTAAGTTTCATGTGATAATTGATGTTTATTAGTTAGGAAACAAAGTTCATTCATTAGATTGGCAAAAATCTGATTCGTTTGATCCACAGGGTGTTTTTAATTTACTTCCGGTTTCTAAATGTGCTTCTAGCTAAGTAACCATTGAGCTGACGCAAAAAAGAACCCGATTTTCGTGATCCTCGTTAAAAATGTGGTATAGCTCACGTTTCCATCCAAAATACCCGAAAATCGTCGAAAATCGCAAAAATCGACGTACTATATTCAGAGAAATTGTTTTTGAGCCATGTCATGGCTTTCGTTTAAAATACATCTGTCCTACCTGAAATTTGATGGGGATCACGAATCTGTAAGTTTTTTTTATCTCAGCTCAATAGTTGAGGAGCTATCGGTCTATTTCCGGTGTACTTCCGGCCAAAATTGAGTTTTCCAATTGCCTAAAAGTAAAAAGTGAGCTTTGATCTCCACACAGTATCTATCAATTTAAGCATAGTTTGAGTAAATAATAAGTAGTCTATTTAAGATTTATTAGTGTCTAAAGAATTGTTGGATTGGCAATCCAGTTTTAAGGATGAGTGTCTAATGACTGACGCTAGATGTCCTTCGCTGTTGTAGTCCTTGTCTTGGAAAAATGTCTGTCATTCTCTGTGTTATTTTTTCGATTTATTTGTGTTTTTCTGGATAAATTGAACCATAATTTCGTAAGTAAGTTAACTAAGAGCTTTACTACATAACTAGAGTTAATATATGTGCCCAAATTCTACTTGAAATCCAAAGAAATGTGTGTAATGTATGCCTGTTGTCAATTTCAGGTCTGAGAGAACCAGCGTATATATTGACTGCTTAATCAACTAGTAGCTCAATGTTCCTAGTTACTGTTACAATTTCCCCCTTCTACTACAAAAATACAACTTTGTTACCCAACAGTTGTAGGATTACATGTTCTCCATTGGTAAGCATATTTTTTTGCTCTATCGTGGCGGTTTAGGATAACAAGTTTTATAACCATCTGCATCTTGTAATTGTCATTTATTTACCGTTTTTATCTTTGACAGGAACTTAAAAATCACAAACAAGGAAGTCTGGAGCAACATGTGAAATTTCTACCATGGATATATCCTCTTTTATTCACACCTGCACATCACAACTGGAAGCTATGGTGCATCCAAAAAAGACCGCCTAGAGTGGATGGAGGTAGTTTTAATTTGTTATTTGCTGTTAGTGTGGATTTAAATGCTATCTGTTGCTTATTCAGAAGAGAAGACTCATCAGTTAGCTGAATATTCCAAATGATGCTGCTGATCTGCACCAAAATCTATCAAATGTAAGTTATTTTGGAAACTAAAATTTAGTTCATGTTGATCGCAGTTCTAATGATTCTTTTATTTATTTAGTTAAAGGATTGGTGTGGTGGGAACGCTGTGGCGCCCTACAACTTGTTCATCGTGGATCATCACATCTGCAGTTCTGCATGTTCAGCTTCGTCATCTGTTATTGTTATTGGTATCGTATGTTTTTTTGTTAGTTTACCCGTTGGCTGCCACGCCTTTGTTCTCCCATGTTAGCTTGTTCCGCCGAAAGGCGTGTCTTAGTGTGCACCATAGGGACTCCCCCCTTGTCGATGCGGTGGTGGGTTGTAGATGCGTGCACGCTATTTACTACTCCCATCATCGTGTCAGCCCGGACTTGTCAGCAATGGCAAGTCCCACCTTGGCCGCTGGATCCTTCGGACACGGCGTGTAGAGTAGTAGAAGAGCAACTTACGAGTTGCATGGCGTGGCAGCCAACGGGTTAACTATAAGTGTATTATTATGTATGTATGTGTTGTATGTTACTTGTATGTAAAAAAGTGGTGGAATTGTGGGTGGAGGTGGGTCAATAAAATACAATTCAATATAATTATTACTTGATTTTATTATGGTATTCAAACAAGGTACTTATGTTAGATATTTAAACAGTGGCTATAACACTGTTAAATTATAGCTATGGAATTTGCAGCAGCAACATACGGTGATTCTTGCTTTCATTCCTTCCAACAAATTGTTAAGTAATACCACACGATTTTCATTACAGGCTACACACTTCAACTATAAGACGTTAATGTAGATTTTTGGAAGCCAAGACATACTACCACAGTCCGTAAAAGATTAAGTTCTGATTGGAAGTTTCAGCTGACTATTTCTACGCAACAGCTCTACCTTAAGATACACATTTCGAAACTATGGCAAATTTGTCAAGCGATGATCAATTATTCATGAGTGCGATATACATTTTTAATAATAGAGAACAAAGAAACAAATATGAAATAAAAATAAAAAAAATTCGCACCACTTAACTTAAATGTACCTCTTCGCAAAATTTAAGTTGCTAATGGAACAAACAATCCGACGAATTTGGCATGCAGAATTTAATTTTTAACTTCGTAAATAGATCGATTGCAACAATGAAAAATTTCCCGGTAAAGATTGAACATCTACTGCTGACGTTAAGAGGATCAACTTCAACATCACCAAAAGTTTAAATTTCTTAGCGCTAAGGTAGCGTACGTGAGAAGAATCTGTTTCAAATTATATAACAATGATAAACCCAAACTCTATCAATTTGTAATAAGAATCGTTTCCTGCGGTTCCAGAATATTAATTTGATAGAAATGAAAGTGGTTTATGTTGTTATACACTTGCGATACTGAAACTTCAACCAATATTAATAAATTTAGTGGATTTTAACTTTTCATTAACACCGCGCTCTAAACAGAAAAACAAAATTTCTACAATCTCGAGTTACAAGCTTCATAAGATTTAACTAGTAACTTGAAGCTTATAACTTTCCTTCCAGGTTTCAGCCCAGTTTACTATCCCTATTATATGGAAGCCCCCAAAATAACTACTTAAAGCCCAATTAGAAGCTCATCCGATAAACAGTAAAATCCTTAAACCACCATTCCAGTGAGCGTTGAAAATTAAAGTAACAAAACAAGAACGAAACTCCAACCGAGTCGACAAAAAATTCCAAATCAAGTTAACACAAAGAAAATTCCAACGCTGAAGCAACACGTACACAAATATTACATACACAATTTAAACATCAGAAAGAGGTCTAAAACCAAGAAATTTCAAATGAATTTGCATTTTAAACATTCCCGCAGTGATGCCTAGCGTACGTTAACTATTAAGTCAATAACAATTTCCGTGAAGGGATACTTTAACGACTTTTCTATCAGTTTCTTTGATAATAATCTTTCCAATAAAAAAACACTTAAACAATCAGCAATTGTTTTGGAAATTCCTAAAAGAAATTACTTATTTGTCGCATGTTTACTGTCGATTTCTGTCTTGCCTACTGTAATTGTCCAACAAAATGTAAAAATAATGCTCAAATCCGGTCGAATAATGCTAAGTTGACAACGGAAAATGATAGCGGCGCCTTGCAAGATGTTCCATACCAGGTCAGGTGCAATATCGTAAATCGATCTTAATGATTTTAATGGTGGAAAATAAAATGATTCATGTTGAAAATGAAAGTGATCCTTCTGCTCCTGAAAAAAAAAACAAAGAAATACATAAATAGCTAAATAATAAAGAAAAAGTGTTACACGCGAAAAATAACATTGTATCTTAAACCCATGTCACAGGACTACTAGGCTAAAATGTGTTAATAATGCCAGAATGTAGATTCTCCGCAACTGAAAATTTGCCTTACACTGTACAATTAGTCGTATGCCTACGGATTTACCTTTTTTCTACGAGATACTAAACCTACCCTAATAAATTAATAGAAAATGCAATAAGACGAAGTATTAACACCCCACAGTCTCCTACGACCTGAGAAACAACAAGGAATTCTTGAACGATCCGCGCGCCTATCAAGAACGTTCGAGTTCAAGTACAAAAACAAACCCCAAACTGAAACGGCAACAGCAAAGAATTCCCAACTAGAACACAACAATAGTTATTACTCGAGTCGACAACAGAAAATCCCAAACAAAACAAAGAAATCAAAGTTCCAACTGGAACAACAAGGAGATGCTGGAATGATCTCTCATAACCAAGGAAACAATAAGGAGAAAAAGAATTTTGGAGAAAAGATAACTTAAAAAAAGTGAATCCAAGTTATCAATCTTGTTACCTCCTAGCTGCTTGTACTTAAAGTACCCAATTAAAATTATGTTCTGGTCTAGTCAAAATAGTGAGTTAAAACAGAAAATTTTAAAATTAGGAAGAAATTAAGTCAAAAGTACACTAAATTAATTTGTAAAAAGATAACCTGGCCCAAATCGATAGATAGAACCTAGCAAGAATTCCCATTCTCTGCACAGATAACAAGAAATAGTGAAGAGTATTTATTTGAACGAGAAAGTGAAATGACCACATCTCAATTGGTCACCATCTCCTTAATCTAAAAATCAAAGATCACATTACTAATGTACTTCAAGAAAAAGAACTGTAAATCCAAAAGCAAGTCAAAACTTAAACTGCCCAAGATGTTTTACTGGAGGGAAAAAAGACGTCACATGGATTCCATGACAAAATTCAATGTTCAAATGCATACAAGTACTATTAATGACAAATTACTAAATTTTCTTTGGCTAAAATACTTAAGAGGCAAGTTTCTGAAATAAAAAGCTCAAATTCCGAAAACTTTACCCGTTTTAGCAGTGACCAAGGATTTCCCGCCCAATGGCCGCCATTCGTTGTGCCTCCTGCAGTCCATGTACTCACATGTAGAAGGCAAGATTGAAGAGAAAATGTTAAATACGCAGATGTACGACCAACAGCAGTTGTCTTTTAAAATCATTAAAAATTTATTGACTTTACTTGCTTACATGGAAAGAATAAACTGACGTTGAATGGAAACTCGATTCACCACTCGGACCATGCGACCACCTTTGTCGACTTTAAGCCATAAATGAAACGATTAACGAAAGCAGACGACTTTATTCAACAGGTAAGTGTAATTATATGCTCACTCACAAGATGGCCTTCGAGGTTAAAATGATTTGAATTTTGCATTGAAATTCATTAATTCAATAAAATAATTAATGAAGTTATGAAACTTAATTATCCAACTTAAATTTAATAACACATTCAATTCATGATGACTCTGACATCAGTGACATGGCTCTAAAAAAAGAATCAAAATTATTCTGATCAAATTTAATACAGTTTGACAACGCCGCTGTGTATTTATTCCATTTTTTATTAATGGAATTGTCCCTTAAAAAACATCGTCCTGACGTCCTGATTTCAAGTTGTATACAAATTGAACAACTAATTCAATATGGAAAACATATTCATACCAGATGATGTATTTCATTTTCTGGCTACATTTTTGAATCCAGAAGACTGTATGTCGTTTTGTTTATCTGGTGTTTCTCCAGGCTTTACAGCTTTTTATTCCAAACAACGGTAATCAGAGAACATTGATTAAATAAATATTCGAAAAATAGCCGACATTTGTTATTACCACATTCAGGATTTGGAAACTAAGTCGATGCTTTGGTTTGAAGCCCAATATTTTTCAAGAGTATTTTTCCAAATGTATGGTTTCTGCCAATATCAGTGTTCTTGATCTTAGTCACTGTTTCTGGCTTCCCGAGGATACTCTGCTTGAAGTATGTTTTTCTTCAGAAATGAAGAACTTGATAGAGCTCAATGTTCTTGATACACAGCTTTCGTTTGTTTCCGTTCTTCTGAAAGTCATGCCCCATTGCCAAGGTTTGACAAAACTCTCTGTCAATATCCCTGAGCAAAAATGGAGAAGTTTAAATAAAAAACTTAAAAGTTTTCCTGACACTTATAAGGAAAAATTTAAAAAACTAACACATCTGAAATTGTACTTACTTGATAGTAGCAATCCTTTCATTTGGCTTCTTTTATTCAAAGTTTTAGCGTGAGTTTATAAGCTATTTTAACATTATTTGGACACGACTGTACATCAGAATTTTTGTTTTCTACAGGTGGTGCAGAGATTGTGTCCATCTACATATGGAATTGTTCCAGCCAAAAACTATGACTAATGGTTCTTCACAGGAAAACAACCTGTTGAAATGTGAAACGGTGATTAAATTGTTCTCCGAGTGGAATCTCTACGACGGTTTGAAATGGATGATCTCTTTGAAAGGATTGTGTGTCTTGACTAACCAAACGGATTGTTGCTTTGATGAGTTTTGCCGTTGGTTATTACGTGAACTAAATCCTCCCAACTTGGAGAAGTTGTGGATTCCATCCACCACATTGAGTCTCTCTCCGAGCCAATTCAAACCGGGACCTTCGTTAAAATGTCTTAATATTGGTAATTTAAACAGAAGATTTGATCTGACATCAGTTGATTTTATACATTTGACTCATCTTTCCGGAATTAAAGTCGACTCGGATTTGAAGTTACCGCAATTGCAATTCTTTCGGGGGGAATTCTCGTCTTATTCGGTAAGTGAAATGTCTATCCACTTTATGCTGTAGTGAAATAATTTCTATCTGTCGTTTCGTCACCGGTAATTTAGGTTCTAGATCAATTTTGTGCTAGTCATCCTCAATTGGAGCATTTGCATTTCGATGGTTATGATTTCCCTATTACCCGTAAGCGTAGGCGGAAGAATGGAATGACCTTCAAATTTCAATGGGCGTTGGCTCATTTGCAAACTCTTATCTTTAACTACAATCCTCACCCAGGTTTGATGGATTTCTTTTCTTGTTTAAATTGAAAAAAAAAACCTGTTTATCCTCCTTTATCTGATTATTCAGATCTCTTGATCAAATTGATGCATTCGTGTTCAAAATTGGAAGAATTGTATGTCGGATTACAAACCCTTAACGTTTTCCCTGTACGACAACCAAATGGCCACTGTGATGCTTATCGTTCCATATCAAAACAAACGCATCTGAGGAAGTTGACTTTCAGCGGTATAGAATTCACATGTGGCGACTTTCTCCAACAGGTGCGCCTTCACTTTTTGGTTTAGATGCAATTCTCATCAATAATTACGTAAATCATTTTCTTAATGAAGGTGCTAGAGGGATGCAAAAAGCTAGAAAGTCTCCACATCTCTGGCCACTTTGAACGCAGCGAGGCATTCCTTTACCATTTATTGACATATCTTCCGTTGGCAACGAATATACGTGATCTCCGAATCCAGAAAGACGCCTTCTCGGTATGTCTTTTGATGGATCTGATTTCCAGCATTGGATCGTGCTTGAAACTGGAGCGTTTGATGATTTACCAAGCAGAAATTGGTTTCCCATTGAATGGGCGTCATCAGTTTAACATTTGTCTGTCCAGCTGTTTAAAAGACCTGATTCATCGATTGCCACAACTAGTGGCTTTTTGTTTCATTTATCCGTTTGATCCTGAAAATTTCGGCCACATTTTTCACCCTTACAGTATATCTTGGGATCCCCAAAACACTGAAAACATAACTCATCGTCCGTGTTTCTGGCATTACGTTGGACCGTTCAATCTGCCAAAAAATCTCTCATTTCCACGAATTCATCTTCATGAATTTGTCGATCCTTTTCCGTACATTGACTCGTTTCCCGTGTTCAAATAGTTTTGAATTGTCTAATTTATGGGGGTTATAACAATCAAAATTGTGATTTGGAGAGAAAGCTATTGTATTTTATGGCTAAATTTGAATACAGAAAACACAGAGAATTTTTCTTAAATTACTTTCGGGATTTATTATTGGATCGTTAATTTGGTGCCTATCGCGAAGTAACCAATGAGCTGACGCAAAAAATAACGCGATTTACGTGATGCTCGTGCAAAATGTGGGATGGCTCTTGTTTCCAAAGAAAATACCCAAAATCGACGATAATCGAAAAAATCGGTGGTTCTAGAAAAATAATTTGATAGAAATGGAAGTAGTTTATATTGTTATACACTTGCGATACTGAAACTCCACCCAATATTAATAAATTTAGTGATTTTAACTTTTCATTACCACAGCGCTCTTAACAGAGAAACAAAATTTCTACAATCTCAAGTAACAAGCTTCGTAAGATTTAACTAGTCTCTTGAAGCTTATAACTTTCCTTTCAGCCCAGTTTACTATCCCTACTATATGAAAGCCCCCAAAATAACTACTGATTTCTGTCTTGCATACTAGTAATTGTCCCACAAAATGTAAAAACTAAAATCATCCTCCAGTAGGGTCGAATAATGCTGAATTGACAACGGAAAGTGAAAGCGCCTTGCAAGATGTTCCATGCAAGGTCACGTACAATATCGTCGTATATTATCTCCGAAAAAAAAAATAAACGAAAACAATCACCAGACACATAAATAACTACACAATAAAGAAGTGTTTAATCCACGAAAATTAACATTGTATCTAAAACCTAGTATGTCACAGGACTACTAGACACAAATGTGTTATTAATGCCAAAATGTAGATTCTCCGCAACTGAAAATTTGACTTACACTGTACAATTGGTCGTATGCCTACGGATTTGCTTTTTTTTCTACGAGATACTAAACCTACCCTAATAAATTAATAGGCAACACAATAAGACGAAATATTAACACCCCAGTCCCCTACGACCTGAGAAACAACCAGAAATTAATGAACGATCCGCGCGCCTGTCAAGAACGTTTGAGTTAAAGTAGCAACAAAAATGAACTCCAATCTGAAACGGTAACAGCAAAGAATTCCGAAACTAGAACAGAAAAAAGTTATTACTCGAGTCGACAACAGAAAATCCCAAACAAAGCAAAGAAATCAAAGTTCCAACTGGACCAACAAGGAGATGCTGGAATGATCTCTCATAACAAAGGAAACATTAAAAGTATCCAATTAAGATTATGTTTCTAGCTAACTTCCAAATAGTCCGAGTTAAAACAGAAAATTTCAAATTTGGAAGAAAATAAGTCAACAGTATGCTTAATTAATTTGTAAAAAGATAACCTGGCCCAAATCAATAGCTGGAACTTAGCAAGATTTTTGAGCACAGATGAAATGGGAATAGTAAAGAGTATTTGTTTGAATGAGGAAGTGAAATGACCACATCTCAATTGGTCACCATTTCCTTAATCTAAAAATCAAATACCACATTAAATAATGCACTTCACGAAGCTGAACTAGAGTGACTTATGGCTGTCCAAAATAATTTTACTGGAAAGAAAAAAGACGTCACATGGATTCTTTGACAAAATGCAATGTTAAAATGCATGGCCATAACCAGTCAGCCTCGCGAATAATCGGACCACCCAGTGGGTCAGCCCGGACGGACGAGTCCACTCAGTCCCATCATCTTTCTCTCTCTAATTGTTTTTGTCCCTCCCAAGCTCCTTTATTGTCGGCTTGTTTGTTTTAGTGTTTGTTCCTCCTACTATTTTAATAATTGACAATACAAAAGGTAACATTCGCCTCAGCGAATATACACCATTAAAAAAAAAAAAAAAAAAAATGTTAAAATGCATAAAATACAATTGATGCAAAATTACCTCAATTTTCTGTGGCCAAAATAGTTAAGGGGCAAATTTCTGAAAATAGAAAGCTCACATTCTGAAAACTATACCCGTTTTAACAGTGAGCACGGAAGGATTTCCCGCCCAATTGCCGCCATGTCGCCATTCTTTGTGCCTCCTGAAGTCCCATGACTTCATGTACTCAGAGAAAATGTTTAATACGCAAAAATGCGACCAACAGCAGTTATCTTTTAAGACCCTATGAAATTTATTGATACTTTACTTGTGTATATGGAAAGAAAAAACTGACGTTGAATAGAAAATCGATTGCTCGACCATGAGACCACCACCATTGTCAACTTTGAGCCACAAAATGACACGATTAACGAAAGCAGACGACTTTATTCAACAGGTAAGTGTAATTATATGCTCACTCGCAAGATGGCCTTCGAGGTTAAAATGATTTGAATTTTGGATTGAAATTCATTAATTCAATAAAATAATTAATGAAGTTATGAAACTTAATAATCAAACTTAATTTTTAATAACAAATTCGATCAGAATTTTAGAGGTGTCATACTTTTCGTGGTCATGCTATTTGTCTCTCCACAAATTTAACCAATACGCTGATACGGTAATTGTTCATGCATAACTGCTACAGTATTTCAACTACTTATCTCTAAAAATTGTTTTCTGGGCGGGGAGTATTTTATTTAGAGATTCGATTTTGAGACCACTCGATTCAGTTTCCGTCTCCTATTAGACAACACCATCATGTATCTCCGTTCCGCCTTGTTGTTGGCGTTTTGCTGTTTGCTGGCCATGCAATGGGCCCCGTCGGAATCGGTGCCTTTTGTTATCCCCTGGTACGGTCGCTGGATTCTTCCGACCGTCGGAGAAGTTTGGCCGAAACCACAGCAGCAAACATCTAGCGAAACCTTCTTCATTCTCAGGCCTACCATGTTTCAATTTCAAGTATACTAGGATTTTGTTTTTTCCTTATAATTTAAAAGTATTTCCTTATTCTACTACTGGTTTATAGTTAATCGGCGAACGATGTGATATTATTGACGAAGCCATTCGACGTTATTATCAAATCATCTTTTATCCAGGAGCTGCAAGTGCTCCCTCGTCGTATCCTGCGACTCCCATCCAAACCTCACCCCAATTTCGTGCATTTCTCGATTCAGTTGCAATCGATTTGAAACAACCATGCGAATACCTTCCGTCCGCTGACATGAACGAGAGCTGTACGTATTTATACAAATCAAAAGATAAAAACAGAAATGAAAATATCTTATAAATACAATAAATTGTTGTTGTTTTTATAGATAATATCAAAATTGACACACCTGATAACCCTCTCAAGGCGACAATCAGCAGCGATAGTGTGTGGGGTATTTTAAGAGGCATGGAAACTCTGAGTCAATTGGTTTACTCATCTGCCGAGACTGGCGTTGCTGTAAGACGTTAGCAAATAGACAATGACAACTGGATTCTATTTTAACAAATAAATATGATTAATTTAAATATAATATAGTATCAAATCAACGCGACGGAAATAGTCGACTTTCCCCGTTTTTCTTATCGCGGTTTCATGATGGACACGGCTCGACATTACATGCCATTAAAGACGATTAAAAAGATGACGGATTTACTGGCTCAGAACAAAATGAATGTTTTACATTGGCACTTGACGGACGACGCCTCTTTTCCTTATGAAAGTACACTCTTCCCTAATATCAGTCGTTACGGATCGTTCCAGCCTTTCAGTCACATCTACACAGCCAACGATGTCCGTGAAGTCATTGAATATGCACGAATGAGAGGCATTCGAGTCATCCCTGAATTCGACACCCCAGGTTTATACATCATCAATCAAAATATGTAATTACTGATATTCTAATATCTACTAATTTTTAAATTTAGATCATACCCAATCTTGGGGTCTTGGACAGCCGGGATTGTTAACCGAATGCTACGACGACAACGGAGTCCTCAAAGTGCCAGACGAGTACGGCGCTATTATGCCAACTCGAGAGGAGAATTACGTATTTTTGAAACAATTTTTCGGCGAAATCTTTAATACGTTTCCTGATCCTTTTGTCCACCTCGGTGGAGACGAAGTTAGCTATTATTGCTGGTATTATTTATAAAATATCAACGAAATATTTTTGTTTTAAATTATTCTTTAAATTGGTTGAAAGGCAACGACATCCAGAGATTAAAGCTTTTATGGCTGCCAATGGATGGGGAACTGATTTTACTAAATTAGAACAGTATTACTTTGATCGACTGACGGCTGCTACACAAGAAGTTACACAGAATCAAATGCGTCACATCGTCTGGCAAGAACGTCTGTTATCTTTTCACAGGGACAGAAAAAGTTTCTTGTTTTTCTAATGTCCTTTTTACCTCGTCCATTATAGTCCTTGATCTGAACATAACTCTTCCGGCAAACACCGTAGTCGAAGTATGGAAAGGAGCCAAAGAAGAATTGTCTTTCTTGGACGAACTAGCAAGAGTAATATAATATACAGAACGATAATAAGGGTATAATTACAAAAGAAAATTTTATTTTTTAAATATAGATTACTAAATATGGATACCAAACGATTTTGTCTTCACCGTGGTACCTGAATTACATTTCATATGGATTGGATTGGGAACAATATTATTTAGCTGAACCGCTAGATTTCGACGGAACAGAGGCGCAAAAGAATTTGGTTATCGGTGGTGAGGCAACCATGTGGAGTGAATATGTCGACTCGGTCAGTGTGATCCCGCGTACGTGGCCAAGAGCCTCTACCGTTGCCGAACGTTTATGGTCAGATCGAAGCGTGAACGACACGAAATTGGCCGCACTTCGTTTGGAAGAACATCGTTGCCGACTGCTCAAACGCGGGTTCATGGTCGATCCGAGTAATGGTGTTAATTTTTGTGAACAGGAATGGGACATGTAAAAATTCTAATTTGAATTCCCGTAAACACTTTATAGCAGCACACGTTCCTGAATTTAAACATTTTTAGATTATTAAGCGACAAAAAATATATAGCCCTGCAATTCAACATCACAGCTTTTTGGTTTACATTTTCCATTTAATTTTTTTCAATGAAACCATACATGGGATATTTTCATTGTTTGATTACGATTTACAACAAGTGTGGAAATAAAAAAATTATAAATAAATGCGGACTACGGTACATCCGGAGTCTAAAAACTGGGCGATAACGTATTAAAAATACAGTCCTTTAATGGCGTCGTTGAATAAAGCTTCACATCGTTAAATTTTGTTGAAATGGCGGACGTGAGAATGTAATAACAAAGCGTATAACTTTGTCAAACGATGTTCCCGGGAACTGCTGCCACCTGGATGCCTTTCCATTTTCACGAAAACATGGCAAATGATTTATAGGACAGTTTGATCGTTTACTCTCCGTACATGGAACATCTCCTTAATGGGGTTTTCGCAGTTTTCCGTGCGTTTAACAGAGTCTCGAAATCGTGATGCGGCCGATATAGCGATAATTTGATCGTGTCTCGGATAAATTATGCAACAAGGCGGATCTCTCAGGTATTCGCCAATGTGGGAGGTTTTAATAACCACGAGCCAAAATTTTCTAATATTCATATTGTTGGAACAATGAAATTCAGTTTTCGTGATTTTCCAAATAAAAATTGCAAATAAAAAAAAAGAACCAAAATTATTTCGGTCAAATTTAAGACTATTTGACAACGCCGTTTTGTTTTGATTCGATTCTTAATGTCGTCGTCTGAGTTCCTTTTTTAAAAAAAACATTGTGCTGTTTCTTTTTTTTTAAAGTTGTACAAACGTTAACAACTAATATTCAATATGGAAAACATATTCATACCAGATGATGTATTTCATTTTCTGGCTACATATTTAAATCCAGTAGATTGTATGTCGTTTTGTTTATCTGGTGTTTCTCCGGGTTTTACAGCTTTTTATTCCAGAAAACGGTAATCAGAGAAATATTATTTGAGAAATAGCTGACATTTGATATTACCACATTCAGGATTTGGAAATTAAGTCGATGCTTTTGTTTGGAGCCCAATATTTGTCGACAGTATTTTTCCAAATGTATGGTTTCTTCCAATATCAGTGTTCTTGATCTCAGTCACTGTTTCTGGCTTCCTGAGGATACTCTGCTAGAAGGGTTTTTTTCTTCGGAAATGAAGAACTTGATAGAGCTCAATGTTCTTGATACGCAGCTTTCGTTTGTTTCTGTTCTTATAAAAGTCATGCCCCATTGTCAGGGTTTGACGAAGCTCTCTGTCAATATCCCTGAGCGGACATGGAGAAGTTTAAATAGAAAACTTCAAGGTCTTCCTGACACCTATAAGGAAAACTTTAAAAAAACTAACACATCTGAAATTGTACTTACTTGATAGTAGCAATCCTTTCATTTGGCTTCTTTTACTCAAAGTTTTAGCGTGAGTTTATAAGATATTCTAACATTATTTGGACACTAAATCAGAATTTTTGTTCTCTACAGGTGGTGCAGAGATTGTGTCCATCTACATATGGAATTGTTCCAATCAAAAACTATTCTTAATGGTTCTCCACGCGAAAACAACCTGTTGAAATGTGAAACTGTGATTAAATTGTTCTCCGATTGGAATCTCTACGACGGTTTGAAATGGATGATCTCTTTGAAAGAATTGTGTGTCTTGACGAACCAAACGGATTGTTGCTTTGATGAGTTTTGCCGTTGGTTATTACTTGAACTAAATCCTCCCAACTTGGAGAAGTTGTGGATTCCATCCACCACATTGAGTCTTTCGCCGAGCCAATTCAAACCGGGACCTTCGTTAAAATGTCTTAATATAGGCAGATTAGACAGAGGATTTGATTTGACATCAGTTGATTTTATACATTTGACTCATCTTTCCGGAATTAAAGTCGACTCGGATTTGAAATTACCGCAATTGCAATTCTTTCGGGGTGAATTCTCGTCATGTTCGGTAAGTGAAATGTCTATCCACTTTATGCTGTAGTGAAATAATTTCTATCTGTCGTTTCGTCACCGGTAATTTAGGATCTAGACCAATTTTGTGCTAGTCATCCTCAATTGGAGCATTTGCATTTCGATGGTTATGATTTCCCTACCTGTAGGCGGGAGGATGGAATGACCTTCAAATTTCAATGGGCGTTGGCTCATTTGCAAACTCTCATCTTTAGCTACTACCCTCACCCAGGTTTGATGGATTTCCTTATTTTGTTTTCTCTCAATAATTGAAAAAGAAAACCTGTTTATCCTCTTTTAATTATCTGATTATTCAGATCTCTTAAACAAATTTATGCATTCGTGTTCAAAATTAGAAGAATTGTACGTTGGGTTACAAATCTTTAGCATTTTCCTTTTGCAACAACCCAAGAACCACGAAGCTTATCGTTCCATATCGAAACAAACGCATCTGAGGAAGTTGACTTTCAGCGGTCTTGAATTCACATGTGGCGACTTTCTCCAACAGGTGCGCCTTCAGATGTTATTCTCATCAATAATTAATTATACGTAAATCATTTTCTTATGAAGGTGCTAGAGGGATGCAAAAAACTGGAAAGTCTCCACATCTCTGGCCACTTTGAAGACAGCGAGACATTCCTTGTGGATTTATTGAAATATCTTCCGTTGGCGACGAATTTACGTGATCTCCGAATCCAGAAAGACGCCTTCTCTGTATCTCTTTTGAAGGATCTGATTTCCAGCCTTGAATCGTGCTTGACACTGGAGCGTTTGATGATTTACCAAGAAGAATATAGGATATGCAAGGATCATCATGAATTTCAAACTTATTTGTCCGACCGTTTAAGAGACTTGGTCTATCGACTGCCGCAATTAGTGGCTTTTTGTTTCATTTACCCGCTCGATCCTGAAACTGTCGTCGACATTTCTCTTCCTCTGAATAGATTAAATTGGGATCCGAAGAACAATGATAATATAACTCCTCGTCCGTGTTTCTGGCATTACATTGGCACGTACGATCTGGATCTGCCCAAAAATCTCTCATTTCCACGTATCCATCTTCATGAATTTGTCAATCCTTTTCCGTACATTGACTCGTTTCCCGTGTTCAAATAGTCTCCTATAGTCGAGATTGTCGTGCTCATAACAATCAAAATTGTGATTTGGTGTTGAATATCTATTGTATTTATGGCTAAATTTTTGAATACAGAAAACACAGAATTTTTCTTAATTTACTTTCGGTTTTATTAGTGACCACACCCAGATTTGATTCGAGAGTTCAACGACATACCAGTGCAGTTTTGTTGGATGGAAATTGAAGAAGGGCAGAATAAAGACAAAATCCGCAGGCGATGCCCGAGGAATAGGAAAACCAGAGAGAAGAAAGAAAAAACAAGAACAACAAAAAGGAAAACTTAAAAAAAAAGTGAAAATATTCAAGGCCAATGTCACGATCAATGCCAAATGCGGAAAAAAAAGGTGCGTGACGAGTATGTTATTTTGATTGAAACCAAAAAAACTCGATGCTCTGCAGAGATGGGCTGGGATGGGTGTGGTGATGATTGGGACCGGGTATAAATAGGGACCTTCTCGACGCTAGTTGGCAGACATACACACATCTCGTCGTGTCAAAACTCTTCCTCTCAACTTCACCATGTACAAGGTAAATTGTCTTTCTTTTTGTACAGTTTTTGCTAGTTTCAATTGATTGATTTAAAATTTAATTGTCATCATTTTTAGATTGTTTTGCTTCTGTTGGCTTTGGCCGCTTTCGTTTTCGCTGCCGAGCCCCAACAAGATCAAGAAGCTGCTGAGCAATACTTCCGCGTCCATGGCGTCTATCCTTCGTGGTACCCGTACGGTGCCGTTCGTTCTTACACAGCTGGCTACCCATACGCTTACGGTTACAACTACGGCGCTTATCCCTACGGTGCTGTCCGAAGCTTCTACGGAGGTTATCCCGCTTACGGCTACGGCTACAACTACGCTTATTAAAAGCAATGTTCTTCTTTCGGTGTTTTTCTATACTCCCATATAAGCTGCCCCTCAATATCGAACGGCTCCATTGATTTTATTACCTTTTTTCACTTTTGAATTTGATTTTATGATAGAAATTCGAATACTTTCTCAAGCCTTAGTACAACATCAAAAACTGTCGCAAAACTGAAGCAATACAATGACCATGTTATACTCTTTACTCCTGCATAGTTATTCTATGAATAATAATTATTTATCAGTTTCATAATGACGATAATCATTTCACGCAAAAAGTAGTTAATTGCCAGATGAGCTTGGAAAATTCACTTTAATTATAAAAAGTTATTGAGAGATATACTTTTGATTGAAATAAAAGAACTGCGCTTCCTTGTTGATTTTTTTATTATTTCAAGGTCCAAATCTCGTTTGCACTAGAATTTCGATTTGGAAAATGGCTCCTTTTCAATAAAACGTATCAGATGAATCCAAAAGAAGAAAAACCGGTTTCTTTGACGTTTTACGTATATGATTGGGTGTGGTTTACATAAAAGGGGAAGCTAATATCGTTGTCAACCAACACGTATATCAATGTTTACTCTAATATTATATACTATGCGGATGGTAAGAATTAATTCATCATCCAGTTATATATAGACATTAACCGCCAAGGAACAAAACTGCTGCACCACCTTCAAAATACCTGATGGGGACAATAATCCATTTTCGTTTTATCTTTTTCTTATAATACATTTTTGTCTGTGTCTGACCTTGTGTGTCGTCTTTTCCGATGTAATAGCGCGTGAACTGTGGGTAGTGGTAACGAAAGAGACATGGCAACAAACAAAAGCCTAGCGGGTTTTCATTTCATTTGAAAAAAGGAATTTTTGTTTTCCGCTCTTATCTTTTCTTATTATCGCATATCGATATTTATTCATTTCATGTTGAATTGTTTTTCCAATTCTCCGACTAAATGACGGTGGAGCAACACACTTTGTTTTTCATTGAGAAATCATATTTAGGTTTAAAAAGGATAATGAATTCTTATTTCTGATTCATTCGATCATATTAGTCTCTGCTAAAGACAATTTTGTATTTTTTAATTCTTTCATTTTTAAAAGGAATAATAACAAATTTCAGCATAGTCAACTTTTTTTTTAAAAAAGAAAATACAAGTTATAAAAGAAGGACATGCAGGTGAGAATATAATAGAATAACATTTACGTGTTGTTGACCGTTGATGACACGAGGCACATTTGATTAGGGTGTGTGCTTCAGGGGTGATTGCATCGTTAAATTTGGTCAGCAACTACCTAGCAAAATCAGCTTAGACTGGGGGGGGGGGGGGGGGGGGTATAAAATGAAGAGCTCCGACGGTGTTAAAAACACTTGATGTGCAAGTCACCTCAACAACATCTCCTCTTCTTCAAGATGATGTACAAGTCAATGGTAAATATATCTTAAACTCGTATCTTTTTAAATATACTTAAATGCAACTATTCTTATCAAATAACTCTATTTCAACTAAAAATGCCTATAATTCATTGTATGCATTATTAGACACTTTTAGTTTTGGTGGCCGCTTGCTGCGTTTTGGCTGCCCAGCCCCAGCAACAAGATCAGGAAGGAGCCGAGCAATATTACCAGATCCATGGATTCTATCCATCGTGGTATCCATACGGAACCGTTCGCGCCTATCCATACGCTTACGGGCATTACAATTATTACGGCGCTTATCCTTACGGTGTTATTCCAGCAGGAGCTCAACCCGCTTACGGCTTCCTTCCTCAACATGTTAAAGTGAATGCTGGTAATATAATAGGATGAATATTATTATTTGAATTTAGTGCAACTGTATAATCAATTTTCATAGCCATGGAGGCCAAACAGGATCAGGAAAACCAAATCCCTGCTGGTCGTAGCTCTGCCGAGATTCAACAGAAACAATTAGATTTTTTTGCTAAAGTAGCCGGCAAGTATTGTCTGGTCGGACAAGAGAATTACGAACAATATCTTGAAGCCATCGGTGAGTATATTAGAACATAATCGCATCAAAATATGATGAAAAACGAATTTTGTAATATTATTCAATTGTTTTAAAACGATGATAGGATTGAGCATGGATAATCGGGCCGTAGCCATGAAACAAGTGCCCTGCGCAAATTTAAATTATCACGACGACGAATTGAGCGTTCAAATGACGGGAATCGGCATGGATTACGATTTCAAGTTCCGATTCGGTGTTGAAATGAAACGAGTTACAGAGGACGGACGTCAAGTCACTGTACGTTGACCAACGAAAACAATTCAACAATTTGTAATAACAATATAAACCTAACGATGTACATTGATTTATTGTTTTGACAGGAATTGTACAATTTGATGGAGGAAGGAGACACTTTTAAAATCGTTCAAAAAGAAACTTGGGGAAATAAGGAAGCCGTCACAGTGCACGAATTAGACGGAGTCAATTGGAAAGTGGTACGATTCATAATTGAAAAAATTCTAGTCTGTTTATTATTATCGAGACGTAATAATGTTTTATTCAATAATTTCATTTCGGTGGTCCTGTTGGGATATGAATTGGATTTATACAGACAATCACGCTTGGTGACGTCAAAGCATCCCGCCACTTCCGCCGTGAGTAATCAAATGAAATGACCAGTGATCAGCAATTCAAGTGAAATTTCTATTTCTATTAATGAGAGGATTTCTTGATATTTATAATTTGATTTGTTGTTGTTGCTCTATGGATATTCGTATATAATAATAACACGCCACGGTTTACCTTCAATGGGAATAAATAAACAATTTAGAAACAAAACAAAATTTGACGACTTATTTGCCGCGTTATCAAAGTTGGCTACTTCTAAAGCTACATCAAATTACGTCTTTTAAGTTTTCATCTTTGATGCGTTCATTCAGTCCTTCTCTGAGCAGTTTTTCTGTCACAAAATATAAGAATAATTGTGAGATAATATGATGAATAAATAGCATTTAGGACATTTGGCCCATCGGAAGTGGACAAGAACAACAGATATTTAGAGAGGGAACTATATAAAAACCTTTTTAAAAGATGCCATATAGATTCTCGATTCCACAAGCTTGAAGTTGGTACTATCTACTATGCCGAATGTTATTGCATATTCATTTCTTGGCACGATAATTTGCAGGTGCAGATTGAATTGTAATAAGGAACTGGTTGAAATTGAATTTACTTGATCATATTATACAAGGTCAATAGGAAATCCAGTCAAACAGGAAAATTTGTAGAACAAGTGTGTACAACTATAAGCAAAGGTTGTATAGCATCACTCCAACCGCTGATTGTTCGCGATCTTTGTTCATGCGTGAATAAACTGAACGTAGCCTGCAGGTAAATACCGTTGTTGATGAGTGATGATGATGTAATAACGTATAGAAGACAAAAGCTTTTTATTGAACAACCAGCTCCGGTTGCTTATTTTTATCACTGCCATTTATAGAGGCAAGAGATGAGAACTGCTAGCGCTTCTAAAAATGTCTTTTCTATAACATTCATTCTCAGCCGTTGCATAAGAAAAACAAAACAGGATTTATTGAATTGATTGATATCAGATTTTATTTCATCATTTTTGTTCGAGTCATGTCTGTTGTTGCTCCTATTATGAACAGTAACATTACAAATTCTTAGACAAAAAATTTAAAAATGTCTCCAAAGATTGAAATTTGGTGGCCGCGGGTGATTTGAATAATCGAGTAAAATATTGAAATTGAGCACAGCTCAGGTCGATGATGTTCTTGTTGTTGTCATTTATAAATAACAATGAAATCTAGGCCGTCTTGACGGCAGATGGGGCAGAAGCGACGTAAGGAACAGCTCCGTAAGCGCCATATGGGTAAGCGTTGTAAGCGTATGGGTAAGTGTTGTAACCGTAAGAGTAGGCGTAAGGAGAGGCGACGTTCTTGACTCCGGCGAAAGCGGTGGGGTAGGCAGCAGTGGGGTAGGCAGCAACAGCTGGGTAACCGGTGTAAGCGGTAGCTGCTGGGTAGCCGGTGTAAGGGAAGGCACGGACTCCGTTGAAGGCAGTGGCTCCGTATTGGTACCACGATGGATAGACTCCATGGATGCGGTAATATTGCTCAGCAGTTTCCTGATCCTGGGTCTCCATGGAAACAACGCAAGCGGCCAAAGCCACCAATACCAAAAGGCTCTGAAATATTTTACAATTGAATTATGGCATATTATTATTAAGATCATTCAAAGTTATTGCATTAAAGTCAAAGAATTAAAACTTACCATTGACTTGTACATGTTGAATGAAGAAGAGGAGTTGTTGCTGAGCTGATACTTGGTGATCAAGTGTGTCTTTTCCATCGTCCGGCTGGATCAATTTATACCCGAAAAATGTTGGTATCCGAAACCGCATGATCCTCCCCTTTTATATGGACCACACCCAAACGTTCCATCCCTATACAGACATCACACGTGTATCCATCGGGGCTTTATAAACTCGTTTGTCTTATTTTCGTTGACTTTGGGATATTGCCGTACCGTGATGACATTGAATTTGTTTATAGGAAGATGATGGTTACATGGTATATAGCTAGCTATAGATTCTCAATCCAATCTTGGCGGTTAGCTGACATTGACCTTGAAAGAATCGTTGCCTTTCGCTGCTGGTTCCATCACAGTCAAAATAAAAAAAGAAATTTAGTCGCTTATGCTGATATTCTAGTTTCCAGGGCGTTGGCCACAGCAGTTGCCTTCAGGCTATACAATCCGGAGTGGAAGATTCCGCAAGATATTATCCTCTTATTATTACTTCGTGCTGTGGATTTCAACCGAATTATTCCCCATAACATGACTATTTATGGGAATTTTGCTTGAAGTATATTTCCGTGATCTAATGCCATTGGTTGCTCTTAGATCTCATCTCTCTTTGTTTCTCCAACTATTGCGAAACTTGATTTGAATTTTGTTTAAAATCACAAACAAGTTTTTAAAAGTTAACAATAAAAGAACACGTGAACGGCGAATGGCATTAGGTAACAAGTTATTTCGCATCTTCCCGTTTCTCATTAAACTTTTTTTTTTCAAATCTTTTTCTTTTGGACCTGTTGGGCATTGTATCAAAACAGTTAGGCTAATCAATTTCGTCTTTTTATTTCTATCAAACGGGAACTATAGTCATCACTGTTTCGTAAGAAAATTTAAATTTAAAAAACAAGTTGGAATTGTGGATTTGGCATCGATAAGAGTTCCTAGCGGGAGCCAACAAACTTGAAATGGAATCGAATCAATTAAATTAATCTCTTTTTAAAATGATTTTGCTGTAGTCGCTAAATATTACAAACGGCTATCAGAATCTTAAAAGCATTTACGAGTCGTTGCGTATCGACGGAAATGTTGAATAACTAATAATTTAGGGCTGTCTCAGTAATAAACATGAATCAGCAATTAGAGGGATGATATGAAAACCCAAGCCAACTAATAGAATGCGTTCAAATCAACTTGCTGTAATTTTAATTTTTATAATCCAATTCGATTCAATTTCACGAACACAAAATGTGGTCGGAAATTGGCTTGTAGACTAACTCAAAACCTCAATTCCCTTTTCAAACTATACACACCTGCCACACACCTGGGACATAACCGACACAACCGAAACAGACTTTTTCTTATAATACATTTGTGTCTGTTTCTGACGGTTTCTGACCTTGTGTGATGTCGTCTTTTCCGATGTAATAGCGCGTGAACTGAGGGTATATAGTGGCAAGGAAGAAACTTAACTGACAATAAACAAAAGCGGGTTTCCTTCATTTTTCCGCCCTTATTATCCTTTTTTTCTAATTTCATATTTCTCATATAATTTTTTTTTCAAAATTCTTCAAGTGACTGAAGATATAAGGGTAAAGCTTTTAGTTTAGCTCTACGCACTTTTGTTTTCATTGCGAAATTATTAAGGATGATGATTTATTTTTAAAAATAAATAACCTCTAAAAACGAAAATAAAATAAAATTCAGATAATTTACAATGTCATTTATTCGTTGGTAACACGAACCATTGTACACACACTGATTTGGGTGTGGCTGAGGGGTGTTGCATCGTTCAACTTGACCACCAACTACTATAACAAAATCAGCTTACACTGGGGCGGTATAAAATGAAGAGCTCCGACGGTGTAAAAGACACAGCACTTGATCACCAAGTATCAGCTCAGCAACAACTCCTCTTATATTTCCTTCAACATGTACAAGTCAATGGTAAGTTTTAATTCTTTCATTTTAATGCAATAAATTTAAATGATCTTAATCATATGCCATAATTCACTGTAATTATTCAGAGCCTTTTGGTATTGGTGGCTTTGGCCGCTTGCGTCGTTTCCATGGAGACCCAGGATCAGGAAACTGCTGAGCAATATTACCGCATCCATGGAGTCTATCCATCGTGGTACCCATACGGAGTCCGTGCCTTCCCTTACACCGGCTACCCAGTTGCTGGCTTCCCCACTGCTACCTACCCCGCTGCTGCCTACCCCGCTGCTGCCTACCCCACAGCCTTCGCCGGAGTCAAGAACGTCGCCTCTCCTTACGCCTACTCTTACGGTTACAACGCTTACCCATACGGTTACAGCGCTTACCCTTACGGAGCTGTTCCTTACGTCGCTGCTGCCCCAGCTGCCACTCCCGTCAAGGCATAAACTCCTAAATGAACATGAATCTACAGCATTTGACATCATTTGAAGACTCGATTTATCAAACCATCAAAACATTTTTCTATTGGACAATGCAACAGTTGATCTGTTGATTTCCATGAATATGATTTCATAAGAACTATAACAACATGTTTTAAAATGAAACAATACAATCTGGCCATCAGTTTAATTTCGATGAATAATGCGCAATAATAATTTATATTACTGTTCCGTCATTACTATATAACCTATGGGATGTGCTCGGATGTTTGGGCACACGCATTTTAATTTTAAATGTCATGAAAATTTCACAACAAAGCAAAAATGGTTCAGTATCGTTTAACAGTATTTGCAATTGTGGTCCTTGGTGGTATACCACTCAAAGGTAACAGTATAGTTAAATCGTAGTGCAATGAAAGGTAAAATCATCTTTGGACACATTTCGGGAAAAGGTGAATTCATTTTACCGCACGCATCAATAAAAGAAAATTCAAAGAATTCATGGTTGCGCATGTCATCACAATAAAAGACAATTTTCAAAGAATCGCTGCTGCCGTGCTGATGCGCTGCGGTATTTGAATATCGTGGCTATAGTTTCTCACGAGAAACAGATGGATCATCCAACATTTCATCACTAAAAATCGTTTTAATTTAATTCAAAAACTCGACCTCCCGATCTCTTAGTCATCATTCTATTGGCTATAAAAAGGATGTCTATATCATAAGGATCGTATCCTGTGTCTTTTAAAACCCGATGTCAAAAGTTGGGTTTTGTTATTGGCTAATTGTTCTCACGTTCGTTGACTCCTCATGCAGAGTCGTACCTACCATTTCAGCCTTCCAGGTCAACCCTATGACTCCCATAACCGTCCCTTTTCCTGTTTTATTACGTATGATATAATCGATTTTCCGTCATCTTTTCTAAAATGAAACAAATATCTGCACATCAGCAGAAATAATTATCTTTTTCAATTTGTTTATTCATTCCCAAAAAAGTATATAATGCGCCATATTGTCCTGCTCATTCTATACCGCGGCTTATTATAAGAATCTTTGCAAAGAAGCCAAATTCGTAATATTATAAGCCATCGGTATATACGTTTGAAGTTTGATGTGGAGAGGGCCGGTTGAGAGTATAGTTCATAAATCAGCTGATGTTTAATAAGCGTAGCCAAATCCGGTGTAGGCGGGGTAAGTGCTGGCCGGGGCAACAGCAGGATAAGCTCCGTAAAAGCTTTTCACTCCGGCGTAAGTTGCTGCTGGGTAGGCGCCATAAGTGTAAGGATAACCGGCGGTGTACGGGTAAGAACGGACTCCGTTGAAAGCAGTGGCTCCGTATGGATACCACGATGGATAGACTCCATGGATGCGGAAGTATTGCTCAGCAGTTTCCTGATCTTGGGTCTCCATGGAGACGACGCAAGCGGCCAAAGCCACCAATACCAAAAGGCTCTGAAATATTTTATACAATTTCAATTACAATTCATTTCGCTTATCATAAAATGAAAGAATTAAAACTTACCATTGACTTGTACATGTTGAAGTGAAGAGGAGGAGTTGTTGCTGAGCTGATACTTGGTGATCAAGTGTGTCTTTTCCATCGTTCAGTTACATCAATTTATACCCAGGATGAGCTATTGTTCTTCAGTGGAAACCTAGACCACACCTAAATGGCAAGGGCAACAGGGTTGATCCCAATTATCTGGAAATCCATTTGGCATTTGGCAGAAATTCGGCTAACATCTTTTCCTCATATCTAACCAACAATTTCAAGGTTAAAATGTCATGTGAATGCACAGCAACGCCTTGAAATTTTCGCTTGTTGTCATGAAAACGAGTAGCTACTGCAACAATCTAAAATGAAGAGACTTTGTTTTAAAACACGGCCATCGCAACTCGAACAAAAGAAAACATATTTGCATACAGCACAATCTGCCGTTTCCCGATTTCAGGTTTCTTCTCCTTTATTTCCCTTGAAATTAAGGCCCTTCCTAATCCGTCACTCCAAAACACAACAAAACTGCACACACACACCTCGCTACATTATTACCTATAAATTCAATTCTAAAATGCCTAAAAAACAATGAAACTGGTTTTTCTCACTTGTCCTTGCATTTATTTCTTTTGCATTTCGACCAACAGACTTATTAGCACTTGGCAACAGCTGGGATCAAATCGTCACAGCACACGGCAATCGAGAGTGGCAAAACCATGCAACTCTTTTTACGTCAACATTTAACAGTTTACTGCAAAAACACACAAATGTCAAGCCATACACGACCATTTATTATCAAAGATTAAAAACCCCTATAACATCATTCCCCATATCTTTTCTTTATCTTTATTATATACCACCACATTTTCTCTACTGGTTTTTTGTGTTGGTTTGTTACATGTGAAATTTGCCACCCAACGCGCGTCCATGTTGAATAATTTAACAAAGTGTTTAATGTACCCATTTACAATTGTCCGTAAATGCAACCTGTAAGTTAACGTGATAGAAACAAAGAATCAAATCAATCAAACCTCATTTTTACTTCAAAATGACAAATTCTTAAAGGTAATTCGCAAAACGTAGTTTTATTAACTGATATTTCTACTTAGAACACATTTTCAAGTAGGAATTCGCGTCAATTTTTAAAACACATAATTTTGAAAAGAAAAATAAACGTCGCAGAAAAGATAAAACCAGTTGAATCCGTCCCGTTGAATTCTCCTTTCTCTTAACTCTACGTAATAAAACACGCAGGTATACATTTGTCTCGACCAATCAAGCCGCCCGTCACTGTTGATTGTCGAGAAAAACAACGAGGGAATGTGTCGTTTGTAATTGATGTTTTTTTTTTTCCTTCGTTTGAAAGGCGCCCGCGAAATAGAGTCGAACCGTCGCGTCACCTAGCGCTAGAAATACCAACTACTTGTCCCATTCATGGGATATACTGCTGTGGCCCGCCTGTCATTTACATTGCAGTACTCGAGTGAAAAAAAGAGTCGGCCGAGCTGCAGACGTCAAGCATTTGCTGGCGCCTAAAACATAATCAATCGGTTTCAAGTTAAATAGTTTGAGTACATTTGCACCGTTCGATGAGCTTTCAGGTGAGTTTCACGTTGGTTTACAACAGGCTGTTTTTTGACCTCTTCTCTCACTGTGTTTTGAGTTTGCAATCGACAAGGAAGCAGCTACGGCCCCGACAACAAGCCGTCGACCCTGTGTGGTGCTGGTTGGAACGGGTTCTCTTACCTAAATTCCATCTAAAATGTTGACTCATTAGCGTCCCGACTAGGTGTAGCCACGATTCCCCCTGGGCCTCGCATTTTTCTCTTGTGCTGTGATCAAAGTGATCAAAATGGCCTGGCCATTTTGATTTAGGCAAACTGCTGTGACGTTGTCAACAAACCCAGGGTGTCTCTCACTCTCTCTCTGTCGAAAGGCTTGGTCAATTCTCCCATGACCCGTTACCCATTGGAGTGAAGTCTGTGATATGAGAAATGTGCGCCCATCAAGTCAATGTAATTGAAGGCCCACATGCAATTGCCAAGTTTTGGGTTGTGTGAGACGTGAAAAGAGTTCCACGAACCTGCCAACCCTGTAATCAGTTTGAGGTTTCCTTCTCCTTCCTGCCTATTCTTGTTGCTCATGTTTCTTGTGGTTTCTCGATAAATGCCAACATCCTACACTCTCCATGTGTGTTGTGTGCTGTGCATTGTAATGTTAGCCATACATGTTAAAAGTCCTTTTTCATTCTTTTTCATTGTTGCATGTGCATTGGCTATCAATTTCCAGGACTCGCCGCCATGTTCAGCTTTATGAAGAAGGACAAGGCAGACAAGAGGGAGAAAAAGGACAGGAAAGATACGAAAAAACCTCAGACGAAAGATGCTGCTGCTGCTTCATCATCATCATCCCTTTTTCAGGCATCTGGCAGCGGAAGTGGCGGCGTGGTATACGGAGCATCTGCCGGCACCGCTGCCTCATCAGCCAACGATAAACTAACGGCCGACGAACTCTTACGATTGGACGAAGTCAGAAGAAGTTTAAAAATTCGTACGCGACGCAAAGAGAAGGAGAAATTGCCCAGTGGAATCACTGCCGATTACACGGCCCATTTGGGTTTACATTTAGTCGATGGAGGCAACGCCTCAGCGTGGCCGGAGTTGCACAGTCCTCTGAGCGATGGAGGGAGTTGCACGAGCGACGGGACCCCCAGTTTGAATTCACTGACGTCGACGACGACCGTTGTTACCACGTCAATGATGATGAAACAGGAGACGTATTCGGTTACCGCCCCAATGCCAGTCCCTCCAGCTCGGGGTATCCTCAAAGGCAAATCGTCGTACGGATTGGAATCTCCTCCTCTGTTGGAATTGGACGACGACAACAAATTGGTTGAAAACACATTGAAAAATGAATTGATTATTTACGAGAAGCCACCGGCTGTTTTGGGAGCTAAAAAATCATTGAGCCCGTCTCATCCAGTCGGCTCAGCTTTGCCTCCACCTTTGCCAAAATCGCAGCCCCCCATGTCGTCGTCGTCGTCGGCCAATGGCGCCTTTCAGCGTCAAAGAGGAGCAACAGGAGGAGGAATGCAAATGGAAGAAGAAGAAACGTTTACATATAGCAGTCCTCGACCACATTTAGCGCCGTTGGATGCGGCCACAGCTGCAGCTATCGCCGCTGCTGCTGGTCTCGTTCCGGCCGATAATTCCAGGCCATCTGCTGCCTCTCCAGCCGCCGCCGCCACCACCGCCGTCACTGCCAAACCCAACACGACGGCGGTCAAAGTTTTGTGGAGTGAACCTCCTGGCGAAGGGTCTGGATGGTTGGATCACATCAAAACCCACAAGAGTCTTCTTCTCACCTCGTCCTCATCATCATCTTCTTCTTCTTCTCTGCCTCTTCCCGCTCTCATTGAGCCGGCCCTACCTGAACCCAGAGACCTGACGCTCCAACGTAAAGAGACGGGCGATTTTGGTTTTTCGCTTCGACGCAGCGTCGTGGTCGAACGATCGCCTAACGATCCGTCCAGGTATTCTAATAATACTATCATTACTTAGTTGTTTATTATGGCGTTAATGATGAGAGGTCTGACCTCATTTTCCATCCTCCCACGTATCGCAATTTTGATGATTTAACGGATATGACCATCCATTTTTTGTTTTTAAAAAAAAAGGAATTCGGTCAAGAGGACGGTGATTTTTGCCGAGCCGGTGACTGGCAACACGAACAAACAATTGGATGCGGCTCTTTTACCTGGTGACCGGCTCCTGGAAGTCAACGGTCAAAATGTTCAGAACACGAATCGAGAGGATATCATCGACATTATTCGTAATTCAGGATCGACCGTCACGCTCAAGGTTTGTTTACTTTCTGATGATGATGATGATGAAAACATGATTGCGCCAGTCATTCATTGGGGTAGATAAGGTTAGATGGCGCCAGGATTAAATTTTATTAGTTTCTTGTCCTTCCTCTTGGCTAATATATATCGTAACTGTGTATTTGTTTTTTGGATGGGAAGGATTATAAATTTAAACTTTTAAGAAAAAGAAACCCGAAAAAAAATGTGTTTTGTTGTTTAAGATTCGAGTAATCTAGCCGGCAGCGTGCGTCACGTATGGTTTGATGCATAATCATTATATGAGCCAGGACGCGACTTGTAATGCGCGTGATTTATGGGCGCGTGATTTATTTTCACGTTTTTTTTCTTTGGTGGGGGGGTTTAATGCGGCCGCTCGCGCGTCAAGACATTTGGTGGCCTTGCCTTTTACCTTTTACCTGCCTCTCTCTCTCTCTTCTTATTGGCATCGGCCACAGCTTCAGGTGAACACACAAACGAAAAAAAAATCTAAAACGACGGGCAGACACCTGTGGCGGTGCATTATCGCACGAAACGTCTAATCCCGCTGCCACGCCACAACCCGATTAACCGAACCAAATGTTTGACTAATCTAAAAATAAAACTGCCTGTGAAAACGATCCAATAAAAACATTTAAAGACACACAAAAAAAAAACTCTGGTCTGTCTGTGTGTTGCCCAAATACTCGAAGGCCCAACTGTGAAATGGTTTTGGCGGGGGGGGGGGATACAATTGCGAAATGAGTCGCTCACGACGTCAATGAAAAAACTGAAAGACGTGAATTTTTAGACAAAAATAAAATGACCTATACCTTAATCGGCTCGTGTGTGGCCATTTGATTCAGTCACGAACCCGTTGAAACCAGTTTTTTCACCGTTTTTTCTTTTATTTTTATGTGAATTTTGAAATTAAAAATTTTTCTTTTTAAAAACAAAAAAAAAGATGCCGAAAGAGACTCGTGTCGTCCTAGTAGATAAAACTGAATTTTCTCTATCTCTCCTTTTGGTTGTGTGTGTGTGTGTAGTTTTTATTGTCTTTATTTATAAAAAGTTTTTATTTGTCTTTCGGTCGTATTTTTACGACACAGGTGCAGCCCGTGGCCGAATTGGTGGAGTTATCGCGCCGCTGGGCGGCTGATGGTCGTCAAATTCGGCTCAACGACGTCATCGCTAAAGGTGGCACTTTGAGACGGACAGGATCTTTACGCCACCGCCATACAAAGGTAAGAACAAAACAACAACACCACCACCATATTCTTATCATTTTCTTTCTTTTTTGGGCAACTGGGCAACTTCTTTTTGCGGTGTGTTGAGAGTTGCGTGCAATAATCGTGAAAATGAAGGGATTCTCTGCCCCAAAACGGTTCCAATTCTTTAGATTTGACCGAACAACAAACAACTTTTTTTGTTGTTCGACGAAAAATCTAAAAAAAAAAATGCGCACGCAGGACGTAGGAAGAAATGACACGAACTTGTTTATTGTTGTGCGTGTTTGGTTGTTGTGTCTTTTTCTTGTAACGCGCCAACAGATTATTGGGTCGTAAAATAAGATAAAGAAGACGGTCCGTGTTGTTGTTGTTGTTGTTGTCCATTCATTTCTTTTCTTCTTCTTCTTCGACATACAATAACAACAGAACTGCGCAGGGAAATTGTGTAATGAAAAAAAAGAACAAGTTAAAATGTGCCTAGTCAGTGAAAAGATGATGATGATGATGTGTCATCTTGTGTAAACCGAAATTGTCCAGTTTCTTTTTTTATTATTTCATCCAATTAATCCGAGCGGAGAAAAAAGATTTTTGGTTTTTTTTTCCTGTTGGGATGGGAGACATACATAATGCATCCGCCACATCCACCTTTTCCTCCTCGTGATTCCGGCAGAACTATTGCGTGCGTTTTTTCTTGTTGTTGTTGTGTGGGGGATTTTTACATATTTTAATGAAATCTCCTCCGAGGTGGCAGCCACATCAAATGGGCACACAAAAGAAGAAGAAGAAGAAGATTCTACGGTTGAGATGGGTAGCAATTTTGTTCTTACGTGTCGATTGATTCGACGTTGGCGCGCGCGTTCCATCTTGTCTTATGGGGGCCACCTGTCTCGTTTGCATCGGGCACACGTGAGATGGGTGCGGTCGACTATCCTCTACCCCGATCCAACAACTTTGATGAAATTGAACAGAAATTTCTACAGCGTTTTGACGTATCGATGCGCGTTTTTTTTTGCCTATTTTTTTAAAAATTCTTATTATTATGTTAAGTACATACGTATAGATTGGCTTTCTCTTTTGACTCATTTTCAATCATCAGTCACAATATTCACGCAATTGCCTGTCCGTTTATGGTGTGGCCCACCAACTGTCAACCGAATTTTAAATTTACGAATATGAAAAGGCCAGGCGACAAACGCAGTCACAGCCAAATGGGGGGAAACCAGTTGACATTGTTCTCAATGAAAAGATTTCGCCGACGATGTTGTTGTTGCTGTTGTTGGTTACCTTGACCGTATCGAGAGAAAAATGCTTCTCTTCGTCTGTGTCCCACACGATTCCTTTTCGGTTCTCTGTTTTATTCCTTTTTTCATTTTGATGTGTGTGTACGATGTGACCATATTTGTGAGAGATGGAGCGAGGACTCTCTCTCATATTCCTAATTTCGATTCCTACATGTCTCTAAAACCAAAACAGCCTTAGATCCTATTAGAAAGATAAGGTGAACGCAACAGCCACAGCAGAGAAAGAAAAGAAATGAAAAATGGAATTTTCAAGTCTGCCCCTTTTTTTTCTTCTTTTGCATATTACCAAATGACTGGATGGCCATTATTATTATAACACACACTACTACTACGTGCTATGTGTGTGTGTGTGTCCTGACGGCCTTGACCAACCGAAAAAACAATGAGAAGAGAATGTGGAGGCGGTGATATGGCATCCATCTACCACCCTCCATTTCACGGATTATGTAGCATACAAGGCAATGAGTATAAAATAGGAGAATAACACACACCAAGTACAATAACTATATGCAAAAAACTCGGCTCTGGTGATTGGCAAAAACGCGACCTCTCTGTTCTCTTTTGACTTTGTGAAACTCTCTCACATGAACGTACGTATAGTAGAGAGATAATATAACGTGTCGTGTCTCTCTTTTTTTCTTCTCTACTTTGACTCTCGCTCAACATCAAAACGGCCTTGCATTGCTGGCCAACTCTCTCTCTCGGATCAATCGCTCCATCTACGGGCAAGCGAAAAATCGTTTTCAAAACATTTGGGCTGTAAAAAAAAGTGCGCGGCGCGCGTTGGGATTTTGTTTCAATGAAAAAAAAAACGTCAAAAAATGGCCTCAATTAAATGGACCAGCACACGTCACACAGCTGCCAGTCTTTGAATCCGTCCAATTGGTTCTCCAAAGAGAGACGGACAAGAAAAATTCAAACGGACACTCGCTCGATGCAAGGTCAACTGTTGTTGAATGTAAAATGGCAATCAGAGGAGACTAGAATAAATGTTTGAATCTGATTTCCAAGAAGATAAAAAGAGATTCTCTTAGTAGCCCAAAAATGGTCGGGACTGACCGTAACTCACCGCTCTGTGATCAACCAACCCAGAGCTGGTCCAGCATCTCTCCTTTTGACGATATTATTCTGATTTCTCTCTTTTTGGAAAATCTTTGCTGGTGAATTTCGTGTCCGGTTGAATAATAATTTAGCGGAATAATATCGTCCGGAATGGAATGAAATGCGACGACCCCCACACACACACACACACGTCCGGACCAAAGATGGTCCTTCTTTTTGCCCCTGGCCATTTTTGGCGCAACATTTTTCGATGTAAAATGAAGATGAAGAAGAAAAACGTTTTTAAGTGATTGTTTGACATTTTTTACATTTGGACTGGTCGTCGTCCGTTTTTCTTTTCCATTCCACACGTCGATTCCACTTTTTCTGTTTTTGAATGTTGAATGTGGTGGAAAGAGGAGAAGAAGAGAAGAGACGCCCTTCTATTTAGCTATTGGCAAGGCGTTTTTTGTTTTGTTTTGATTCTCTTCTTCTTCTTCACCTGTGGCTGCAACTTTTTCTTCTTTTTTTTTGTATTTATTTATTTATTTTAAAAAGAAAAGAAACACCTGCTGCACACGTCCTTTGATTGCACGTCACGCAATTTCCCCTGCACGTTTGAAATTGCGTCGTTGTTTGCGTAGCAGCAGAGTTTACCTTCGTTTTCCAATTGGCAGATTGGAAAACATCAGAGCAAACATGTCCCCAAAAAAAAATAGATAAAAACAGAAGGAAAGAAAACATGAAGTTTTTCATAATGCGGGTGTTGGTTTGATTTGTTATCTTTCTTCCTAATTCGTTCCCATTTTTTCGACGTTGCGTGTTTTTTTTTGTTATATAAAGTCACAGCGTATCTTGATATTACCCGGTGGACTTTTGGACGATTTCAACAGCTGTTGTTGTTTTGAAGATTTGACGAATTTCGTCGTGATGAATTTCTTCCTTTTTTTCTCACCTTGACGTTTTGGTGGTGGTGGCCAGTAAAGTAGCGCCACCACCACGGCTACCAACATTTTCTTCATTCCTTGTCCACCTACTACTACTACACCAACCCAAACTACCGACTCTTAACAGAGACAGAGAGAGAGAGAGAGAGGGGAAAAAAAAAAGACTCTAGTCACGACCGAGACGCGGCTGTCCTGTTAGTCTTGTTCCAACCGCCCGATCGAGTGGTACTACCCCACCCACTCTCTCTGCCCTCCCCTTTTTTTTCTCTCTCTGTTTTTTCTTCTTTTCTTATCTTTTCAGTAGATTTAATTTTGTCTATTTATATTTTGTAGAAATCTTTTTTTTCTCTCTTTTTCCATCGTTTTAATTGTTTAGTCGAGTGCGTGCGAACATTTTCTTTTCTGTGTCAAATTGTTTTTTTGAATTTTATCGGGGCCGGTCGTTTTATTCCCCAATCATTTTTCTTCCTCTTATTGTAACATCCTCGCTGTGTGTTGAATTTGATTGTGTGTTACCGCGAGTGTTTCGTCGTGGTTTCGTTCGCACGAGGAAAACAACAACAAAAAGAATTCAGGACGCCAAATTATCTCTCATCCACAGCATCTGTGAGAAATTCCATTTCATCAGACACCTGCATGGGAGGAGGTGACGAAAGCTGATGAGTCAGTTCTTATACATCTGTAGAATTGGCTGGAATTTTTATTTTGACTGGATCGTCCACGACACACCCACACACGACCGGCCCCATCCCCAAATAATAATCAAGTAAGATCAGATAATATTGAACAAAATGCCGAAATCATCGTCTTCGTCGAGCGAATTGCATTTTCGTGGATCGTTGCGCGACGCGGCCACCAACAAATCGCCGCCTTGTAAACTCCATCGCGGATGCAGCGGCCATTTGCACGGCCAAGGAGTTTTGAAAATCAAATCCAAAGTCGATCCGCCGCCATGTCAACGAAGTTTGACGACGTCTAGAGATTCGAGATCTTCCAGTGGATCGCCCGTCTGTTACGACAGGGCCTCCCCACTCTACTCTGATCGTCACAACAACAACAACAACAACCACACGACAGACATAAGTTCGAGAATGTCTTACAATGTCTACAACAGCAGCCGAGAAACGGACGACAGTTGTTACAACAGCAGCAGTGATGTGGAATCGTCGCCCATCAGGAAGAAATCCATGCTCGGATTGGGTAAAGTCCTTCCGGCCGCCACAGCCGAATGTAAATCGATTTTACCTCCACGATCGCCACCGAAATTTTTGGCATTTTCAACACGTTCCCTATCGTCGTCGACTTGTTCGTCTGATCAATCGTCATCGTCGAGATATTCGGGCAGTCCATCGCCGGGCATTCACGACACGTACAACAATCCATTGCAATGGCCATTTTCAGCAGCTGCTGCGGCTGCAGCTGCAGCTTCGTCCGGCCTTTACTTGGAAGAGGTGAGCGAAGAATTAGATGACGACCTTGACCAATGGTCAGATCACCATCACAGCAACAACAACAACAACAACAGGCGTCCGAGTCCGAGTCCAAGTCCGTGCTCCACTTTGGCCTCTTCCACTTACGAGTCTTCAATAGATCAAGGCCGTCGACTGGCAATGTCACCTCACCAACTGAGACATTCGACCGCCAATCGGTCGCCATACACGGAGAGAAATCGTCCGTCCACTCACTCCAGCAAGTCGACAATACAAATTCCTATAAGGAGGTCCACTACTGTGAATGGCCCTGGATCGTCCAACAAAGGAGCCACTACCACCAACAACAGCAACAACAACAAGAAAAAGACGGAGAGAATCACATCGACGCCAACGACGTCGACGCCTTTAATAAAAAACAAACGAGTCGCCGATTTGAAGAGTGGCGGCGTCGGTCAACCGTCGTCAAGATCTTCGTCTCCCGGTCTGTCGCGACAAAATTCCGTCAATTCATCCAGAAGTTCGTTGAACAGCCAAAAGACGACGACGGATTCTCCTACAACAACATCGAAACGTTTAGCGCTGACGTCCAATTCCAAACAGCGAACGATTCCAGCCAAACCCAAATCTTCGACCACGTCGTCAGTCGTTAATAATAAAATTGCCAATTCAAATCGAACGGGATCGAAACAGCTCACGTCATCTAATCCCGAACTGAAAAAGGCTGAAGAAAAAGAGGACGAAGAGGAGGTAGTAGTAGATTAAATTTCCATTTTAAACTTTCTTCTTCTTTTCGGTTGGAAATTGTTGAGTTCTCCACCCTGAGCGAGTCGTCGATTGTTTTTTAGTGCTCGACGGGGCGGCCCGTCTCTTATTTCCTTATCGAGTCAAACAACAAAACGAAGCAAAAAGTTTTTGAAGTTGATTCGTTTTGATTATTCCTTGTTCCTCATCTTCTTTTGTCTTTGATGATGAAAGATGATGATGATGATGGCTGGGTAGAATTTGGTTTCGGTCCAGCGGCATATCATCATCATCTTTACACACAGCAAAAGATGAAAACATTTGATCCTTCCTGTTCCTGGGGATGGCAAATGACTAAAAAGAACAGAAAAGAAGGTGAATAGATAAGAAGTCGAAAACAACGGGAACGAAGAGAAACGCAATTCATTTTCTTGTTTACTCGTCAAAATGGGCGACACAAATGTGTCAACTGCCGTTGAGTTATACAAATTTTTTTGGTCGTCGTTCCGCCGACGCCCAAAAAAAACATTTTTACCAAATTTAAGTTCGTCCTGGTTATTTTTCTCTCTTTTTGTTTTGATTTAAAACGTCGGCCGTTTTGTTTTTGGTTCTTGTCGGGAGAGATTTGTGCATTGGAAAATAGGAAAAACAACAACAACCAAAAATTGAATGTTGTTGTTGTTTCCCTCCTTTTGTTTTAGCGCCGGCCTTTTTTCTTAAAAAGAGAAAAGATGGATTGAATGCCGAGACACGGACGCTGTTTCTTTCTTTCTTTCTATCCTTTTTGGCTCGTTTTTTTCAACGAAAAGGATGTGAGACTAACACATCCTGACGTAGACGGAAGAGACGGTACCGCGCTCGCACACGGCAGAGGTTAGTGGGAGGGACACGACCACCCAACGATGCCCATAAAAGAGAAGAGTCTACCGTCCAACCAATGTCTCGTTACATGGGGGATTCTTTTGTTCTTTTCTCTTTTGTTTACCTTGTTAGGGACCGACGGTCGACGAAACGTGAAAATGGTCAGAAAAAGAAAATCACTCATGAGAAATGGTGGGAATAAAATATCTGGTAGGAAATGAAGGGAAAAACAAAAAAACATTTTGCTTCTTTTATTTTTTGAAATAAATCCTGCCAACGGCACACACGGAACATCAATATAATGTAATGCAGTGCGTTCACGTACTTTATCTGCGTTTGATTTCATGGGCAAGGGTGGGAAGAGTTTCCGTTTCCAGGTGGTTCTTTTTGTATGGATGGATACGTGTAGATATGGGTGGGGTAGAGAGCGTCTAACCTTAACCTTCCCCCTGCTGGAGTTGATTTTGATTTTTTTTCTCAATTGGTCGTCGTCGTGACTTTTGTTTTTAACGAATTTTCTTTTCCGAAAGGAATTGCTGACATGTCGTCGTTGTTGTCTGGGTGGAAGTCGATGATGTAACTTTTAATGGGTGGAAGAGAAGGATGGCCACTTTGGTACACAACCCCACACACGAATAACATTAGACGGATAGTTACCGGGCGGGGGAGAGAAACAGGAAACGAGCGATGACGTACGTCGTTATTCCTCGTCTTTTTTCTTTTGTTTTTATTTTAGAAAAAAGTTCACATATTCTCTCGGTACACGTCGACTGTATTTACATTAGTCCCGCGTGTGTGTTTTTGTTTTTCTTGTTGTTGTGGTACGTGGACAAGTGAACGGACGATATAATAACCAAACCTGGGGGGAAATCATTAAAATGCTCCTCAAAAAGAAGAAGAAGAATGAAGCCGTCGGCTATCAACAACACATGGGTGCGGGATTGCGGCTTTTCGAAAGAAGAAAAATAAAAACGCCGCCAGGACTTGAGAATCAAAAATCAAAGAGAAGAAGAAGAAGAGAGGGGGAGAGAATCCGTTTTTTCGACGATCGTGAATGGAATAAGATTATCAAATAGAATTGAATATGGAAGGGAAAAAGACCTTCAAGTTGTTTTTAGGGGAGAGAGAAGAACTTTCGATTGAAAATGTTGTGTGTGACCCACTAAGAGATCGTTGCCATTCGTCGTTTCTAAAAAAGTTGTCATCTCTCTTTTTTTAAGGTTTTCTTTTGGGGTGATTGTCGTCACACGTTAAATTGGGTTGGGTCACTTTCACCTGCTGCTGCTGCATTCATGGCTTCTTCTTCTTCTTGTCTCTCTCCCATTGTTGTTGCCACGATGACAATAAGCCACTTAGCTCCCCCTCCATTTGGTGTTTGTTTTTGACGTTTCCATGACGCAGCAGCAGCAGAGACTTTCTCTCGTCTCATCTTCTTCGTCTATAGACGAACAACTTTTCAACGCCTTTCATTGACACATGCACCACCAGACGGATAGACAGCAGGACGAATTGAGTAGCACAGGGGCCTTGAAAGTGATAGTCCCCACTTCTCTAGACTTCTTTTTAGTGTAGTACACAACAACTGTGGGCGTTGTCGTGAGTGGGTTTTTGGTATTTTATTTTATTTTTTGAGCGATAAGAGACGGACGAGCTGTTCAAATATGGAAGGCAAATGAGATGAAAGAACAGAGCGGAGGGGGTTGCCGACAAGTTTTACAAGCCCAAGTTCATTAAATAAGAGTTGCGTGAAAAGGTCCTGCTGGGTTAACCCCCCATCTCTACACGCTCATCAAGTTCTCATGGCACTCGGGACTTGGGGTCCGAGAATAAATAACAATCTCATTGTCTTGTCGTTGATATGTAAATTTCTTGCATTTAAAAAAAAAAACAAGGAAAAAGAAGGTGGGAATTGTTGTTGTTACTTTTCATTAAAATCTCCTCCCACTCTCTTCTCTGGAGAGTCTTCACTTTTAATGGAAACCTTAATTAATTAACGGCTATTTGTTTTTTTTTGGAACGCCAGGCCAAATCGGATGATGAATTGACCAAGGAAAAGGAATGGATCGAATCGGGACGCGTCTGGTTACAGCACAGGGATGGATTCACATCTGCCCGTCTTCATTTGGAGCCCATCGGCGAGGAATCGGTCGGCGAAGAGTTAGGACGCGTCCGTTTGAAATTGGATTCAACGGGTGAAATCGTTTCGGTTGACGAGGATGAAGTCGTCAAAGCCAATCCGCCACAATTCGATTTGGCCGAAGATTTGGCCCAGCTCAGACATCTCAACGAAGCGTCGCTACTTCACACGTTGCGATGTCGATACGCCGCCAGTTTACCGCACACCTACGCCGGACAGAGTCTGGTCGTCATCAATCCCGTCACACCTCTGGCCGTCTATTCCGAACGGGTAATCAATACCCAAACAATTGATCAATTGGATTTATAAAATTTTTAACTTTTTTCTTTATAATTGGCCAGATGATTCAATTATTTCGCGGATGCAAATCGGAAGATATGCCGCCACATATTTACTCGTCGGCTCAATCGGCTTACCGTTCCATGTTGGCCACTCGCTGCGATCAGTCGCTCATCTTTGTCGGACGCAGCGGATCCGGGAAATCGCACAATTTCCGCAATTCCTTGCACTACCTCTGTCTGGCCGCCGGATGTCCATCGAAAATCATCACAGTCGAAAAGCTCAATTCCATTTTCCTTTTGCTGGAAGCATTCGGCAATTGCCGGACGAGCCTCAATAGCAACGCCACACGTTTCACCAACATTTTCTCGTTGGATTTCGATCAGTCGGGACAAATTGCTGCCGGTTCCATCCAGGTGTTGATGCCGGAACGGGAGCGAGTCACACGTCGACCGGACGGCGAACCTTCGTTCAACGTTTTTTACGAACTGGTGGCCGGTGCGACGGGCGAATTGAGACGCTACTTGCAACTGGACAGCGTGAGTACGATGGCCGAACCGTGCGCTTATATGACGCCGCTCGTCTCGGCAGAAGATCGCCAAAAGGCCGCCGTCAGTTACGCCCGTCTCGTCGCCGCTCTGGAATCTTTGGGCGTGGCCGAAACAGACAGTCGATGCATCTGGTCCATATTGGCCGCCATTTACCATTTGGGAGTGGCTGGAGCTATGCGAGGTAAACACCACCCCATCACGTTTTTTCAAGAAGAAATTATGATGTGTTATCGACTCATTAACACTTTGAAATTGTTTCTTTCTTTCTCTCTCTCCCATTTTTAATTGGTTGGGCAGGTGTTACCAACAACAAGATCGTTTTCGCTCGTCCAGCTGCCGCCCAGCGTGCCGCCATTCTCTTGGGAATCGGATCGCTGGAAGAACTGGCCCAGTTGGCATTTTACGCCGCACCCGTCCAGGGCGGTGGAATGATGAACGGACGCTCTTCTTTCCGCACAGGATCACCCGTCCATCACAACGCCGACAGCACCAAATTATCCATGGCCGATAAACATCTGGATCCATCCGAGGCTTTGGAAGGTTTCGCCCAGGGTCTCTACGTGGAGGCCTTCAGCGCATTGGTGGCCTTGATTAATCGATCGATTTCCTCGACGGCCCGCACCATCAGCTCCATCGTGGCCGTCGACACTCCTGGATTCCAAAATCCTGGCACCACATCGACGCCCACTGGAGAAAAGGCGGCCACTTTTCAGGATCTTTGTCACAATTACACGCAGGAGCGTCTGCAGCTCCTCTTTCACGACACGCACATCACAGCCCAGCTCAATCGATACGCTCAAGAACACATCGACATCACAATGGAAAGCGGAACTGGAGAGGAGGAAATGCCATCACCGGAGCCTCTGGTCGACATGTTGGACAGGGCACCGCAAAGTGCCGTCGCTCGCGCTCAATCGGCCACCAATTTGCGCGACGTTGAACGACGAGGATTCCTCTGGCTGCTGGACGACGAGGCTCTGGTGAGCACAACGAGCGAAGACGAACTGCTGGACAAATTGTCGGCCATGTACAACGATCGAGTGTTTGAGAAACTCTTTACACGACCGGAAGGCGTCGCCTCTAGGAAACAATTGATGATCCATCACGGCCAGGGAACCAACAGCGTCCTCTACGATCTGGACGGATGGTTGAAATCTGCCCGCGAGATCCCCACAACACGAAACGCGTCCGTGGCTTTAACGGAATCCACTAAAGAAGAAATGGCGTCGCTGTTTCGATCCTGTCGCGGTCCTTTGCCGACGACGGTGAGCGGATCGGTGGCCGGAATCGAAGGAAGCCAATCACTGCGCAGAGCGTCTAGCATCCGACGCACGTTCACCTCTGGCACGGCCGGCATCAAACGCAAATCTTTGGCTCTTCAGTTGAAATTCCAAGTGGTCAGTTGTTTATTGATTTTCCCGAGTTGTTTTTTTGCAAGGTTTGAAATAATTGGATTTGCCCTTTTTCCTTTTATTTTGTTTCTCAACACAAAAACAAATAAAAAATGTATACAGGATGGTCTGATTGAGACATTGCGACGTACGAAGCCTCGTTTCGTTTATTGTTTTATCCCGAACCATCGGGCCGGTTTGGTGGATCTGAGCTCATCGACTTTTGCTGCCAACGACGACTCCCTTCAAGTGCCTTTACTACGTTCACAGGTAAAATAAAAAACACCAAAAATTCAAATGAAATCAAAACAAAAGTCAAACGTGTCAAATGACATTTTGATTGTTTTTTTTTTTGGCCCAGTTGCGAGGATCTGAATTGCTTCCAGCCATCCGATTGTACAGACAAGGATATCCGGATTACATGCCACTCGGTGAATTTGTTCGCCGTTTCAACGTTTTAGTGGCACCCGACGCGTTGCCGGCCTCTCTCCTGACGGGTCTCAACAGTTCAACGGCCAGCGAGAAACAAGCGGCTGAAATTCTTTTGCTTCACATCGACATGGAACGTTCATCTTATCGTCTCGGCCTTAGTCAGGTGAGTCTCTTTTTCTTGTTTCATTTCTGCACGGAAGATGTGATAGATGGATGGATATATCACGGAAGCAGATGGAAATCAAAAGATGTTTTGGTCCGTGTCTAATTGTCGGCCTTGTTTGGTTAACGGTCTCCTCCTTGCCGGGAATTGCGATACCAGCCAATCATCGTCAATGGCTTTTCTGATTGTGCGGTCACAATCTCAAAATATTATCAAACCCTGGCTAGCAAAACTCATTTATTTAAAAAAGAAATGCCTTGACTGAATGAGTTAGTAGAACGGGAAATGGGTGGTCCGTCAGCTGACAATGGTAATCGAATGAGTATCAAATCGCGTCCATCCGTGACATGATTATTATCTTTTTCTTTTTGCGCCATTGAGAAGATGAAGAGAAAAAGAAAAGAGAAATGGAGAGATGGCCCTTTTATTTGTTGTTATTTGTTTGTTTTGATATTTCTGAGGGGGGACGTAATTGTCTGAGAATTGATTCCGATTCGGTTGGTTAACGGCCTTCCGGCTCTTCCATTTGGCGTATTGGTGTCGGTGGTGGACATTAATGTCACCTCGTTCCTCGATTTTTGTGTGTTGTTTCATCGACGAAATGACGTCATTCAGACAAGTGGGATGGCAAAAGTGTGTGTGACCGAAGAATCGATTGCCCAGCAGTAAAAAGAAACGAAGAAATTATGCAGAAAAAAAAAAGTGGCTCGAGGAGTAAACCAAGGCATCGGCGTAATATTTTGGGAACGAACGTCAGCCGGCTAGCGCCAAGCCACTGGACTGGTTGATGGACAACAATTGCCCAGTCGATTGTATAGTCCAGTCAACCACTCACTCTTCTTTATATTCGTTATTGCCTTTTTCACTTTGGCTTCTCTTCTCTTCTCTTTTTGAAAAAAAAAAAGAGAAAAAGGAAGAAGAAGAGATTCTCACGTTGGCGTCCGTCCCGTGAAGTTGTCCGGTCGACAACCCTTTTCTTTAGGGGAGGAATCCACCATTGAGAAGAAGCGAAAATAAGAAACGAAACAGCAGCCGGGCATTAAACGGAACGTGGCAACTACCTGTGGCTATAAGTCGTCGTGTGTCCAACGTTGAGCCACACAACTGCATGCCCTTGAGGGGATCTCTAGAGGAAATGTGGGATGGAAGTCTTGTGTGGGAGGTGGGTGGGTGTAGGAGGAAAGAAACCCAAAATTAATGAGTCGACAAGGGAAAGAAGAAAAAGGAGAAGAAGACTCTTATCGTCATGCCAATCGGCCATTTTCAAGAGTGTCGGATGGAATCGTCGATAGACAAGACGTGTCGTGTGCGTGTCCAGTTTCATCCACCCGTTTTCGCAACACATTGACAAGTTTAACATAACATAAAATGAGGATTTCGACGTCCAGTTGGAATTTGACGGCCAATTCTATTCAACATCATCATCAATCCATGGACAGTAATCGAAGAGTCAGCAGAGAAAAGGATCGAGGAGGTGTCACCACACCGGTTGATCCGTTGGATTTAGTTCCGGCCGTGGCCGATCGTATCAAGGCCTTTGAAGATTTGATTCGACGATCCAACAGATTTGAGACAAACAACGACGATGACGAAAACAACATCCGGAAGAAAAGAAGCCAATCGTGTCCGGCTCGCAATGGAATGCCCATCCATTCTACGGATAGCAGCAATAACAGATCCCTACAGACATTCCATCAGGGAATGCATCCGCAAAAACAACTTTTGAGACGCACTGGATTGCTGGACAATGGCAACGGACGCAACGGCAGTCATTTGAGTTTATTCAATTGTGGAAGTACGACGTCGTCGTCCGGTTACACATCGACAACTCCTCCCAGTCCCGAGCCGGAATTGTCACCGAATCGTTACATTTTCTTGACTGCCCAGCCGGCGATGGCTGGCCGTTTCAATAAAGAAGGAGACGATGATGAAGAAGACGAGGAAGAAGAAGAAGATAAACAAATTGAATTGGAAATTTTTAGTCGACATCCGTCGAATGAGAGCGATCGACTCTTCTCCGCCACCTCGAGCGACGACGAGGTGGACGTGGATGAGGAGGATATCGACGACATTCGTTGGAGCGATTTGGAAAGCGAAATGGATTTAGACGAAGTAGTCGACATTCTCATTCAATCGAAAACCTCCAATGAGGTTGGGATCATTTGGGAAACTATTCATTTAAAAAACGAAATGATTATTAAGTTTTCTTTACTTCATTTTTTACTTTTTTAAATATTATCAACAGGTTTTCTTCCGGCCGGGTGTCTTGTCTCAACTGGAAGATCAGCGTGATGAGAAAATCACAAACCGTGTCATCAAATTCCAGGCCCAATGTCGTGGCTTCCTGGCGCGTAAACGCCTGAGCAAACTCAAGGTAGAATAATTTAAAAACTAAAAACTAAAATTTTCTGATATCAATAGGAAATGACATTTATTTAAAAAAAAAAAATCAATATTTTGTTGGATTTATTTTTGTGTGTGTGTAGGTGCAAGATGTTGCCATCCGCTGCATCCAGCGCAACGTGCGCAAACTACAGGCCATCCGAGTGTGGCCATGGTGGCGCCTGATGCTCCGCTTGTCTCCTCTGCTCAACGTTCACCGGACCGAAGAGGAGCTCAAAGCGAGAACGGTAATTATTGTCTTTTATTCTCTTTTCTTAATACAATTATCCTAGCTGGTTGTAAAGCGCTAATTACTATTGTGATTTCGTTTATTTGATTTTTCCTCTTTCCTTGTTGGTTATGATCCGGATTACGCAGGAGGAAGCCGAGAGTCTGCGCAGTAGAGTCACCGCTCTTGAAAAAGAGCGCGCCGATCTCAAATACATCGCCGACCGACTTGAAACCAAGGTAACAATCACACTGAAATCTTCTTTAAATAATTAAAGAATCCCAAAATTTGGGCTATTACTCACGAGTCCCACTACGTCCCCCACCAAACTATATAGCGCCGTATCTTTTTCCTCTTCTGTTGCGATACACACGAAATTTGTGGGTTGGCTGTTGGCCAGTAGTGTCGGTAACGGTGGCCATTGAATGACGAGAACGACGACAAACTGGCAACGTGGTTCTTTCTCTCTTTTTGAAAATAACTCGACGACGACGAGATATTTTTTTTCTTGTCACCGTCCCAAGGCGGAAATAATCCCCAGGTTGATAGGACGTCGCCAATCGATTCCTCCTCCGCTCTACAAAAACAATCGGAATGTTCCACCTCTACAACAATTTCGTCTTTCCACGGGAACTCTGTGGCTTTTAGTTTTTGTAAATGTCGTTGAGAAATTCATGAGAGGAAAGAAATGCGTTTGAAACTGGTAGAGGATCTTCTTGGAATATTAAAATTGTGTCGGTCGGCTAAAAAGAAGAGACGATGAACAGATAGAAAAAAGACAAGAGTGAAGAAAGAGGAAGAGACCTGACACCTATAAATAGTAGTGTGTGTTCTGTTGTGCCTGCATACTCTAGTTAGAGGTTAGAGAACCGTGCAGCTTCCCCCCCCCCCCCCCCCCCCCCCCGTTCACAGAGAAGAAGATGCAAACGTCATCGCTGCAGCGCAAAGTGAAGTTGAACTCGAGCCAAAGCCACACACGAGCGTACACACACAAAAAAACTAAACAGAAGGGCCCTCATCCATCTAGAAAAAGGTTTTTCTCTGTGTGTATCCCTGCGTGTTTTGTCCCTTTCACAGTTGTTGTTCATGACTCGTGCCGATCAAAAGGCTCGTCGCTCCTTCTTCTTCTTCACTCTACAGTTGCTCCTTTTTGAATATTTTCGCCAGTGTTTATTCCTACCCTCGTTGGCTCCTCCCATTTGATCACATTTTTGCACATCCATCGGATTATTATTTTTAAAATGAGCTCATTGTCCTCGCACTTGTCGTCCAAACGTCGACTCGAAATCCAAGCAGAGCGCGATCACAGTCAAACGCAACTCTCATTGGCCCTTTCGCCCGTTCTAACGACCGGCTATTATAGCGAAACGTTATCGCAGTCCGTCTCGTCCAGGCGATCGTCATCTCATTCTCAACATCAGCAACATCGTCGATCTACTCCGCCACCGGCTCCGCTATCGGCTCGTGACGAAGGTGTCGTCATCCAGGCGGGAATGAGTTTCGTTTTGGGACACAAAGCCGTTCGATCCGCTTCCGTTTCGGCTATTGGTGGTGTCGTCGGGTCCGGCAGTGGTCGTCCTAGTCGTAGTTCAACAACATCCGCCGCCACTGGTGTCAGGCAACATTTTCGTCCACTTCCGGCTCACACAATGGCCGACACGACGTCGTCGCTGTTGAGTCGGGCCATCCGCGATTTTCTAGGACGCACTGATCACGTCATGAACGAATGGAAACATTTGGGCAAGGAAGGAAGTGGAGGTGTTCAACGATCCCGTTCATCGACCCGATCCTACGCGGCTCCTCAATCGGGGGGACATCGTCGATTTTCTGCCCGTTCCTTGTCGAGCAGTCGCTACTCGTCGTCCGACAGTCCGTCGTCGGGCAATGAATTTGTGGTGGTCGGTCCGTTTTCACGAGTGCCCAGTTTCCAGTCGGTTCGATCGACGGCCGACACGGATTTTGGCTCTTGTCAAGATCTCAATGACTACGACGAGGTTTTTCCTATTTTTCTCTTTCTCTTTTACCAATTTCCCATCCGTTTGAAAATCGAAATCGTTTGACACGCTCGGCTGGTGGCCGTTGATCCTGTGGGCGAAGAGATTCACGTATATGATCCGTTGCGCTTTGTTAGTCTTCGTGTAAAATTCCCCCATATATACGATAAGGCCTTTTATTTTTATAAAAATAGTTTCCAGGGAATCGTAGAAATGTGAACAAGAAAGAAAAATCCAATAAAAATTGGCTTGAACTGAACCCACGAAAGAACGCAGATCAACAGCACACACACACACAAATTATTGTGTTCGTGATGTAGTTCCTTGACTTTGCCAACCCATCCCGGTGAATTGGCTCTTTGCCCTTTCCGCTATCTCAATCATTCGTTTCATTCTCCTTGTTTTTCGTGAATTTCTTTTTTTAAATTTCAAAATGAAATGATGGAACAAAAAACTTGGAAATTTGCAAATGTGCGCAGACTATAAAAATAAACGCGTGACGTGTTGGTTGTTTGTTTTTGTTGTTGTTGTTTCACAGGTCAGCGAATTGACTGCCGACTTGGCCGAGGAACACTCGACCGCAATTTTGGCTACAGAACGTCTCGAAGCTGAAACGGCCCAAAGGATGAAACTGGACAAGGAATTTGGCGAGCTAGAAGTCCGTTTGTTTTTCATCATTTTTATTTTTTTTTTAAATGGTTGGTATTCATTTTGTTGTTGATTTTTCTAATTAGGCGAAATTCCGTAAATTATCGGGCGATCACGAAAAAATGGAGATGGAAGTGCTGTTGAATCGCTCGGCCGGCCTGAACGGCAGCGGGAGCGAGTACATGATGAGCGCGGCGGAAGACGACGAGGACGACGACGACGGTCAGCCGAACGTGTACCGTCAGAAATGCGAGCGCATGTCGCGTGAACTGGAACTGGCCAAACAGCGGCTGGCCCAGCAGCACGAAGACGATCTGGAGCAAATGGTGACGCTGAAGAAACAATTGGAAAAGAAACTCAACGACGCCTACGAGGAAGTTGAAGAGCAACGTCAAGTCGTGGCCCAGTGGAAACGCAAGTCACAGCGACTGGCCGCCGAACTGAGCGACACTCGTCTCCTTCACGAGGATCAGACCAACCGCAACGCCGTTCTCGAGAAGAAACAGCGCAAATTCGACACGGAATTTCAATTGCTTCAGGACGAATTGAGACAGGAGCGAGCCAATAAGGAGAGAGCCAATAGGGAAAGAGATGCCGCCATCACCGACAAACTCACATCCGAACAAGCACTTCAGGTACAATCTAAACAACGCATTTCGAGTCGAACAGTTGTGGTGGTGGTGGTTTATTGTTGATATGATGAAAAGAGAAAACGTTTTCAAGCCAAAACAACAACAACTTGATTGCAAAAGAGAATGTGTGGGTACCCGTTGTTGATGATACGGCAGGAAGAAACTGACGGGACTTCTCGTATGGCATTCCAAGAGTTTTTCCACTTGAGAATAGATGCCGACATCATTTAGAGTTCTCATAGAGAGAGAGCTAAGGGAAAAATGCAATGGGAAAAAAAACAGAACAGCAGAGATACCAGAGACGTTGGATTTTGGGGTACAAGGTCGAGTGGAACGAACATGATCAGACATATAACACGTGTCAGTCGTAATAGAAAAAGGCAATAGAATAAGAGGAACACAATTTATGTAGTTTTCTCTCAATGTGTCCAGCTCCTATTTTGGCTTGTTTTGTAGTGTACCATTGCCTCGGGGTTTCTTGCGGTACCTTGACAACCATCGCACAGATATAGGCGCTGCTCCTCCTGTTTGTATGTGTGTTAGGGGAAAACACACACACACGGTAACCCCTCATGAGTTCAGAGGGTGGAATTCAGTTGGCTTCAGACGTTTGGATTTAAGGGTGACGCTCGCAGTCAACAACACACAAAAGTTTTGTTTTGTTTTTCCTGGCCTGACGTTTGTTTGTTTGTTTGTTCTGTGTGTGCGACATCATGCCTCAGTTTTACGTAGGAACACAATCTGTGTTTTTCTTTTCCTTGCATTTGGCCTTGACTCGGTGAATATTTAATCAGTTTTTTCTCTTTTCTCTCCTACAGAGTGTTCAACTTGATTTGGAGATGAGGGGCGAACGGCTGGCAGCCCTGACTAAAGAATTAGACGAAATGACCACAGAAGGTCGATCCGATGCTGACATGGCCGCTATTAGGAGAGCCAAACACGAATTGGAGATGAAAGTCAAAGATCAGGTGAGAATATCATTGTTTTACGATGAAATGATCAAGCTTGACTCACCAGCAACTTTCCTTTTTTTGTGTGTGTGTGATTCATGTAGGAGGAGGAACTTGATGAATTGGCTGGTCAAGTTCAATTGCTGGAGTCTGCCAGGTTGCGACTAGAAATGGCCATGGAACAGATGAGGAAGGAGAATAAGAAAGAACTGGCCCAGAGGGAAGAAGAGATGGAGGACACTCGTTGCAGTGCCCAGAAAAAAGTCAAAGGTGTGTTAAAGCGAGTCAATAAACATGACATGCTTCTTCTTTTCTTGTTGTTACCTGGCATTGTTTTTACAACTTCATGTTATGTTTGTTTGTTTGTTACCATGACAGCGTTGGAGGCCCAGTTGGAGAGTGAACATGAAGAGAGAACACTACTGGTCAGAGAAAAGCACGAACTGGAACGCCAGCTGCTCTCCATGGCCCAGCACGCGGCTCACGCAGCCGACGACGACACGATCCACAAGTTGAAACGCGACCTGAAACGCACCAAAGCCTTGCTAAAAGACGCCCACAGCCAATTGGAACGTTGCAGATCTGAGACACCCAGCAAAGTTCTGTTGAGACAGTTGAAAAATCAACTGGAAGATTCGGAATTCGCTCGAACGGCCGCAGTCAAGGGTCGCCAACACGCCGAGCAGGAATTGCTCGAAGCTCAACAGCAATTGGATGAAGCGTTGAGACTGCGCGGTGAAACGGAAGACAAGTACTTGAGCTGCAACAGGGAGCGCAGCAATTATCAGAGTCAAGTCAGTTTTTGGATAATTTTTTGGTTTTAAATGAATAACTTGTTTTAATATATTTTCTTTCTTTTTTTAAGGTGGATGATTTAGAAGTGGAATTGAACGAAGTGATGCGCAAGTACAAAGCTGCCGTGGCTCAACTCAGCGTTGACCAAATCACCCTTCAGGATCAGACTGCTCAACTGATGACCCTGGAACACGAGAAATCTACACTTAAGGAACAGGTACGACCGGTTTGGATTTATTATTTCTTATAGCTAAATATTTGATAACTTATTCATTTTTTTTTGTACGGTTCAATCAACAGGTGGCCGAATTGAGCGCCAGACTCGAGTGCTTGGAGATTGACACAAAGTCTGTCCATACACAAAAACGTATGGAATTGAAATTGAAAGAACTCGAGTCGAGAGTCGAACTGGAGCAGACATCCAAATCACGATTGGAGGTGAGTCTGTCGTCTTTGAACAAACAAACGGCATTTTTTGTTTATTACAAATGCCAACCATTGCTGACATTTACAAACCGATTGACCCGGTTTTGTTGTTTTGTTTGTTTGTTATTTAGACTCAAGTGTCACGACTCAAAGAGATGTTGGATAAGAGCAACCTGGAATTGGATTCGCTTCGCTGCAAGGAACAGCTGTCTCAGGAGAGCAGTAAGCGTTTGCAGCGACAATTGCGTGATGTTCGTGAGGAGTTGACGGGTTCGGAGCAAAGAGACGCCGATACTTCGCAGCAATTGAGAGAATTTGAGCAACGCATCGAACTTTTGGAATCGGAGAACGCCACATTGGTCAAGGATTTGTCGCTGGCCCTGCGCCGGATTGAAGACCTCCAGGTCGCCATGCAAGGCGAAATGGACACTTCGGATTCGGATCAAGATCCCCATTCTGTCGACAGGTTTGACTTTTCACAGAAACCATTGTTTTTTTTTCATTGTTTTTTAAAGAAATGATTTCATTTTGTAGCGACAGCGATGACGATTCAGATACGTCGTTCCACACATTCCTCAGTCAACGCAAATACGGCAGTACTTCTGGTGTCAGTTCGGCTTCGGATGCCCGCCGTCAGTCGCCTACAGGTCTCGACAGTCCGTCCAGTAGTCGCGTTGATTTGACGTAAGCCATCCGGTTTCCTATAACGTGTGACCCCATTCAAAATCTGCTATTGTTATTCAATTTTCGTTGTATTTTGACAGGTCGTCGCTTGACAAACCAGATGACGAATCTATGGCGTGAACAAATGGGAAAAGAACGTCAAAAAATGACCACATTTATCCCCTTATAATATAATATTAATATGGAATTATTTAGTTATTATTCCTTCACCTTCTTGTTCCCCCCAGACTATCCTTTCCACCTTAACTGCCTTTTTTTTCAACTAGCGTCACTACGTGTGTATATATAATTAATTAATTATCGATGAGACAACTCGTTCTTCCCTTTATCTACCATCCGCCTTGATTAGCTTCATCGTTGATAGATTAACATTGTTGGTCTTCGTCGCCATTTTTCTTCTTCTGTGTTCTTCCCTGATTTTTTTTTCCCACTTTTTCTCTTGCACCTTTGTTGCTCCAGTATTCAGTTAATTATTATTATTATTCAACCAGCTGCCAATCAGTAATTCTGCCCCTCCTATCCCTAACCCCCCACCCTTTGCAACACTTATGATTATTATTTGATCCGTGTATGATAGACAGACTTGCTCATACAAACAAATTAATATAACGAATTCCCTCAATCCCAAACCTCCCCTCATCCCAATACAAAAAGCAAAAAAAATTAAATCTGATTTTTTTTTTGTTCTTTATGCCCGTTTTGTTTCAACGGTACCAAGAAATACAAACCAATCTAATATTTGATTTTAATTCTTCTTAATGTTTTTCATGGAATTGCATTGAAAGTTGAAATAGGAAAAACTATTAATCATTCGTGAAAACATTGTATATTATCGACTGGTCAGGGTCAGAAAACAAACTTTGTAAGGAAAGGTTTTTTTAAAGTTGTGTTTTTTGCCGTTTTTTTCTGATGATTATAGGAATACTTATCCTCTTTAATTGCAGGGCCTTGAATTAGTTAAAGCACTTATGAAGGGGTACTTATGAGAGGGTAAAAAATATTGTAAATTGTGCTGCTGACGTTACGTTTCAGTTTACGTTTTCTCCGAAGGATTGAGTCGCTACTTGACCATCTCTATATCTCGGAAAGTACCTCGTCATCATTTCGAATAAGTCCGAGTGCGCGTTTTGGAAAGAAAAGGGTGGAACAATTCACTTCAGAACGAGTTCTAGACAGCGATCTGTCAAAGTCATAGAAGGAAAACTCAGCAGCACAGCGATCGCGGCGGCAAGTGTCGCAAGCATATATTCGTCTGCTGGTTGTTTTGACAATTGTCAACAAACGTTTTAGTTGCTGGTGTTGTGAATTATGTGGTTAAAACGTCGTTCGTCATTCTCAGTTTCACAATGTTTTGATTGGAAAATTAGAGCCAGTTTCTTATGGACGATTTCGTGTTTTACATTCACGTGTGCGACTTGTGGTTTTAATGAAGCATACATGAAAATGAATCAAATACTACAAATTGATTCAAGGACAACTTAAGACAAACGTTTTCAAGTAAGTGCCACGTGATAATTGATGTTTATTAGTTAGGAAACAAAGTTCATTCATTAGATTGGCAAAAATCTGATTCGTTTGATCCACAGGGTGTTTTTAATTTACTTCCGGTTTCTAAATGTGCTTCTAGCTAAGTAACCATTGAGCTGACGCAAAAAAGAACCCGATTTTCGTGATCCTCGTTAAAAATGTGGTATAGCTCACGTTTCCATTCAAAATACCCAAAAATCGTCGAAAATCGCAAAAATCGACGTACTTCAGAGAAATTTTTTTTTGGGCCATATCATGGATTTCGTTTAAAATACATCTGCCCTACCTGAAATTTTATGGGGATCACGAATCTGTAAGTTTTTTTATCTCAGCTCAATAGTTGAGGAGCTATCGGTCTATTTCCGGTGTACTTCCGGCCAAAATTGAGTTTTCCAATTTCCCAAAAGTAAAAAGTGAGCTTTGTTCTCCACACAGTATCTATCAATTTAAGCATAGTTTAAGTAAAGAAAAAGTAGTCTATTTATGATTTATTAGTGTTTAAAGAATTGTTGGATTGGCAATCCAGTTTTAAGGATAAGTGTCTAATCACTGACGCTAGATGTCCATCGTTGTTGTTGTTCTTGTCTTTGGAAAATGTCTGTGTCTTCCTCTGTGTTATTTTTTCGATTTATTTGTGTTTTTCTGGATAAATTGAACCATAATTTCGTAAGTAAGTTAACTAAGAGCTTTACTACATAACTAGAGTTAATATATGTGCCCAAATTCTACTTGAAATCCAAAGAAATTTGTGTAATGTATGTGTTGTCAATTTCAGGTCTGAGAGAACCAGCGTATTTGACTGCTTAATCAACTAGTAGCTCAATGTTCCTAGTTCCTGTTACAATTTCCCCCTTCTACTGCAAAAATACAACTTTGTTACCCAACAGTTGTAGGATTACATGTTCTCCATTGGTAAGCATATTTTTTTGCTCTATCGTGGCGGTTTATGATTACAAGTTTTATAAACATCTGCATCTTGCAATTATCATTTATTTACCGGTTCATTTTTATCTTTGACAGGAACTTCAAATCACAAACAAGGAAGTCTGGAGCAACATGTGAATTTTCTACCATGGAAATATCCTCTTTTATTCACACCTGCACATCACAACTGGAAGCTATGGTGCATCAAAAAAAGACCGCCTAGAGTGGATGGAGGTAGTTTTAATTTGTTATTTGCTGTTAGTGTGGATTTAAATGCTATCTGTTGCTTATTCAGAAGAGAAGACTCATCAGTTAGCTGAAAATTCCTAAGGATGCTGCTGACCTGCACCAAAATCTATCAAATGTAAGTTATTTTGGAAACTAAAATTTAGTTCATGTTGATAGCAGATGAAAAATGAAAGATGAATGATTCTTTTATTTATTTAGTTAAAGGATTGGTGTGGTCGGAACGCTGTGGTGCCCCACAACTTGTTCATCGTGGATCATCACATCTGTAGTTCTGCACGTTCAACTTCATCTGTTATTGTTATTGGTATCGTATGTTTTTTTGCTAGTTTACCCGTTGGCTGCCACGCCTTTGTTTCCACCATGTTAGCTTGTTCCGCCGAAAGGCGTGTCTTAGTGTGCACCATAGGGACTTCCCCCTTGTCGATGCGGTGGTGGGTTGTAGATGCGTGCACGCTATTTACTACTCCCATCATCGTGTCAGCCCGGACTTGTCAGCAATGGCAAGTCCCACCTTGGTCTTGGATCCTTCTGACACGACGTGTAGAATGAGTAGTAGAAGAGCAACTTACGAGTTGCATGGCGTGGCAGCCAACGGGTTAACTATAAGTGTATTATTATGTGTATGTATGTGTTGTATGTAACTTGATGTAAAAAAGTGGTGGAATTGTGGGTGGAGGTGGGATTAATAAAACACAATTCAATATTATTTTTCCTTGATTTTATTATTGTACTCAAACAAGGTACTCATGTTAGATATTTAAACAGTGACTATAACATTGTTAAATTATAGCCATGGAATTTGCAGCACCAACATACGTAATTCATACTTTCATTACTTCCAACAAATTGTTAAGTGTTACCACACGATCTTCATTACAGGCTACACACTTCAACTATAAGACATTAATGTAAATTTTTGGAAGCTAAGACATACTACCAGTCCTTAAAAGAGCAAGTTCTGATTGGAAATTTCAGCTGACTATTTCTACGCAACATTTCGAAACTATGCCAAATTTGTCAAGCGATGATCAATTATTCAAGAGTGCGATATACATTTTTAATAATAAAGAACAAAGAAACAAATATGAAATAAAAATACAAAAAAATTCGCACCACTTAACTTAAATGTACCTCTTAGCAAAATTTAAGTTGCCAATGGAACAAACTATCCGACGAATTTGGCATGCAGAATTTAATTTTTTACTTCGTAAATAGAACGATTGCAACAATGAAAAATTTACCGGTAAAGATTGAACATCTACGATAAATAGCTGACGTTAAGAGGATCAACTTCTACATCACCAAAAGTTTAAATTTATTTGCGCTAAGGTAGCATACGTGAGAAGAATCTGTTTCAAAATATATAACAATGATAAACCCAAACTCTATCAACTTGTAATAAGAATCGTTTCCTGCGGTGCGAATTTGATAGAAATGGAAATGGTTTATGTTGTTATACACTTGCGATACTGAAACTTCAACCAATATTAATAAATTTAGTGATTTTAACTTTTCATTAACACCGCGTTCTAAACAGAAAAACAAAATTTCTATAATCTCGAGTTACAAGCTTCATAAGATTTAACTAGTCCCTTGAAGCTTATAACTTTCCTTTCAGGCCAGTTTACTATCCCTATTTGTTTTGGAAATTCCTAAAAGAAATTACTTATTTGTCGCATGTTTACTGTCGATTTCTGTCTTGCCTACTGTAATTGTCCAACAAAATGTAAAATAATGCTTAAGTTCGGTCGAATAATGCAAAGTTGACAACGGAAAATGATAGCGGCGCCTTGCAAGATTGATGTTCCATACCAGGTCAGGTGCAATATCGTAAATCGATCTTAATGATTTTAATGGTTGAAAATAAAATGATTCATGTTGAATATGAAAGTGATCCTTCTGCTACTGAAAAAAACAAAACAAAGAAAAACACATAAATAAATAAATAATAAAGTAAAAGTGTTAACACGTGAAAACTGAAAAATAACATTGTATCTTAAACCCACGTCACAGGACTACTAGGCTAAAATATGTTATTAATGCAAAAATGTAGATCATCAGCAACTGAAAATTTGCCTTAAACTGTACCATTAGTCGTATGCCTACGGATTTATCGTTTTCTACGAGATACTAAACCTACCCTAATAAATTAATAGAAAACGCAACAAGACGAAGTATTAACACTCCACAGTCTCCTACGACCTGAGAAACAACCAGGAATTCCTGAACGATCCTCGCGCCTATCAAGAACGTTCGAGTTCAAGTACAAAAATAAACTCCAAACTGAAACGGCAACAGCAAAGAATTCCCAACTAGAACACAAAAATAGTTATTACTCGAGTCGACAACAGAAAATCCCAAACAAAGCAAAGAAATCAAAGTTCCAACTGGAACAACAAGGAGATGCTGGAATGATCTCTCATAACCAAGGAAACAATAAGGAGAAAAAGAATTTTGGAGAAAAGATAACTAAAAAAAGTGAATCCAAGTTATCAATCTTGTTACCTCCTAGCTTGTACTTAAAGTACCCAATTAAAATTATGTTCTGGTCTAGTCAAAATAGTGTGAGTTAAAACAGAAAATTTTCAAATTTGGAAGAAATTAAGTCAAAAGTACACTAAATTAATTTGTAAAAAGATAACCTGGCCCAAATCAATAGATAGAACCTAGCAAGATTTCCCATTCTCTGCACAGATAACAAGAAAATAGTGAAGAGTATTTGTTTGAACGAGAGAGTGAAATGACCACATCTCAATTGGTCACCATCTCCTTAATCTAAAAATCAAAGATCACATTACTAATGTACTTCAAGAAAAAGAACTGGAAATCCAAAAGCAAGTCAAAACTTAAACTGCCCAAGATGTTTTACTGGATGGAAAAAAGACGTCACATGGATTCCATGACAAAATTCTAAGTTCAAATGCATACAATTACTATTAATGACAAATTACTAAATTTTCTTTGGCTAAAATAGGTAAGAGGCAAGTTTCTGAAATAAAAAGCTCAAATTCCGAAAACTTTACCCGTTTTAGCAGTGACCAAGGATTTCCCGCCCAATGGCCGCCAAACCATGCCGACATGCCGCCATTCGTTGTGCCTCCTGCAGTCCATGTACTCACATGTAGAAGGCAAAATTGAAGAAAAAATGTTAAATACGCAAAAATGCGACCAACAGCAGTTGTCTTTTAAAATCATTAAAAATTTATTGATACTTTACTTGCTTACGTGGAAAGAATAAACTGACGTTGAATAGAAACTCGATTCACCACTCGAACCATGCGACCACCTTTGTCGACTTAAAGCCATAAATGAAACGATTAACGAAAGCAGACGACTTTATTCAACAGGTAAGGTAAGTGTAATTATATGCCCACTCGGAAGATGGCCTTCGAGGTTAAAATGATTTGAATTTTGGATTGAAATTCATTGATTCAATAAAATAATTAACGAAGTTATGAAACTTAATTATCCAACTTAAATTTAATAACACATTCGATTCATGATGACTCTGACATCAGTGACATATGGCTCTAAAGAAAGAATCAAAATTATTCTGATCAAATTTAATACAGTTTGACAACACCGCTGTGTATTTATTCCATTTTTTTATTAATGGAATTGTCCAAAAAACATCGTCCTGACGTCCTGATTTCAAGTTGTATACAAATTGAACAACTAATTCAATATGGAAAACATATTCATACCAGATGATGTATTTCATTTTCTGGCTACATTTTTAAATCCAGAAGACTGTATGTCGTTTTGTTTATCTGGTGTTTCTCCAGGCTTTACAGCTTTTTATTCCAGAAAACGGTAATCAGAGAACATTGATTAAATGAATATTCGAAAAATAGCCGACATTTGTTATTACCACATTCAGGATTTGGAAACTAAGTCGATGCTTTGGTTTGAAGCCCAATATTTTTCAAGAGTATTTTTCCAAATGTATGGTGTCGTCCAATATCAGTGTTCTTGATCTCAGCCACTGTTTCTGGCTTCCCGAGGATACTCTGCTAGAAGGGTGTTTTTCTTCAGAAATGAAGAACTTGATAGAGCTCAATGTTCTTGATACACAGCTTTCGTTTGTTTCCGTTCTTCTGAAAGTCATGCCCAACTGCCAAGGTTTGACAAAACTCTCTGTCAATATCCCTGAGCAAAAATGGAGAAGTTTAAATATAAAACTTAAAGGTTTTCCTGACACTTATAAGGAAAACTTTAAAAAACTAACACATCTGAAATTGTATTTACTTAATAGTAGCAATCCTTTCATTTGGCTTCTTTTATTCAAAGTTTTAGGGTGAGTTTATTGTTAAAAGCAATATTAACATTATTTGGACACTACATCAGAATTTTTGTTTTCTACAGATGGTGCAGAGATTGTGTCCATCTACATATGGAATTGTTCCAGCCAAAAACTATGACTAATGGTTCTCCACAGGAAAACAACCTGTTGAAATGTGAAACGGTGATTAAATTGTTCTCCGAGTGGAATCTCTACGACGGTTTGAAATGGATGATCTCTTTGAAAGGATTGTGTGTCTTGACTAACCAAACGGATTGTTGCTTTGATGAGTTTTGCCGTTGGTTATTACGTGAACTAAATCCTCCCAACTTGGAGAAGTTGTGGATTCCATCCACCACATTGAGTCTTTCTCCGAGCCAATTCAAACCGGGACCTTCGTTAAAATGTCTTAATATGGGCAGATTAGACAGAGGATTTGATTTGACATCAGTTGATTTTATACATTTGACTCATCTTTCCGGAATTAAAGTCGACTCGGATTTGAAGTTACCGCAATTGCAATTCTTTCGGGGGGAATTCTCGTCATGTTCGGTAAGTGAAATGTCTATCCACTTCATGCTGTAATAAAAGAAAGACATCTATCTAACGTTTCGTCACCGGTAATTTAGGATTTAGATCAATTTTGTGCTAGTCATCCTCAATTGGAGCATTTGCATTTCGATGGTTATGATTTCCCTAATACCCGTAGTCGGAAGAATGGAATGACCTTCAAATTTCATTGGGCGTTGACTAATTTGCAAACTCTAATCTTTAACTACCATCCTCGCCCAGGTTTGATGGATTTCCTTTTTTGTTTAAATTGAAAAAAGAAAAACCTGTTTATCCTCCTTTATCCGATTATTCAGATCTCTTGATCAAATTGATGCATTCGTCTTCAAAATTGGAAGAATTGTACGTTGGAGAACAAATCTTTTGCATTTTCCCTGTGCTTCAACCAAATAACCACCTCTGTGAAGCTTATCGTTCCATATCAAAACAAACGCATCTGAGGAAGTTGACTTTCAGCGGTATAGAATTCACATGTGGCGACTTTCTCCAACAGGTGCGCCTTTACTTTTTGGTTTAGATGCAATTCTCATCAATAATTACGTAAATCATTTTCTTAATGAAGGTGCTAGAGGGATGCAAAAAGCTGGAAAGTCTCCACATCTCTGGCCACTTTGAAGACAGCGAGACATTCCTTGTGGATTTATTGAAATATCTTCCGTTGGCGACCAATTTACGTGATCTTCGAATCCAGAAAAACACCTTCTCTGTATCTCTTTTGAAGGATCTGATTTCCAGCCTTGAATTGTGCTTGAAACTGGAGCGTTTGATGATTTACCAAGCATGGTTTGGTTTGCCATTGAATGGGCGTCATGGGCGTCGTCAATTTAACATTTTTCTGTCCAGCTGTTTAAAAGACCTGATCCATCGATTGCCACAATTAGTGGCTTTTTGTTTCATTTATCCGTTTGATCCTGAAAATTTCGGCCACATTTTTCACCCTTACAGTATATCTTGGGATCCGAAGAACACTGAAAACGTAACTCATCGTCCGTGTTTCTGGTATTACGTTGGACCGTTCAATCTGCCAAAAAATCTTTCATTTCCACGAATCCATTTTCATGAGTTGGTCAATCCTTTTCCGTACATTAACTCGTTTCCCGTGTTCAAATAGTTTTGAATTGTCAAGATTATGAGATTATAACAATTAAAATTGTGATTCGGAGAGAAAGCTATTGTATTTTATGGCTAAATGTGAATACAGAAAACACAGAATTTGCTTAATTTACTTTCGGGTTTATTATTGCATTGTTAATTCGGTGCTTATCGCTAAGTAACCGATGAGCTGACGCAACTAAGAACGCTATTTATGTGATGCTCGTGCAAAATGTGGTATGGCTCATGTTTCCAAAGAAAATTCCCAAAATCGACGATAATCGAAAAAATCGGTGGTTCTAGAAAAATAATTTGATAGAAATGGAAGTAGTTTATATTGTTAAACACTTGCGATACTGAAACTCCAACCAATATTAATAAATTTAGTGATTTTAACTTTTCATTAACACAACGCTCTAAACAGAGAAACAAAATTTCTACAATCTCAAGTAACAAGCTTCGTAAGATTTAACTAGTCTCTTGAAGCTTATAACTTTCCTTTCAGCCCAGTTTACTATCCCTAATATATGAAAGCCCCCAAAATAACTGCTTATTAAAATAACTACTGATTTCTGTCTTGCCTTTTGCCTACTAGTAATTGTCCCACAAAATGTAAAAATAATGCTCAAGTCCGGTCGAATAATGCTGAATTGACAACGGAAAGTGAAAGCGCCTTGCAAGATGTTCCATACAAGGTCCCGTACAATATCGTAAATCCATCTTAATGATTTGAATATGATCGCGATCCTTCTGCTCCGAAAAAAAAAACGAAAACAATCACCAGACACATAAATAACTACACAATAAAGAAGTGTTTAATCCACGAAAATTAACATCGTATCTAAAACCTACGTCACAGGACTACTAGGCACAAATGTGTTATTAATGCCAAAATGTAGATTCTCCGCAACTGAAAATTTGACTTACACTGGACAATTGGTCGTATGCCTACGGATTTGCCTTTTTTCTACGAGATACTAAACCTACCCTAATAAATTAATAGGCAACGCAATATGACGAAATATTAACACCCCAATCTCCTACGACCTGAGAAACAACCAGAAATTAATGAACGATTCGCGCGCCTGTCAAGAACGTTTGAGTTAAAGTAGCAACAAAAATAAACTCCAATCTGAAAAGGTAACAGCAAAGAATTCCCAACTAGAACACAAAAATAGTTATTACTCGAGTCGACAACAGAAAATCCCAAACAAAGCAAAGAAATCAAAGTTCCAACTGGAACAACAAGGAGATGCTGGAATGATCTCTCATAACAAAGGAAACATTAAAAGTATCCAATTAAGATTATGTTTCTAGCTAGTCCAAATAGTCAGAGTTAAAACAGAAAATTTCAAATTTGGAAGAAATTAAGTCAAAAGTATGCTTAATTAATATGTAAAAAGATAACCTGGCTCAAACCGATAGCTGAAACTTAGCAAGATTTCTGAGCACAGATGAAATGGGAATAGTAAAGAGTACTTGTTTGAACGAGGAAGTGAAATGACCGTTTCCTTAATCTAAAAATCAATGATCACATTACTAATGTACTTCACGAAAATGAAATGGAAATCAAAAAGTCCAAACTGAAACTGACCAAAATATTTTACTGTAGGTAAAAAAAGACGTCATATGGATTCCTTGACAAAATGCAATGTTAAAATGCATACAAACACAATTAAGGACAAATAACCAAACTTTTCTTTGGCCAAAATAGCAAAGATGCAAGTTTCTGAAAACTTTACCCCGTTTTAGCAGTGAGCACGTTAAGGATCTCCCGCCAATTCACCATGATTTGTGGCTGCAGGGCATCGTACATGTAGAAGAGAAGGTAAATTTGAAGAGAAAATGTTAAATATGCAAAAATACGACCGACAGCAGTTATCTTTTAAAATTCATTGATTCTTTACTTGCTTACGGGGAAAAAAACTGGCGTTGAAAAGAAAGTCGATTGCTCGAAAAACTACGACTTTGAGCCAAAAATGATTTGAAAAACTAGAGCAGACGATTTATGTTCTGGTCTAGTAAGAAAAAGTTTGAGATCGAGTTAATACAGAAAATTTCAAAATTTAGAGAAATTAAATTAAAAGTATGCCTAATTAACTTTCAATAAAATAACCTGGCCCAAACCAATACTTGGAGCCTAGCAAGATTTCCCATTCTCTGCACAGATAAAATGAAAATAGTGAAGAGTAATTGTTTGAACAAGGAAGTGAAATATAAACCCAATCTTAATTGGTCACAATCTCTTAACTGTAAAAATCAAATACCACATTAAATAATGTACTTCACGAAGCTGAACTAGAGTGACTTATAACTGACTGTCCAAAATAATTTTACTGGAAAGAAAAAAGACGTCACATGGATTTTTTGACAAAATGCAATGTTAAAATGCATAATACAATTGATGCAAAATTACCTAAATTTTTCGTGACCAAAATAGTTAAGGGGCAAATTTCTGAAAATGGAAAGCTCAGATTCTGAAAACTACCCGTTTTAACAGTGAGCACGAAAGGATTTCCCGCCCAATGGCCCTTCATTCCTTGTGCGTCTTCCAGTCCATGTAGTCACATGTAAAAGGCAAAATTGAAGAGAAAATTTTAAATAAGCAAAAATACGACCAACAGCAGTTATCTTTTAAAATCCTTAAAAATCTATTGATACTTTACTTGCTTACGTGAAAAGAAGAAACTGTTGAATAGAAACTCGATTCACCACTCGGGCCACGTTACCACCTTTGTCGACTTCGGGAAAAAAATGAAACGAAAAACGAAAGCAGTTAAGGAGACGACTTTATTCAACAGGTAAGTGTAATTACATGCCCACTCGCAAGATGGCCTTAGATGTTAAAATCATTTGAATTTTGGATTGAAATTCAATAATGATTCATGAACTTAATTACGGAACTTAAATTTTAATAACAAATTCGATCAGAATATTTTAGGTGTTATACTTTTCGTGGTTGTGTTATTTGTCTCTCCATCAAGTTTAACCAATACGCTGATACGGTAATTGTTCATGCATACCTGCTACAGTATTTCAACTACTTATCTCTAAAAATTGTTTTCTGGGCGGGGAGTATTTTATTTAGAGATTCGATCTTGAGACCACTCGATTCAGTTTCCGTCTCCTATTAGACAACACCATCATGTATCTCCGTTCCGCCTTGTTGTTGGCGTTTTGCTGTATGGCCATGCAATGGGCCCCGTCGGAATCAGTGCCTTTTGTTATCCCTTGGTACGGTCGCTGGATTCTTCCGACCGTCGGAGAAGTTTGGCCGAAACCACAGCAGCAAACATCTAGCGAAACCTTCTTCATTTTTAGGCCTACCATGTTTCAATTTCAAGTATACTAGGATTTTGTTTTCTCCTTATAATTTCAAAGTAATATTTCCTTATTCTACAACTGGTTTATAGATAATCGGGGAACGATGTGATATTATTGACGAAGCCATTCGACGTTATTACCAAATCATCTTTTATCCAGGAGCTGCAAGTGCTCCCTTGTCGTACCCTGCAACTCCCATCCAAACCTCACCCCAATTTCGTGCAAGATGATACGCCTGTGGATAGAGGATTTTGCGGAGGATGGATGACAATGATGGATCCGAGGGAAAATCGCCAATGTGTTGTTGTATGCGTCCTCAAACTGGAAAAAAGCAAATCCGACCTGGACTTGAATTTTTTGGGTGGAGCAAATGGAAGGAATGTATCCTTCTACTTTACAAGTGATTGCCATTGTTTCAAAAAAAGTCCCCATCCTGTCGTCAATCTTTCTGGATATGTAGTGAGTGAGCCGCTGAATTTCACAGGAACTGTTTTGACATAATAATCCTTTGTAATAGGATTTTAAAGTTCCTTGCCTCTTTTCTTAATTTTAGTGATAATTTTAGTTAAATGAACAAATTTTTCAAGTGTAAAACACAGGAAATAAAATTTTCAGTGGAATTTTTTTCCGTTTTGTCCGCTGGTCATTTTAGGGATTAAGTTAGTTGACGTAACGTTTGCGTTTCCCTAGAAGAGATGATTCACATTTTACTTGTGATCGTCGATTGATGTTCGTCATCATGTCGAATAAATCCGAACGTGCGCTTTGGAAAGAGAGACCAGTGGAACAAGGCAGAAGGAATTTTAGAGCGCGACTGTGAACATCTTTATTTCGTACGTCTCCGGAAAATATTTGGCACTTCTCTTCAGTTTACAGTTTGGGCTGTTTAATATTCATCCAAAATGTCTTTGCCTGGTGGTACTGGTTTCTCTGGCAAACAATTTTGGGGTAAGTGGATTTGTTTTTGTTTTTAAAAGAAAATATCTCGCATTATTGAAACAATATTTACTATATCAACTCGATAATGGTTAATTGGTTATGTAGGTATTCAGCTTAAGCCCCAGTCTAATAGTAAAGAAAAGCAAGTAATAACTCGGACACAGAACTACACATTTCAAAGGTCCTTGTGGACTTCGGCTTTTTACACAAGCCACATGAAGGTTAATATAATTTTAAAATTTAGGTTATCTTTTAAACATTAACTTGATGATACTTTTGTTCATTTCAGCTAATTGCTCTGTTAGCGTTGGTGTGCGGTATGAAACAGATCGTTGTGATTGTGATGTTACAAAACAAAGTTGCGGATTGCATCAACAGCAACAAAGTTGCGTCCTATGCGTCATCAAGCCAGAAAAAGAAAGTGAAGCTGATCTGGACTTGAATTTTTTAGGTGGAAAGGATCTGACTTTTTACTGTTCATGTAATTGTGATTGTGGTAATGTTTACGACTACACCGTTAATATTTCTGGATATGTAGTGCGTGGCTGAATGGATTTTACCGATTTTACCTTGTCGTCTTTAAATTAACTTACAGAATTTAAGGACGAGTTTATTTAGCCTTACCTAGAATTGTTTCATTTCAATGATCGCATCTTGATTGATTGCGCGCTCGATTTGTGTAAAACACGGAAAATAAATCTTTTCAGCCAAACTAAAAATCCATCATTCTTCTTTTTTAAAAGAAAAACCATTGTATGTTTTCTTGTACTGTTCGAAAAATCGAAATGTCAATAATTATTTTTGTTAATCCGGAATGTTTTAAAAATACGCAGATTTATAGGAAAGTCGCATTGAAAGTCTTGGGCAGTTGTTCGAAAGTGTCTTTCTATTGGAATAAGTGACGACCGCCAATACATCCACCGATGTTATCGAAACTTTGGAACTGATAAATCTAAGCAATCTCTCTTTCTTATCAGATTCTATACTGCCGTGAGCGACAAGGGAGCCAGAAATGACATCAGCTTGTCAGAGTTTCTTGTTACGTAGACATTGAAAGACCTAGCTCGTGTATTTTTAAATTCGTTGATTTACCATGAAAATAGCAGTACTCGGAGCCACAGGTGGGACAGGTATTCAAGTTGTCAAACAAGCACTTGCAGCCAAGCACGAAGTCATTGCAATCGTCCGTAATCCAGACAATCTCAAAAAAATCCAAGACAGTCGTCTTACGGTATATTGTATAATTATTACGTCATTTTTACGAAATGAGCAATTGATTTTCATCAACAGATTGTCAATGGAGACATTTTCTCTGAACTGAGTTTGACTTCCCATTTCAAGGACGTGAATGCCGTCATTTCCTGTTTGGGCTTCAAGCGAAACTCGGTAGTAAACGGCTATTCGGAATCGATTAAACCAATCGTCGCAGCAGTTAAAAATGCCAGCGTCCCTAGACTTGTCGTCATGACGGCCTACTACACTGATAGTATAAGCGAATGAAATTGCGAATTTTAAAAATATAATGCGACTAATTCTGATTCAAAAGTTTCTTCTAGTGAAAGCCAAGGACTGTTTTTAAGGTGGGTGTTGATCCCAATGCTTCGGCCATCATTAATTGATAGGAGACAAATGGAGAAATATCTCGAGACGGAATGCAGCGACATTAATTACACTGTTGTACGGCCACCTGGACTAACGAACGGAACAGCTTCAGGTATAAAAAATAGTTGAAGCAATTTCATTTTTTAAAAATCCTAGTTTCTGTAAATAAGTTTTATTCGTCATTTAAAAAAAGGGAAAGAAATCAAGTCGGAGATCGATGCCTATTTCGTGAAAAATAGTCCTGCAAGAATGCCGCGTGCCGATGTAGCCAAATTTATGCTGGACTGCCTCCCGAAATCCGAGTTATTCAAAAAATCCGTCGCTGTTGGTCTTTAATACTCTGCTGCCGCATTGACCTCGATAACTCCAATCAATAACTAGAAACAATTTTTTTTGATTTCCATGAAAGAAAGTGAAGACAAATAATACCAGTTTAAAACGATTGAATAACTTCATCTTGAATTTGTACCTATGTTATCGTCTGGCCAGCTTCGGAAAAAAAAGAAACTTTTTAAGGAAAGGCGTTTTTTAAAAAGTTGTGTTTTTGCCGTTTTTTTTCTGTTGATTATAGGGATACTTATACTCTTTAATTGCTGCAGGGCCTTGAATTAGTTAATTAAGCACTTATGAGAGGGTAAAAAATATTGTAAATTGAGCTGCTGACGTTACGTTTCAGCAGTTTAGGTTTTCCCCAGAGGGGTTGAGTTGTTACATGATCGTCTTTGTTTCTCGGAAAACAAAATCGTCATCATTTCGAATAAATCCCGAGTGCGCGTTTTGGAAAGAGATAAAACAATTCACTTCAGAACAAGTTCTAGAGAGCGAGGTGTGAACAGTTGTTTGCTACGTCTCCGGTAAACATTTTACACTTCTCTTCAGTTTATACAGTTTAGGCTTTTAAATATTCATCAAAATGTCTTTGCCTGGTGCTTCTTCCTCATGTTATAAAAGATTTTGGGGTAAGTGGATTTGTTTTTGTTATTATTAGTTATCAAAAGAAAATATCTCGCATTATCCAATTTATGCAACAATGTTAATGTATTAACTCAATGATTTTTACATAGGTGTTCAGCTTAAGAAACCTGGTGAAGAAAAAAAAGTAAGAGTTAATGCAGACACAAAACTACACATTACAAATGTCAGGGTGGATTTTGGCTCCTCTAGTAGACATAAAGGTTGATACAAAAATTTTAAAAACAAAGGTTATTTTTTAAACATTAACTTGATGATACTTTTTTCTCATTCTAGATAATTGTTCTGTTAGCGTTGGTGCGCGGTATGAAACAGATCGTTGTGATTGTGATGTTACAAAACAAAGTTGCAGTTTGCACCCGCAACAGGAACAAGGTTGTCTCATATGCATGATTGTGTTTGAAAAAAAGGAAGCTGATCTGGACTTAAATTTTGAAGGTGGAAGGAATCTTACTTTTTACTTTTCAAAAAATTGTGTTTTGTGTGGTAATAATTGCTCTAATTTCTCTGTTAATATTTCTGGATATGAAGTGCGCGGCTGAATTTATTTTATACCTTAACGTCTTTAAATTAACTTACAGCATTCAAGGACAAGTTTTTTGCCTTATACCTAGAATTGTTTCATCTCAATGATCATCTTGATTTGATTGCGCTCGATTTGTGTAAAACTCATCGGTAAATAAATCTTTTCAGCCAAATCAATGTTCATTTCATTTTATAATTCAACCTTAACTCCTTACTTAGTGAAACCGTCTTCTATACACATAAGATGAGCGATAGAATCCAATCCGTTTATCGTTGGGGATGGATGCTGTGAATTCCATGAAGATTTTGTAGCGGGAATCATTTCTGTTGTTGATTAAAAAATGATTGACGACTGACTCTTTGGTGAGCTAAGCAACATAGTAGACATAGAGAAGGGCGGTATACAATAAAAGTTTAATGAGTTACTCGTCTCGTCGCATCCGCAGCGAATGGAAAGGAACGTCATGACAACGCGGGATCACATCAAACCATTGCCACAACAAACCTGGTGGAATCATACGAGTGGCCGGCGACGGGATTTCTATTTGTGGTTTAACATAACTCTTATATAAATTCAAGTGTGTCGCTTGTTGACCATCTCAGTCAGACCTGGTAACTCGACCCAGCAGAACTTTCCCTCTTCACATTTTCTCGTCTTCAAATCGAATTTTTTGTTAAAATGACTGGCGGTGAACACTTTGTCGGCAAATACCAAATGATCAGCCAGGACAACTTGGACGATTATCTCAAAGCCATTGGTAAATTTTGTTTTATTTTGATTATTGGGAGTATACGAAATAATAATAATAGTGATGGAATATGATTACAAAGGTGTCAACGTCCCGATGAGAAACATGGCCTCTAATATCAAAGCTCACATCGAATGCGCCATTACCGACGATGTCTGGAACTTGACGATTCATATGGGCGCCCGTGACGTCACAATCAAATTCAAATTGGGCGTCGAACAAGACATGCACACTCCCGACGGTCGCCAAATCAAGGTAATAGTCTAGTAGTATTTATGTCGACAATAATTTTATATAAAATTCAATTTTTCTTTGATTGGAGGCCACGTACAATTTGGATGGAGATAAATTGATCGCCAAAGAATTCTGGGGTGACAAAGAAGCCACTGTCGTTCACGAAGTGGTCGGCGATGATTGGACAGCGGTATACGAACAATTTTGTTTCCGTCATCGATTGAAGAATGTGTAACTAATCCCATTTTTGTACTGTTCCGCCTTATTTGATTATATAGACTATGACATGCGGTGACGTCTGTTGCATTCGTCGCTTCAAACGCGAGTAACTATCGGCCGTTCAATATCGGCAAATTAATTGAGGAAAAACATCATCGTCGTCTAGTTTAGCGCAAATTATTTCATATTAAATCAACACGCTCACCTATATACTTTTAAAATTGATGTAATTTATATTTAGTTGGAAAATACACGGTATTGATTCACTGATTTATTGACTGGATTATCGGCTCGTTATAAAGTCTGTCCTTTTGCGGTTACCCGGCCGGGCATTTGTCATTGCATTCACTTCATCAATAGATAATGATGTGGTCATAAGGAAGGAAGACCTGCCGTTGCTACCGGAAACTGGTAGCCAGTTCTCATAGTCTCTGTATAACTGCTGACCTTTTGTTGTTGTTTTTCTGTTGTTGTTATTGCACAGTTGTGTGTGTAAGGTTGTGTGTTGCTAAACAACACACACACACAGGCGCCTGTAGTGATGCCCAGAGTCCCTTTTCTCACGAACGTTGTGCGTGATATTCTCTCGTGATGGATATAAATCATACACAATTGCTGAGGCAATGGCCAGTTGGACGTGACACACTTCACCATCAACGTTTGCGGACAGGTATCGTCAAGAATATTAAATCAACATAGAATATGGAGAATCAACAGAAGCGATTAGATTTCATTGGCCAAATAGTCGGCAAATATTGTCTGGTGGAGCAAGTGAATTACGAAGAATATCTCAAAGCAATCGGTGAGTTATTACATCATTAAAACATATTTAATTATTCAATGTTAATAATTCAATAATATCAGGATTGACCATGGCCAAACGAGCCATAGCCATAAATCAGGTTCCGTGCGTTGATTTAACGGTTCAAGACGACGAATGGAGCGTTCAAATCACGGGAATCAGTAAAGATTCCGATTTCAAATTTTATTTGGGCGTCGAAATGAAACGAGTCACCTTAGACGGACGTCAAGTCACTGTATAATAACATTCAACTATTACAGCACTTATATTCTATAAGCTAATAAAATATTCAATATATCGATTTATTGTTTTTTGACAGGATTTGTTCACGCTGGTCGATGAAGGAGACCAGTTGAAAATCCTTCAAAAAGAAACTTGGGGAAATTTTTTGGAAGCCGTCATAGTGCACGAATTCGATGGAGACGATTGGGACATGGTATAAATATTTATTTATTATAAACAATTGCTATGACGAAACTGACGACGATCGATTTTTATTATTTGCTTTTCTATTTTCATTTCGCTGCCGGGATATAATTGGATACACATCAGACGATCACGTTTGGTGACGTCACTTGTGTGCGTCACTTCCGGCGTGAGTAAATTCATTTGTCGCTTCAATTCAATTGAAATTGTTTTGATCTCTGCTGCTGTTTAGATGTTGTTGGTTTTTTAATGTTTTGTTGTGTCAGTGGCAATACACGAAAAATATGCTGTCGAGTAAATCAAACAGGATTTCATTTCAATATAGAGAATAAGCAGCCATAGGGTTAAAGAATGTCCATCATCCAATTCGATATATTTATGACTCAACTTCCTGACAAAACAGATAGACCCAAGTTTCCAACACAATCGATGATGCTGGTCCCGGCGGACTCTCTGTATGTAGGAATTTTTTCACACTAGTCCTTGGATTTGTTCAAGTGGTGGGTAGTAGGCTACATTCCATTCTTTATTTGAGTCATCTTTCGCTCCCCTTTTTGTGTGTAGTTTGAGACGAAACGGAAACGCAGCATGTTGTCCTTATCTTCTTGCTAAGATATCGAGAGACCATCATGTGTTGGTTATACTCGGCTGTCAAAAAGGAACTATATACTCTGGACTATACAAGTCACTTTCCCTGTTCCTTGTATAGGACTGGACATTGGATATTTGACTAATGAAATTTTTTTAGTTTATTTCATTACACAATTTTGTATAATTATTGAAAGAATGTCTAGTTAAGGTTACCATGGGAGTCGTGAAGAAAAAAGGATGACTCACATCTCTGTGTTTTGAAAATAGAATGAGCCGCGCAAATTGTTTACAACGCCAGCCAGTAAAAGGATATATAATATTCGGCACAAAAGTCCTTGGAACGAATTCACGCTCCCGCCCGACACTGTGTGTGTGTGTTATTTGCACACGTCAGCGTGAAAGAAAATAAAGAGGCATCGTTGCCAATCTATATTTCTTTTCCTTGTATAACAACTAAATAATAATAAATTTGGATTTTTTGTTCCAACAAAATGAAAAGTCCTTGAAAAAAAGGAAAGGAAATCTTATATAGTCGTTTGGCAGTTGTTTCCCAATCACGCGATCCTTCAAACAGGATGAACTGTATTTTCTCTTTTATTTTTTTCTTTCATTTGGAGATGATGATGGGAAATTGGATATCTCTCTTGTTGGCCGCTATACTGCCACGCCCATGTTGTTCTCATATTGCTCACCGTGACCGACTCACGATCGGATTGAAAACGGAAACCGAAATGAAATTTATTTCGAAATTCGATTTCCTGCAGAATGGGAGGCTCATCATTTTTTAAATATTAAAAATGTGAATGATTTTCTAGTTCATTCTAATAATTTCGATTCGAGTCTTATAAGGTGCGCAGTGTAGAGAGCATAGGTAAAAGATTATACTTGCACGCGTGTGTGTTGGCTTTAAAAAAGTGAGTCTGTTCATAGTTAAAAGTCCATCACACATAACCTTATTGACATTAGATATTAGAAATCAGCAGCAGCGCTCATTTGAAAAGTTAAAAGTTCTTATTTTAAATAATCACTATATACACAAGATCAGCTGTTTTTAAGAGGAGATTCAATTGCTGGCTGGTTTTATAAGACGAAACTTTATAGCGACGATGGGTCCGAGCGCAATGTCCGCGGGATCACGGCCAACCACGCCCAAAAATAATAATAATAAAATTCGTGAAAAAGTAAACAAAATTTCGAGGCGACCGTGGAGCTTGAACCACCACCAAGAGAAATAATCCAGACACGATCGAGCGATTACAGATCCCTGCCAAATGCTCTACAAATATCGCACGTCGTCTACGTTTAGATAGATTTGTTTGCTGTTGCTGGACAGGATCTTTATTTTTACTTTTTTTGAGACTTTTTCAAGGCGAGACGAGCCAAAACGTTCTGATATCCAAGGCAAAACGTTTGTTCCTATTCAGACGAATTTTCAACGTTTCTTTTTAAAAATGAAAATATGACGTCATTGTTTATTGGAATTTTAAGCCATCAAATGACTCAATTTTAAATGACGGATTAAAGATAATTGAATTTTCTTAATAGATCTCCCACCCTCATTTGTGTATACACAATAAACTTTATAGAGATTAAAAGATGTGGGACCAAAAAAAAATAAACAAGTTCAAAACTTGAAGATAGCAGAGAGATGTTTGTACACGTCAATAGCAGTTCAATAGGGATTGGGAGTGATGGAAACTCCTCCCACCCAATGGATCGAGTGCTGCTGGTATAGCAACGAAACTGAAGCGTCTTTTTAGCCGGGGGTATAAGGATGTCTCGTTCCTCGACTGCGACTATAAGAACATTAGCCCAGACGTCAGTCAATTCTCGTACAGTCTTAGTCGATTTTTGTGGTCAGCATCTTCAGCACTCCTCGTCAAACTTAAATTCCTCAACATCATCATGTCTTTTGTTGGAAAGTGGAAACTCACCACCCAGGAGAACTTTGATGAATACATGAAGGCTATCGGTATATTATTAATCATTTTATTATACATATCCAAAGTGCATGCCTTAATTCTTAAATTGTTGTGTGTGTGTTTGCACCGCGAGTCGTATAAAACTTTTATTGAGATTGTAATAAAACATTTAATCTTGACTCGGACGATCACACGAACGCCGTTCGTGAGAATTCAATAATATTACTAGTCGTATATCTTGGGTTTTTATTGCTGTGTGTAATTCATTCATTTTTGTAGCAAGACATTTCTGTTTCTGGTTCAGTCGGGTTTTTCTTTTTATTGTTTGATTTATTTAAAATGAAATCCAATACTGGAAATTGTTGTGTCATCGTCCGGTGAACGTATATGACATAGAGCAATATAATGTAAATATATTAATATAGGGAACAAAGTCTGTATGTAATTTGTTTTATAACGTCGCTATATTATTATGCGTCATTGTGTGTGTTCCCTATGAACTCTCTCATTTATTACGCCATTCCTTATTTTCAAATTAAAATCTTATTTTGATTATTTCATGACGTTCGATGTCTCATCTCCAGGTGTTGGTATGGCCAACCGGTAAGTTATTTTCTCTTTTTTTTTCTTCAAAATTTGTTTTAATATTTTCATTAATGTACTAAATTGGGATATTGCAGAATGTTGGCTAAGGCTGCCACACCCCAGGTGGAATACTCTGCCGATGGTGACAATTGGACGATTGTGACCACCGGTTTGAGAGACACGACTGTCAAATGCAAAATGGGAGTCGAACAAGACGATGAAACCACTGACGGACGCAAAGTCAAGACCATTTACACTTTGGAAAGTCCCACCAAAATGGTGCAAAAGGAGAAATGGGACGGCAAAGAGGCCACCCTCGTCCGTGAAGTCCACGGTGACGAACTCAAAGTGGTAAATTAATAATAAAAAACGACGTTGTTATTATTCATTTTAATTGACTCTCTCATTTTTTATTTTTATAGACCATCACTCTGGATGGAGTTGTTTGTACCCGCAACTACAAACGCGTTTAAAAAACTTTGTGTGCTGTATTTCCCGAAATTTGAAAGACAAACTTCTTTTTAAAAAGATTATCGTATAATGGCCGTGTGTATACAAAAGACTCTAAAATACACTCGAAAAAAAACAAACGATGCGCTTATTCTTGTCTCGTCGACTTTCTCTCTCTCTCCCGCGATTAGAAAGATTTTGAATCGACGTGTCAGGTTTAAACTTTGTTTACCTTTTAACTTTCGTATCTTTGAGGGGGAACTTTCACCGTTATTAGTTTAACAGCAGAAGCAGCCCAGTACAAACATATAAGTTCTATCTTTAAAAAAAAAACAAACGATCCTCTTATATTATTCTTAACTTGGTGCGTGTTTTATGTTGGTCCGCTTATCTCGGACTTAAATCAAACAAGCGGATCAAAGGGTGACTAGAAATGATGGACTGTATTAATTACACGTTGGATATATAAAGCAAAGTACAGCAGCAGAAGGGAATAAGAGATGGCGCACATGATCGTCTTGTTGCTAGGTGACTTTTTATCATATTAGTTGTGATGGCCAATTTGGATTGAACATCAGCAGTTGATTACGCGTGCCCTTCTGCGTTCAGCTCATGCTGTCTAGACGGTTACATGGAGTAACTGTACTGCTACTGATAATAAACAGACGATATTAGACATTGTACACGCGAAAGGGCAATCGATTGTACCGTATAGTTTAAAATTTATAATAAATTTGACCAAGTTGTTTCATTGATAACGGGAAAAGGAAACTATCAATCAACTTGGTGATTGATACGCTTGCATCCCGTTGTCAATGATTGTTTCTCGAATGTCATTATTTGATGCGCAGACATCCAATTTCAACTATTATTGTATATTTTTTCATTAATTAATAAACTAGGACAAGGTTGTTGTTGGAACTTCTGGCGCCATATGAATAAATATATGACTGGGAAAAGAGGATCAGAGTTTGAATTATACCTTTCGATTCCTCAATTCATTTCCAGCAGACAAATGACACACTTTCTCTTTAACTGTTTGCCTTTTGGTTTTGTCTAGTTTGCGCTGTGACGGTCATTCGAGCAAATATTTAAGTATACCCACGAACGATGCAAATTTGAACCATCATACAACAAACTTTGCATTATGCCCGCGTGTGCTGTTGTGCTGACGTGTTGTGGGACCATTCGTCAATCACGAACCAATCGCTAGAGAGACGATGGGGAAATAAAACAATCTTTGGCCAACTGCTGTCAAATCTGATGTCCACAGCATGATAAGACCAGCCAGTTTCGTGACGTGACAATTGATTTTTCTTTTTTTAAATTTCTTATATCTCTGGCGTGTACGTTTTATGTATAAATAACGGTTGGAAGTTTCTTTGTCTTCACTCAGTGCTTTCATTTCATCAACTCCTTTTCGAAAAGTCTTCTTGTCAATTGAATTGAAACAAAATGGTTTTCGAAACAACCGGCAAATTCCAACTCGTTGAGGGCGATGTGGAAAACTTTGACAAAATGATGGAAGCCGTCGGTGAGTTTTATTTCCATCTTCATTCAGACAGACTGCGAATTCATTTTTATTATTAATTATGATGGGACTGATGGATGATTAATTGATATTTAAGGTGTTGCACCGGAGAAGCGCTTGAAGGGACGCACCTTGAAGCCCATCATTGAATTCTCTGTCGATGGTGACAAGTACAGAGTCACCGGATCTGCTGAAGGTATTCCCGAACGCACCAAGGATTTCGTCTTGGACGTCGAACAGGAAGAGACCACCATCGATGGACGCAAAGTCAAGGTATACTGCAGTTATTGGCCTGATTTCTTACATCATCTTATATAACGTTGTATTCTGGTGTACATAGAGCACTTACAAACGTGAAGCCAAGGGACTGATGGTCCAACACGAAGTCCAGGAGAACGGCATGGTGGTCGTTTACCACCGTGAAATCAAGGGAGACCAAATGCATGTGGTAAGTTGTTATTATATTATAACAATTGTCACACAATTATGCTGCTGGTGATCTGATTTATTTTCATTTGTTCTGGCCATTTTGCAGAAAGTCACTTGCGGTGATCTCGTCGCCAACCGCCTCTACAAGAAATTGTAAATAACTCAAGAACCGTCTTTATTATACATTTGATGATTCTAGGGTAAAAATGCTAACTCGGACGCGACAGGGGGGGATACTAATTCGGACGAAAAAAACGGTTTTTTTATTTTAGTAAATGTGACCGATTGGAAGATATATTGCGATATCTAATAAATGAACATTAAACCTATAAAGGAAATGTATAATTGAGCCAAAGGGCATATAAATACATAACAAATTAATCGAGAAATCGTTAAAAGAAAAATGGCATTTCTACTAACGGAAAATTGTTCGCGATTCGGTGATATACTAATTTTTGACTTCGCGCCGTAAGGAATATTTAAAGTAAAAATGGTAGAATAAATACAATAATTATACTAAAAGATAGGAAATTAAAAGCTCTACAAATGTATGTAAGTTGTTGCCCATAATTAGTTGTGTTTCATTAAATATAGCCATACCAGGAAAAACGTCAAAAAATTCTAATTTTCGGACGAAAAATTCTAACTCGGACAAGTTTTTTTTTCAAATTTTTAATTTCCACGAAATCACTAAATTTGTACATCAATCGACGCAGAATTATGAGACGAATCGATTTGTGTACAATGTTTGTGTTTTATTGCTTCGTTTAAGAATAATTTGCGAAAACAGATATTATTGGCAGTTGGTCAAGCGGGATCGCGTCTGGCCATATCCAAGACACCTTTTTTATTAAATTATTGTTGTTCATTGCTAATATTAACTCATATTTTCAAAGAGAGTAGGGTTTTAGAAATATTAGTGTAAATTTTGCATTTTTTTTTAAATTTTTCTATAAGCTATTAGCTCTCCTTACTCCAAATGCTGTAACTAAAGTTCCGGATATATTTTTGGCGATTTCTTATTTTATTTTTTACGTTAACTCGTACCTATGGCCGGATATAGCATATATCCACCAAAAAATGTAAGGGTACTAATTTAAAAAATCAGAAATCTTAAAATGTTTGCTTTCACTCATTCTGCCATAAGAGCCTATGATACTAATTCGGACGTCTGTTGGGGCAACAAGAAACTGTTTAGCTCCTTTTCCGCAATTTGATTTCCTGAAATTTTCCAAAAATTTACATGTTGTACATGGCTCAGTGGTAGAGGTGTTGCGACTTATTCTGTAGTCCGGAGTTCGGTCCTAGATTACGGTTAAATGTGATTGTTTTTTCCTATTAAGATTTCTCATATGATTATTAAAAAAATATCCTACTCCACCGTTCATCTAAGGCTAGGCTCGAACGCTCGTCTTTAATGTTATAGTGGCAGTCCTTTACCAACATACCCCATAAACAATTTAACATGTATATTTCATTGTAATTGGATCTCATAATAAATTACAGGAATTGGAATGGGACCTACAACTGTAGATGCTTCCAAATAAACTAGTAATTTAATCACTTCTGTGTTTTCATCAATATTATTTAAAGAAACTGGTTACATCAAATAGTTTGTCTTCATATTAATGTTTGAAATGTCATGTTGATTCAAAATATAATTGAAAACAATAAATTTTTGATTTTCAAATGACATTTAAAATGTTAAAAGTGTAATATAATTCTTTCTATTTCAGTCTTGAACGTCTACCTTCTATGGCACGATGCAAGTCCGTTGCAGCCAAGCCACACTCGTATATTACAAATAGCGTTAGATTGAAAAATATTAATTGTCTTATAAATGATGGTCTGACGTATGCCCGTCGGCTGTCCGAATTAGAATCATTAGATTAAATGGGAAGAAACAATTATTGATTCCATAAATAATACTAACATCTATCTTCCCGTTTGTAGCTAGATTGGTAGAGGGCATTTTTCTGGGTATGCTGATACCAATTTTTCTATTAAAACCATAAATCTGGAATTTGTTTTAATTATTATATTTTCCGAATCTTTCGAACTTCAGAATCACACTGTTCTGATTTTCAAAGGGGATTTCTCAATAAATATCCAACCGAATTTAATTTTGTTTGCAATTTTAAAGTCCTTATTCTATTCGAATTTATTAAAGTGCATTATAGCCAATTTTTATCGAGTTTTGTTTAAAAAAATTTTTTTATGTGTCTGGACAGATTCGATCCATGGACTCTGCAGAGTCCAAAAGATTTTGCAGACAAAAATGGCGTTTGACAGCTCAATGTTTTGATTTTTTAAATCAAAATTACTCAAAATAATTCCATTGCACTGTGTCTAGGGCTTTAAGCAATTCGATGCAGATTTAAATTCTGCGTCGATTGATATAATTAGTTTTTAAAAATACTTCCGTCCGGATTAGTATTAATCGTCCGGGAATTAGAATTTTTGTCCGACATTAGAATTTTTGCTTTACACGCAAACCCCATAAGAAAGCTTAATAAGAAAAAATCGTCCGAGTTAGCATTTTTACCCTATAAAGAAAAGGCGATTGAAAATGAATAAATCATTGCAAACAACAAGTTGATAATGCGCTTTATTCGTTCGTTTTTCATATTATGTCCTATAAGGCTCCAGACACATTCGGATTTATATTTTTTAAAAAAACACGGGGACAATAACGGCCGTCAGTTGCTGTTATCTAATATACGTGGCACTATAGGGGAGAGTGGGGCGAAATGGCTGTGGGGCAAAAACGCACAAATTGATTTTGTGTGTTACTCAATTGCACTAGCAAATTGAAAAAATTCAAGGACATAAAATGTAAAAAGCCGCATCTTTTAAAAAAAAAATTGTCGAAATATGTCAACTAGTTCTTGAATGTAAAATAAAATAAATTTTCGATCGAAAAATCGTGTTGCCCGTACTCGATTTACGAAAGAATTATTGACTATAATAATCAATTTAAAAATTTAAAAAAAATTGTAAAAAGATTTAATGTTATCTTGCCTTCTTAACCATTATTTTTTTATAATTATTATATAAATATAAAGTACAGATATTTCATGATTTTTATCGACCCCCTTGTTCGGGGCGAGATGGCGTTGCACCGTAGGGGCAATTTGCCCTATTAAAAGTGGTACAGCCACTCAAAAAATTTTGGTTTTTATTTTTTTTTCATAATAACTATTAATAAGACAATATTAATTGTATTTATATCTTTCTAGTCATTTATTTATCAATATTACATAAAAATTTGAGTTTACTGATAGGTATAGCTAGAAGGTTTATTTTCCATAAGAAATGCAGGGGCCAAAATACCCCACTAGTATGGGCAATCCGCCCCACGCATGGGGCGATTTGCCCACTTTTTTTTATTTTCTAAATCTTAAATAACTTTTTCCTGTAATGTTGCATGAGTTTGGAAAAAATACAGCAGGAAGTTTAATTTTTTCTCTTTTTTATGAGACCAAAACGAAGTAATTCGGTTAAATAATACGGGAATGCCAGCCGTTTAAAAAAAAAGAGTGCCATTCGCCCCACTCTCCCCTAGTAGATAAAAGAAAACCATTTTTTCAAATTGAGCTGATGTGGACCTTTTCTTTTTTAAAAATATCGTCAACTCAACCGGAGTCCGCACCGTTAATTTTATTGTGCCGTTCTTGTTTGCCGGCAATTATTTGACAAATTAGAGTCAATTTAAATATGAAGTACAATAATGGACAAGGAAATGTATGATTTAGAGAATAACAAGGGTACAAAATCCCTGCCATAAACTGGCACAATTTCCTACAAAAACAGAATTATAATTTACAGCAAGTGTAAAAAAGTATTACGAAAATGCAAGAAAGAGAAGCAAATGTAAACAGGGTGAACTTATTGTAGCCTATACGCTGGGACTTTCCAATCATTATTGTCGAGTCATACTCGGATACAAAGTACAAAACAGTTCTGTAACCCTGATGATAATAAAACTAACGGATCGACTACTAAACTATCATCTCCTATTAAATGGTGGCGTGATGGTTCATAGAGCACATCATCAGCCCCTATTAGGGTACGCCATATTTATTACTATATAACATTTATGTATAGATCTAAAGACTAAACGTTTGACTGGACAATATGTCTTTGTTGTACACCGATCAACCGGTAGCAAGCCGTTTTACAATCTAAAAGATAATTTTTATTATTACTCCGTATACGATGGATGACAAGTCGAAACAATGTATAGGAAGAGTCTCTATGACTTGGCACTTTGTGTTTAGACTGTTGAATTATGATATACTTGAGCCCATTTAATAGCCAGCACATTAATTAATAGCTCAATGAAAACCGAATAATCAGCACCAGGTAAAAAGCGATACGTATAGTGATAAGGTTTTTCCCACAGTCAGGTGATTTATACAATAGTACCGGCGACTTTGTGGTAATCTATAAGCCAGTCTAGTGTATAGCCAACGATTCCAATATAAATTAAATCGTCGTTCACCCATTGTGTCACCAACAGTCTTGTGTCTTCTCTTGTCCACTCGCTGCTTCAAGTCTACCAACTTTTTAAAACTTAGTCATTCAAAATGGTTTTCGAAACAACCGGCAAATTCCAATTGGTCGTCGGAGATGACGATAATTACGACAAGATCATGGAGGCAGTCGGTAAGGCAATTCAGTTTACTTTGTTTCAAATTGGAATAACTATTAATGTGAATTATTTTTAATAAAGGTGTCCCACCTGAGAAGCGCCAAAAGGTCCGCAGTTTGCGACCCATTTGCGAATATTCTCACGATGGGGATCAATACAAAGTGAGCGGATCGGCCGATGGATTTCCTGAACGTAGCAAGAACTTTGTTTTGAACGTTGAGCAGGAAGAGACAACCATGGACGGACGCAAAGTCAAAGTACGTGAACAAAATTGTGTGTCCATTTTCTCTTCTAAATTTCCATTTCATGTAAAACAGAGTACCTACAAGCGCAACGGCAAGAGTATGACCCAAATGGAAGTTCAGGAAAACGGATCGACGATCGTGTACGATCGTGAAATTAAGGGAGACGATATGCATGTGGTATGTGCTCAACTATTTAATAATTATGCATTAATATTCTTACATAATGTTTTAAACTGTTGTGTCATCTCCAACAGAAAATCACTTATGGCAACCTCGTCGCCAACCGCGTCTTCAAGAGACTTTAAATGGCAAATGGCCGGACATTATACTGAAATGGTTTAGACCAAATTACCGACTATTGCCGACTAATGTTGATAGAACAAAATCCTAACAATATAGTATATAACGATTGACGATTGGAAATATATAAATCAATACATCATAGAATATCGACCAAATATAGACTTTTTTTGCTGTATTTTTATTCACATTGAAATCGATCCCCATTGTTGCATAATCAGACGTAGCGACAATTAAATCGGGCGTGTTTCTGCGATGGCTGTCATACAGTCGATTAAATTGATCGATACTGGTGTCAGTCATTATTCAATCGTCTTTTGTATTAGCACTCTGACCGCCATGGACATCATCAGCAGCCTAATAAAGACTAAATGAAAAATATCATCCTTGATGTTCAATTCATTTTTGTCACAAATGAAGTAAAATCTCTTGTTAACTCACTTGATTTATTTTGCTGATATGAGCCAATTAAATTGAACAATGAACATAATTCATACATTTTTGTTCTTAAGGAGTTTGCCCCCTGATTTTTTTAAATTAGTTTTTTTAATTTGAGATATTCGTAGTTACAGATGCTTCACATCACTAATCACAATTAACGGGAAAATTTGTTTTTATATGAGGCATATTTAATTATCCTTATGTAATAGCTGAAGACTAATGATTATTGTCATTGCGAGCTAACAATTAATGGAGATTGGTAAGCTTCCAAATACTTCCCAACAATTGTAAAGGCTCCCATGGTAACAATCAATTCAGTCAAGTCTTAATAATAGGGAGAAATTCCCCAAATATAAATGTACAACTAACCAACGTCGAGATAGTGAAACACTATGACTTGGCTCTGATATGTTGGGCGAACGATTTCCAAGCGTGAATGCGTTTTAACTAACTTCCACGCCCGAAAAAGACGTGTCTAATGTTCATATTAAATTTTAAGATTTTTCATTTGAACTTAACTACTGATACTACATTTCAAAAAATATCGTACAAAAGTTATATATCACGAAACCGAACAGTTGTTCATCATTATATTGTTCAGCATTATTGCTGCTGGCCTTTAATTGACAAGCGATTATAACTATAACAGTTGAACATTTAATCGCATTTAATTGTAAAAGCTACGCCTGGTTTTCTTATTGTACTGCCGCGCACACAGGTGTGTCGAAATTAACTTGCGCGTTTCTGCTGTTACGGCGTCACATAGTTGACATATAATGTTGAATATCTGTTGTTCAATCCCTTTTTGTCAGAAATGGAGTAAAATCTCTTGATTACTCATTTGATTTATTTTACCTGATATGAAACAATTAGAATGAAAAAAGAACATCATTCATACAATTATTTTCTACAGGAGTTTGCCAATGGATGCCAATTAATTAGTTTTATAATTAGAAATATTGTTAGTTTCAGTTGCCTTACATCACTAGGCATCAATAACGAGTTCGACATATCTAAAAAAGCGCCGCATTTAATTTTTAACAAAGAAATTGTTAATGACTGGTTATCTACCATGGACAACTATTCTATAGAAGCTTGTTCTGCTGACAGAAAAAACCGACTTGTAAGAGTACAGTCTCCAAGTCTATCTAGCAGAACTTGCGATAGAAGAGTGTATACAGGGATGTTGGAAGGCAATCAATTCGCTGAAAGTTTAGGATTAACCCCCCAAAATATAATGTACAATGACCCCATGTTGAGATGGTGATAAACTATATTATGTCTCTGATATGATTGGTAAACCATTGCCAAGCGTGAGTGTGTTTTACCAGCCATCCGTGCTCGTGAAAGATAATTTTAATGTTCTTTTATAATTTGTCTTGCGTACTTGACTAGTGATATTAAATTTTGGAAAATATCGTACGAATGTGATATTTCACGAAACCCAATTAACAGGCGTGTCCCTGCCAAAGACTAAATGGAAAATATCATCCTTGATGTTCACAATTGGAGTAAAATCTCTTCATTACTCACTTGATTTATTTAACTTGATATGAGCAAATTAGAACGAACAATGAACATGATACATACAATTATTTTCTACAGGAGTTTGCCAATGGAATTTAATTAATTAGTTTTCTAATTAGACATATTGATAGTTTTAGATGCCTTACTTTGCTAGTCACTGATATGCGTTCGAATGTTTAAATGAGGAATATTTAAATGTTCAATTTACATTGGAGATGACGACTAATGAGTAGTAGGAAGAAAAGTCATTTACGAAGAGAGAACATTTAAATGTAACCCACTTCTTAATGTTTTTTATCCGCAACTCTTCAGTCAGTCACTACGTCTTAATTGAACGGGTTGAATTCCCCAGATATAAATGTACAATTAACCAACGTTGAGATGGTAAAGGACTATGACTTGCCTCTGATATGAAAGGCGAAAGATTGCCAAGCGTGAATTTGTTTTACCTAACTTCCACGCGCAAGAAAGACATCTCTAATGTTCGTTTAAAATTTTTAAATTTCCCCCTTGTACTTAACTACTGATGCTACATTTCATAAAATATAGTACGAAATTACAAATCTGATAAGAATTGTGTTTCATGAATCCGGACAATTATTTTTGTGAATTGGAACAATTAAGGGAAGTGTTCCAGCTATGACGGCGTCACAGAGTTGACATAATGTTTATTTATAAAACAACGAACTCTTGTCAATGTCTATAAGCTCAGAGTTTTCCGTTAAAAAGTATCGGAAGTTGTGATGAGGTCATAGTCTTATCTATTGGTCTTAGTTGTGTGCCGCCCAAAATGCTTTAAACCCACCTGGAAATGGCCATTAGTTTAGTATGAATCAAACCAATCATCGTCAAAAGCGGTCTAAAGTGAACTTTGTTTTAAGAATGACGATATCCTTGTAAATCATTATGCACAAAGCTATAAGCCAGACCCGCCGCAGAGTGGCCATGACTTGGTGATTCGTCATTGAGGTGTACAACTAAATAAGCAAACGGTTCGGCACATATAAATAAAAGGCGCTTTCCCCTCATTCAGTCAACAGCAGTCTAGTGTCTTCTCTCGTCACTTCGCCACACTCTCATTCCTGGAGGGTCCTCGAAGCTAGTTGAGGGTCGCTTCGGAGTACCTTTCGAAGCATTATAATGCTTCAAAGGCTTCGATGCATATAGTTCGATTATCGAAGACTTGCTTCGAATTCGGTGACCCCAAATAGTTCGAAATCATCGAATATCCTGTTCGAGTTATGGACGTCATCGAAGGCCATCTCTCGGAGACGTAGCATGACTATACTAAGAATTGAAAGGCCACCGAAGGCTTCATCGTCTGCTGCTGTCAATGACTTATGTCATATTAACTGTTACGTCAAAAATCTTTTCGTCGTTCAACCAGACTCTCATCGTTCTGCTGTCTTCCATATCCTTTCAGTAATTTACACGTTAATTTGTTATTTATTGATGTTCTAGCATAACTGACTTGTTTTGTTTAATTCAAGAATGGATTACTCTGAAGAGTTTTCCCACATTTCAAAATGCTCTCCACCTGAGCTGAGTGAACATCTTGCATCAAAAGGATTTGATAATTCCACTTGCTGCAAGCTGACAGGTAGTATGTTTTAACGTTATCCTTGGTATCATCTATATAGCTAGCCATTGCTTTAGTCATAAGTTAGATAAGTCAGTTAGATAAGTCCTTTCCCTATTTACAATGGCCTTAGCTCGTACAAACTTTAAGTGCTTCAGTTGTTCACAAATTGTTGTAGGTAACTTCTAGTTTAACAAAGCAACTGTGTCATTTGCATGCCATGAAAACTAGTAGCACCTCCCAAGCTCACTTGGTGTGTGCTTAATTGATCGTAAAGATTTTCACCTTTGTAGCTGTGTTGATCCATTAATTATGAGAAATAGGACGAACTATGAAAATGCTGTTAAATAATCTGCTTTATGTACAGCAAATTCTCATCAAACAGGAGTCATTAAATCTTGCCTTTTAAACCTTTACAAGTATTTTCATATTTCGGAAAATCTTATCTTAGATGCTATGCATGACTTTTTGGAAGATGTGCCTTTTTGCCCTTTTATGATTAAACTTTTGTTGAAAGAACTAATATCTCTTCCAGGATTTATACCAGAGTTATAGCTTATAATAATCATCTATAACTCTGATTTATACGTATAATTTATAGCTTTATTTTTCCAATCCGCAAATATGACAACACTGTTTTATACCAAGCCAAGCGTCACCAAGCCCAATACAGTGAGTGATGGATATTTACATTAAGTTACGTTTCCTTGTGTTTTGGTCAATGAATAAAGGAATAATTTCAGAAGAGAAAGAGAAACAACTCTATAAGTTAATTGAAATGTTCGAAAAATTTGCTGTGTCATACTTTTCTTTCTCACCCCACGTAAAAAGTGTTGTTGTCAGTGTTGTCGTCAGTTTTTTGTTGTCAGCTAGTGAAATTATAGCCATAGACAAGTAATAATGTGGTTTCAATTATTCATTTATTGTTGTTTAATTGTTTGTGTTTATTGATTATAGTTGGATTGCTGGCAGCAGCCCTGGTTATCTTGGAGGTTTGATCTGTGTCAAGTGAAACCGATGTGATCTATGCAAGAAAGTCTCCCATTCAATTTGGTAATATTCTAATTTAAATGTTCTGTTGTTCTAAGCCATTAATTGGTCTTATACTTTATATTACAGGTTTTAAATGCCATGAAGTTTCATATATTATAATATGAAGTCCAGTCAAGTCCGGTCAAGTCCAGTCAAGTGAAACCGATGTGCTTCTATGCAAGAAAGTCAGCTAGTGAAATTACAGATAGACAACAAGTAATAATGTTGTTTCAATTATTCATTTAAATTTTTGTCTAATTGTTTGTGTTTATTGATTATAGTTGGATTGCTGGCAGCAGCCCTGGTTATATCTTGGAGGTTTGATCTGTGTCAAGTGAAACCGATGTGCTTCTATGCAAGAAAGTCTCCCATTCAATTTGGTAATATTCTAGTTTAAATGTTTTGTTGTTCTAAGCCATTAATTGGTCTTATACTTTATATTACAGGTATTATGCCATGGAGTTTCATATTTTATAATATGAAGTCCAGTCAAGTCCGGTCAAGTCTAGTCAAGTGAAACCGATGTGCTTCTATGCAAGAAAGTCAGCTAGTGAAATTACAGCCATAGACAACAAGTAATAATGTTGTTTCAATTATTTATTTATTGTTGTTTAATTGTTTGTGTTTATTGATTATAGTTGGATTGCTGGCAGCAGCCCTGGTTATATCTTGGAAGTTTGATCTGTGTCAAGTGAAACCGATGTGCTTCTATGCAAGAGTCTCCCATTCAATTTGGTAATATTCCAATTTAAATGTTTTGTTGTTCTAAGCCATTAATTGGTCTTCTACTTTATATTACAGGTTTTATGCCATGGAGTTTCATATGTTATATCTTGGAGGTTTGATCTGTATCAAGTGAAACCGATGCAAGAAAGTCTCCCATTCCTGTCAAAAATCTTACACTGAAATCAATTTGGTAATATTCTAATTTAAATGTTTTGATGTTCTATAAGCCATTAATTGGTCTGTCTTTTACTTTATATTGCAGGTTTTATGCCATGGCTTCAAACCTGCTGATGTTCTAGGGAAGTTTTCTGGACAGATACTTTGTACTAAATTTTAATGTTCATTGTATTTCTACCTGAACGATTCGACCTATTATGCCAAAATTGACTCTAGTTAAGTTTATTGTTTGTACAACTTCTTATTTGTCAAATATACAATTGAATTGATGGAACCATTGGTGTTTTGGTGTATTTTAAATTATTTAATATTGAACTGAATTTTATTTGGGGATCTCCTGTGTAAATAAGGCCTGTGCTATGGGCAGCTGGTGAAATCGGTCCTTCGTAGACCCATCTACGAGTAACCTTATGTGGGTACTCGAAGGAGGTATTCGAACGGATTCGAAGGATCCGTTCGAAGGCTCGTAGACGGTTACTCGAACAAGCGTCCTCGAGCTTCGAAGCATAACCCCTTCGAATTAGAGGCACTCTTCATTTCGCTACGAGTTCGGAGTACCTTCGAAGCACCCGGAAGAATGAGAGTGCAACTTCAAGTTTACGTCTCGCATCATTTTTTAAAAAAACTTTATTCAAAATGGTTTTCGAAACAACCGGCAAATTTCAATTGGTCGTCGGAGATGACGACAATTACGACAAGATCATGGAGGCAGTCGGTAAGGCAATTTAATTTACTTTATTTCAAATTGAAATAACTATTAAGGGAATTATTTTTAATAAAGGTGTTCCACCTGAGAAGCGCCAAAAGGTCCGCAGTTTGCGACCCATTTGCGAATATTCTCACGATGGGGACCAATACAAAGTCAGCGGATCGGCCGAAGGATTTCCTGAACGTAGCAAGGACTTTGTTTTGGACGTCCAACAAGAAGAGACAACCATGGATGGACGCAAAGTTAAGGTAAATGTTACAAAATTAAGAGAACTAAGTGTTCCCTCATTTCTTCTAAATTTCCATTTCATACAAAACAGAGCACTTACAAGCGCAACGGCAAGAGTATGACCCAGATGGAAGTTCAGGAAAACGGATCGACGATCGTGTACGATCGTGAAATTAAGGGAGACGAGATGCATGTGGTATATTCTCAACTATTTAATATTTATGCATTAATACTTACTAAATGTTTTTTAAAAACTGTTATGTCATCTCCAACAGAAAATCACTTATGGCAACCTCGTCGCCAATCGCGTCTTCAAAAGACTGTAAGTGGCAACATTGGAACCGTTAGAATGTCAACACTATATTATAAAAACAGTATTAGTTATTGGAGATTGAATAAACTGTTATGGCACAACCTAAATCTCCTATTTTATTCGATGTATTCTCTAAAGTTTTGTGGTACCAGTTCAGCATCGCAAGGTATAGATAACGTTTCGGTTTTTATTTGCTAAGCATTTACTTGAGCAGTACGCCCAGCATCAGTTTAAAACTCAGCAAAGGGATATTATTATAACCCGCATTACATTTGGGGTATTTTCAATCAATTTCCCTCTCTAATCGCTGTAGTTTAAGAGGTCTTGTATTGTCTAGAATCCTAGCACCAGTTCCTATTGATTAATGGGCCTAACATGTTTATTACTATTTGTTTTAATCCGGCTATAAATAAACATAGTATATTAAAATGTATATCTCATTTTTAAAAGTGAAATATGAGAGGAGCAAGTAGCATCAGCCTATGGGTTATTCCGCAAGTCGGTATACTTGTAGAGACTGGTAGAGTCTCGTAATATAAATCCCCTAGAGAGAGAAACAGAAGTGATTCTTATCTCATTTAGCTTAACAATAATTAAATCTTGCGCTAGCTATTGCACCGCGCTCTCTTTGTGGCACAGATAAAGAAATAGAGTATATTATATTATATTGTTTAGTTTTTTTATGGTGTGGTGCAATTTTCTGATACGGCACATACAGACACATTCTGAACGACGAAACACTCTCCCTTAATGTACACTGTGTACATGGTAATCCTGTAATAATATATGATGAGATCATTTTTAATGGGGTAATTTAATGTTTATTGTATATACGAGGCAGTCATTTGGGTCTACTCCAATTTTAGTGCGACCTAAATAACCTATAAATGGACTGCACTCGTCTACCTCACTCCATCTCGTACCTCCAAAGTGACTTGTCTCTAATTCTTCCTCTACGACCGCTGCTAATACGCAAAATAATGGCTGAATTATCTGGTAAATTTCAACTGAGTGATGCTGACGAAGACAATTTCGACAAGATCATGGCCGCCGTTGGTATGAAAATTTAATTGTTATACAAATTCAGCATTATTTGTAGCTGGAATGAATGAACAGGTGTGCCGGAAGAGAAACGCGCAAGAGGACGAGCTATGCGACCGACGATTCAATATTCCCGCAATGGAGACGATTACACGATGACTTACATCACTGGCGACGGCAGGGAACTTGCGCACACTTTTCAACTAGGCGTCGAGCTGGAGGAGACAACCATGGACGGACGTAAAGTTCTGGTATATTATTAAAATCACTTATCCCTCTCCATTAATTATTATTCAATCACGCGGGAATTGGGGGTTATTATTCACACAGAGCACTTATAAACGCGATGGAAAGAACATGATCCAACACGAGAAACAAGATAACGGACTGGTCATCGTTTACGAACGTGAAATCACGGGCGATGAACTTCATGTGGTAACGAAATGATATAACTAAATTAAATTGTTATTGATATTAAATTTCTCATTCTTCATTTGTAATATTGAAGAAAATTTCATGTGGAGACCTCAAAGCTCACAGAGTCTTTAAGAAGTTGTGAATATGACTCAACAGCCAACAAGTCGCTTTTGTATTTACCAAGTAGAACTATAATAATACACAATTCTGCAATAATGAATACACAGCAGTGAAATCTAAGCATGAAAATAAGTCGTTTTTTAGCGTTTAAATTTTGTTTTGCTGGATTCCCAATCATTTGTTGACCCATGTCAAACGAAAAGGGAAAGTGATGGCCCAAAGTGAAAAAAAAACGTTTTGTTTGTCGAGTCAACAATAACGGCCAAATCATTTTCCTCAAAGTCAATTGTGATAAAAGGTAAAATTGAGCAAACATTAGGCTATATGAGACAGCATTATTGGGTTGTACACAGGAAAGCGTGGGATAAATGTCATCAGCGTTGTATGTTTTTGAAAACGTGATGGGTGGCGCCATCGTAAATGTAAAACACTTTTTAAAAAAAAAGTGAAACTAATATGTACGTACGCGATAACAAGCCGGTTTCCCAATCTTCCTCCCTTAAGTCTCGATTTAATCTAAAAGTCTATATAATTTTGACGATAAAGAATTTGAAATAAATTTAAGAAACACAAACAAAGATAATATTCAAGGAGTTGCTCAATTATTTTATTTTATTTCATCGGCAAAAGATAACCACTGATGGAGTGCTGGGCAATATTAAACACAAATTTCGTCATTGTAAAACACGGGAACAAGTGCAGAATGACTCCCTGTGAATTACATTCCGTGCCCTAGCGTCTAATATTCCATCAAGGGCGATCCAGATTTTTCTAAATAATACAAAAATAGAAATAAATCGTCATTACATATTAGGTCCACACAGTGTAACATATATTATCTTTATACATGGGTGTTTCATTCCGCTAGTGTCCGTCCAAATTGTGCCCATCTTGGTGTCGAGAATGTTACCGGAGCGATCGACGATGATACTGGCGTTGACAGTTTTAGAAACAGAGTCGCAAATGACCTCACCACTCTCGGTCACTACGGTGATGTAAACGTAAGCACTGTTGGATGTGTCTGGCTCGAATTTGAAGAAATAATTCGGAGCGATCCTGGTGAAACCATTCTTTTGACATTTTTCCCATAAGTTTTTGCCACTATTGATCTTGTAATCGGCGATGCTCACATTGAAATCTGTCTCAAGGTACCTGATGTCAGCTGTAACTCTGACGTAAATATTTTCGGTGTAAGCGTTTGCAACGTGTGTTTCTCGGCTGGCTTTACATACTTTGTCTAAGACCGTATTAACCCAGGCCATTTTACACTTTGATTCTCTAAATCGAAAATGAAGTGCTGTTTTCTTCTTTTTCACAATGAATGACTGCGCTCTGTCGAGGCTATTGACTTGGCTCTTTATAGTTATCGTAAAGGTACATGAAAAGCCCGCCTTGAATACTGCAAGTAGCAATCATTTCATTGTTTATTCTTCGTCATCATGTCAAGTAGAATTGGGCAACCAATTTTCCAGTATTGAATTAAACCATCAGTTTCAAACTTTCAAATATTTTGTTGTCTGTCTCGGAGTTACCCAACCATCTTTTCAAATGATAAGGACTGAATCAATACAGCACTGAACTTTAATATGTGTCATTATCTTTATCGAGAAAACGATCTTATTGTGCAATTACAACAGACCAGCAATCGCTAAATTGATGGGGACGTAAGGTATAGACAAGCGCTAACCGTCACGCCATCCGATTGTGAAACCGTCCTTTTTATATGGAGAAGAAGAAAGAAGAAGAAAAAGGAACTTATTGCGTGTGTCGTCGCTACATCGTCTTCGGATGCGAATAAAAAGTGAGTTGCACATTCAATCACTGATGTTTCTATTTATTTAATCATATGACCTCACATTAAAAACGCCAGGCCGCTTATAACATGAAATCAAGAGATTGGAAAAGCCATAGCTATACAAAAAAAAATCATAGTATTCAAGTGAAAATGGGATTATTTGAAAAAAAAATACGAAGTTATGTTACGTCTCCCTCTTGCAATTGTGAATTTTTCTCGGAACTTCTTTCCGCGTTTTTCAGAAACAATAAATCAATGGAAAAAGACCGGGTATAAGAATAAGAAAAACTTTGTGTTAAAGGCCCTTTGTTCCTAATCGTTTCCTCACCATTAGCTAACATTTCTCAGACGAACAAAAGCTCCGGTTCTATATTACCCAACACGCCCAGTATATAGTCTGCATTCCGGATGGCTTAGTTTCAGAAGCAAGAAAGGACTTGAGAAATCCTTATGCTGTGTGTTGGTGTGGTATTTGATCCTGTTCAGTCTGGCAAAGTGATGACGTGTCCATGGTGTATCCATGCTTATTCTGTTGACGAAAACTTAACGGATCGGTCCTCCTGTAACGGGACTTTGTCAGTGGGCCAACTGTCGTTATTCCCCATCACCTGTTGGAACGAATTCTACCGTACCCGTGTCCTACTATTGAATGGATTTTTGAATTCAAGGTAATAGCATAGACTAAGGAAATTGTACAAAATAATTTGAAGTAAGAGATTGGATTTGAAAGATTGGTATACAATTAATCTGAGACAGATTTATTTGTACGTAATCAAAACAGCTCTTGCCAATAAGTCTTTTTTAAATTACAACGTTCAATTGAATTTGCATGTTGGCGATTTGTATAGGTATTATTGTATTCTTTTTGAGCAATTATTACACCGTCAGCTAAAACCTTGGACGGCATTGTCCAGTGGCCTCGTTTGAATTGAAAAGATGGTCCGCAACTCGTTGCACGATTGTCATTCACGCACTGACCTCCACTTTGCAAAAAACTTCCGTTTCTCGGACAAGTGAATGCGGGACTAACTGGTGGCCGTGTTGGTTCTCCAGTGCTCAAATCTGGCCTGCATTGACAAAAATGTTGAGATTTTCTTTAAAATTAATTTGATAGCTTATTTTCTTACACTAATGGATTTGCGCACTTGTGATTGACGCCTTGTCGAGCTCCAGTCCGACAGGGTTGTAATAGGAAATCGATTGCCATCGCTACAGGAGATTCTGGGAATCGAAATATTCCACGGTTGTCTTGTCGACGTCTCTCTTGTGTTTTGCTACTTGTTTTTATTACAAATTGTTCAACGCACTGCAATTGGCGTTTGAAAATGTCATAACCCAACACTTGTGAATCAGTTGAGCAGAATCCTTGCGATCCTAGAGCGTAACATTCTCCTTTCTCGGTCGGAACCAGTTTGCTGCTGTAAATCATTGGCGGATCGACATTCAGATGGACCACAGAATAATCGACCTCCTTGACTAATTGTCACCACCTGCTCATCTGGACAGGGACCTGTTTAGTACACAATATTTCAGGTGAATTAATCGCTCGATTGATTTGTTGTTTATATACCTTGAGTGAAGAGTGATACACAATCGTCTTTTGTGCTGTTGGGAAAAGGATATTGTCCAATTGGACAATCGCAAATGGAATCGCCATAGGCCGTCGTGTAAAGACGTCGTCCATCTTGGCATTGGTTGGCATCGTTGACGTCGTGACAAAGTCCAGTGCGTCCCACGAAAAACTCTTTTATCGTCTGTGCAAAGGCGAGGACTGCATTTTCCCTATTTAAAAGAATTGTCATTTCTAATTATTTAACAGCTAAGTTAATATTCAAACCTGTAATGTTATGGGGTCGATAGTAACCCAACGGTTTGTTTCGTTACAAGGTCCTCTACTCAAAACGGGATGGCATTTACCGTCAGCGAATCGCACAGAACTATCGTCACATCCGTCTCTTGGAAAATCTAATCCAATTACCGGGATCGGCAAATTATTCACAGGTATTTGATTAGTATTAACAGTCTGTTGGTTGTCATTGCTCTGCTGGTTGTTGTTGTTGTTGTTATTATTCAAACTGACCACTGCAGCAATGACGACCATTCCGGCCGATAAGACCGCAGAGATTCCAGTAGCTATTTCAGCCGACCGTCCAGCAGAGACTATGGCGGACGATGCGATACAATTTGCTTCTAATCTTTCACAATCGTTTTCATCGATGACATCAAAAGTTGTTGAATTGAATGAAAAAGATGGTACTGTATCGCGAGTTTCGTTATTTGCCGGCGGGGATGACGTTGAATTTGGTGGATATAACGGTTGTATTGTTGAAAGTTGATTACAATTCTCTATGATGGATGTGCGAGTGCAATAACCACCACATAATATCTTTGAAGACAGGCAAGTGGTTGTACAATTTCCAGCATCCGTGACGCAAGTGTATCCCGCATCCTGTCGCTGCTGGAATCCAAAAGACGATACTTTAAAACTGATTGAACTTTCTATGTTTGGTTGATCAATCGTTTCGTGAGTTTGGATATCGTAATAATTATTCGATTTTACTTGTCTTTCTATGCGTCCCTTGTAGTAAAATTCTTCCGTTTCATTTTTATTTAATTTTTTTTTTTGGTTTCGTCGCTACAGCCAAATAAGCTAATGCAATACTCCCGATTCCAATTCCTGCCGACAAGGCAATCGCCGATCTAGCGGCTATTGCACCCGATTTTCTTGCCTTTTCTAATGCGGAGGACACGATACAATTCCTTTCGAGTATTGCACAAGATTTGTCATCAGTTTGTTGGAATTTCTTTGTCACAGTACCCGAAATGAAATTAGAAGTTCCATCTGATGTTTGATATCCTAGAAAAAGAGTGAAAAGAGCCGTGAAAGTGGTGGTGCCCATACAAATGTGTCCGTGACACAACGTCTTGGTAGTCGTGCAAGTAGTGCTACAAATTCTCCCGTAATAAGCTGATTCCAAAGTTAAACTTGGATTGGGATCAGCACAAGAGCAAAAACTTGAACTGATTTGTCGTTCGAAATTGAAAAAATGTTGCTGACTTTCTTCGATTGATATGGAACTTTCTATTACAGTTGGCATTCCGTCATAGTTTTTAGATTCATCCTCTTCATTTGGTTTAGATTTGCTGTTAAACGTACTGCTGCCTAATAATACAATTAGCCACGACTTTAATTTGCTGATTAAGGATTCGAAAAATCCCATCGGACGATATTTTAAGGATCTGCGACGTTTGCGACTGTAAATTTTGTTTCTAAAGATGCGCTGTCCTTGATGATATTCTTCTGTTTCATTGTGATATTCTCTTGTTTTGACTGGAGTTGGAATTAAGGCAAATGCTGCGGCTCCAGCGGCTATCGCAGCCGATAAAGCTCCAGTCATTATAGCGGAAACTGCACCTGATTTGGCTGCATTAACAATAGCTGACGAACCGAAACAATCCACTTCCAGTTTATCACAATCACTTTTGTCGATGGTCAAAAAGGTGCGTGTAGTTACGACGTTTGTAGATGAAACGAGATGTACAACAGCCTGGAAAATGGATGTTTGAATACATAAACGACCACAAATCCGCTCAGGTGAATGGCAAGTGACTGAACATTCTTGCTGACCCCATAATGGAACGCTGACTTGACACGTACATTCCGTGTTTTGTCGCTTAACTTTCAGAAATAGAGGAACCTCCAATTGCTCTTCAATCGAACTTTTCAATTCAAATAGAGGACTGCGTTTAATGATGTCATGTTTCTCCAGTTCCAATACGTTTTTCCTCTTCATTATTGTCGTTATAATATTCTTGTTTTGGTGTTGTTGCAGCCAATCCGATGGCTATGGCTCCGACAGCTATTCCCGCTGATAAAGCGACGGCAGCTCCAGTTAATTGACTTGCTTCAACTAATGCCGATGACGCAATACATTCACTTTCCAAATTTTTGCAGTCCTTTCCGGTGACTTTGAAATATGTCGATGTGATGACAACGGAAAGTGAAACGTCACTATCCCATTGCTTTTGCAGGCCGGAGAAGAGTGAAAACATGGCAGCGTACGTAGTAGAACGAACACAAGTCCGGCCGCAAAACGTTTCAGATGTTGTACATGTTGTGATGCAACTTCTGCCTATAGTACCTGCATCCGGGCTTGGATCGGTGCACAAACATTTGGTATTTAAAAAACGGGGCACATTTAAATTCTCTTCTATTGGAGTCATCGAACCTTCTACAGTTGTTATTCCATGAGGATTGGATTCGATTTTTGTTATTGTTGTAAAAGGGGATTTCCTTTTGCTCAGTATTTTGATCCAGTGAGGTCTTGCTTGTATTTGAATTGATCCTTTCGAGCCTTGGAGAAATTCACCAATGGAAATGAAATTTGCTACTGAAAATAACAAAATTGAGACGAGACGAATGACACGCATTTTTGGGATACCATTCGCTTTGGTTTCGAGGATACAACTAACTAGTGTAGGTAAATTTTGTTTCTCAACATTTCTTTTTGTTTATTAGAAAATGTATTCCTACTACCACCAGTTGTCAGTCGTTATGTAACAGTTCTCCTCATATTAAAATTATCTAGACTTTTCAACAAATGTTGGAAACCTAAATAACACTAAGAGACCAATTCAGATAGAATGTAGCTACACACTACAGGTCTGTCTGTCTGTTTTACATAACAGCGATCCAGCGGAAGTCGAGATTTGTTTGTTTACAAACAATTGGCTCTGGGATTACCTTACGAATAGGCACTACGGCACCAAGGCGATTTAGACTAATTAAGGAAGTGGATTTACAGTTATACAAACAGCCCATTATAGTATTTTTCGGTTATTTTTTTACATTATGGGGAAATGACGGGAAAAATGAGTCGAACCACAAACCAGCAGCAAGTCATTTCAACCCAATATTTAAGTAGATTTAAATCCTAGTTTTTGAAGAATTTTTTAAATAGAATTCAATAGCAAACTAGATTATTTTTCTTGTGACTAGCGAGTCAGCGAGTCTACACTCTCTTTAGTCTACTTGGCATTATGTAACAACCGAGAATGGCAATGCTGTCTTTCATTGTTGTTAAAGTTCTAGCAGACGAATTCAGCAGACTCGTTATCACTCATCATCGAATTTTTCTGTCTTACCGTTTCACTATTAACTTTAAAAATGAATTCTGTTCTTCGTACTTTGGTAAATTTCTTATTTAATTATAAATTAGTAGCATTAAAATATTTGCTTATTCCAAAAGGGTTTTGTTTTTGTCTCGCCGTACGGTTTTGCCAGCCAATGCCAGTCAAGCTCAACGCTTCTTACACACCGGTAAAAAGTTTTATTATTTTATTTTGTAATCATCTGCTATTTAGTGATCTATAACTTTAAAAAATGACTGGTTTTGTACTTCCCAATTGTTACCTACTTTTCTCTTTGCAGAAACTGGGTTGACATTGTAGTTTGACTTAGAGAATGTTGCATTATATTCAACGGTGGTACTGAATAAAAATTAACACATTTTTAACATATACTGTGACAGGATCTAGATTATTGGCAGCTCAGGTGCAACTTCCAGCTCCTGATTTCAAGGCTACTGCTGTTGTTGACTCAGCGTTCAAGGAAATCAGTCTTTCAGACTACAAGGGAAAATACCTAGTACTCTTTTTCTACCCCCTTGATTTGTAAGTTGGATTTTGTAACGCTCATTCTGGGAAAAGTAACTGATTTGTTTTTCACTTTTCAAAAATCACTCAGCACCTTCGTTTGCCCTACCGAGATCATCGCATTCAGTGATAGAATTCAAGACTTTAAGGCTCTCAATGCTGAAGTAGTTGGCGTCTCCACAGACTCGCACTTTAGTCATCTTGCCTGGATCAATACTTCGCGAAAGGTAAAACTTAAAAACATTTTTATTTATTGAACCATTCAATAACATATTTTTTTATTAATTGCTAAATTGTAGGAAGGAGGTTTGGGTGGTTTGAACTATCCATTACTGGCCGATTTCCACAAAACAATCTCTCGTGATTACGGCGTCTTGATTGAGAAGGCTGGCATTGCTCTGCGAGGACTTTTCATCATCGATCCTACGGTAAAACAATTCATTCTAATCAATTTCAGTCGAGATAAATTCTAAATCGAGACATTATTTTTCGTTAAAGGGTGTTGTTCGTCAGGTGACAATCAACGATCTGCCAGTTGGCCGTTCCGTCGACGAAACTCTGCGATTGATTAAAGCTTTCCAGTTCGTCGAAAAACATGGCGAAGGTATTTAAATAATATAACTGCAATAAAACAGGAAAAAGACGTTAATAATTTTCTTTATTTTATTTCAACAGTTTGCCCAGCCAATTGGACCCCTGAGTCACCTACTATCAAACCGGATCCCGTTGGATCAAAAGATTATTTTAACAAAGTCAACTAAAATGAGATTTTGTTATAGTTGGTTGCTTTTTCGTAACAAGGATCTATAGGTTTTCTAACATACACTTATTTGAAAAATAAATGAGAATAACGGGTTAATAGCGAACTTTATTTTTTTGTTTTGTTCACCTCACCGAGTCTTGATTTTGTGGTACTGACATCTTAATTCCCCTTTGTTTGAATGTTGTAAGCCCCATCAATTGCCCGAACTCTGATTACCGCTTATTTGTTGTGTTTTTTGTGTAACATTCAAAAGTGGCTTGCGCTACTTCGCAGGTTGTCCGACTGGCCATTTGGTCTTAAGTAGTCGGAGCTGGCTTCTTTAGTTTGGTTTTGCTATATTTTAAATTTCACACATTTTCTTCCTTTTTTAAAATTAGGATCAACTGTGCAGTTGGAGCTCTTCCGGATTGGTTGATGGAAGACGTGAAGAGTTGAAGACATTTTATTTGATTTTACCGCTGAATATCAATATACCCTCCCCTATATTGCAAGTGCTGAAGTGAAGAACTAACGCATTTGAATCTGTTTTCAATTTGAAATGTGAAATTGAAGAATTTTGAAACCCTTTTCGTACATGATGTGAAATTTAGTGGGTGGAAAGATGAGGGGGTTAAAGAGGAAGTGACGCCATTTTGGAAAGAGGAGGATTGTGATAGGGTGGTTGGTATGGCCTAGACTTGCATTCTGGTAATTTCTTCATTGTATTTCGGGCCGTGGAGGAGAGGAGTAGCGTCGGTTAAACCAGTCGATGAAGATAATTTCGTTATCTTTTTGAAAAGATTGAATTCAGCATTAGGTAAGACAATTAAGGAGGCCAAGAAATGTGAAGAAGGAGATTGATCAGTTTTTTTAGACTTTTAATTAACTAGAATATCTTGACTTACAGTGAAGTAAATTCAAGCATCATGGCGTCCGCGTCCCATGAAGATAGAAAAGAGACGTTGCAGTTCGGTAAAATTCTTTAGATGCTATTTAGAATTAAAAATATTTATTGAAGAAAGAATACTGTTGTATATTAAAATTATTTCTTTCAAGTCGAAATATTATGTAATTTTACTTTTGAACATGCACAAAAACATTTTTAGTAATAGACTTTAGTGGTTATTTATTAATGGGGTTATTTTGATTATAATGTACTGAAGCAAAAGTTAAATATTTCTACAATTTTTTCTAATTATCTTGTCTGTAATAGTTGTAGCTAAGGAAGACCAAAATGGGGGTGCTGCAGTAAATTCAGTTTCCAAGAAACGACCTGTAGAAGATTCAGTGGCCCTTGCTGGACCAACACCCAAAGTGAAGAAAGATACAAATGCTCCTAAAACTAAGGCTGCTCCTAATGCTAAAGCTGCTCCTAATAAGAACTGGTGCTGTTTCAAGAGGTGCAAGAAAGGTATGGTAATTTTGATAGAATTGCGAACCTGAAATCTCCCTTATTAATTTAGTATTTTTATTTTTAGGGCACTACCCCAATCGATGTCATAGCAAAACTTTCTGAGTGTCTTGCAGCTGTTAGGGGTCAACAAGAAAGAGATGAGGCTTACAACAAAATGAAACTTGAAGAAGTAAAGACATTTTTGGACACTTTGAGCAGACCCAATGTAACACTATTACCATGCATACAATTTTCTGCAAATTTTCTTATCTCCACACTTAATTTTTATAGATATTGAAAGCAGTCCCTGATTGTATCCTGTCTGAAGATGCTCCAAGCCTTATAAACTTGTTACTGGATGCATTGGGGGAGAGTATTAAACATGGAAACAAAATGGTGTTTGCAACTATGAAAGCCATCGTCAGAAACTTGGGAGACGGCGAAGCTGTGCCAAAGGAAAAATTTTCGGTCATTCATAAAGTTATTTATGTTCATAATCAATGTCAGTTGGACATGAAGCAGCATTTTGAAATTTTGGGCCTCTTATTTGCAATGAGACGTTAATGTGCGCACAAGAACGCGATATGGATTCGACACACATTCCTATCGTTACAAGAGATCGTTTAATCGCGCGTGATTTTTTTTCAAAAACATGGACACATGTATCGCATATGGAAATAAAATCGTCATTTTATTTCTGTGTTTCAAATCACTAAATCAAAGTAGCGACTTCCCTTTAGTTATGAGTCTTATGACTACAGACAATTAGTCACTTCATTAAGCCAGAATTAAGCTAGTAGTTTTTAAACCAACAAAGTAAAAAAAATCTGAAGTAAGACCTACAAATCTGGAAATGACGCGCACTTTCTTTGTCCTAACTGGCTTATTCACTGTTTAGTCCGATTGCATAATTTCGGTAATTTAGTTGAAAGTTCATTGTGAGAAATAATGACAGGATGAAAAGTTAATTAAACCACTAAAGTTAATCTTCTTAATCGTCTTTATTTGATAGCAATTAATTTAATTTTTAAATTTCCATAGGTGCTGCCTCTAGCGGATCTGTTAGATTTTGTCTTTCGAATCAAACTTAAAAGATATGGGGTTCGATAATAAAAATCGATTTAACCAAATATTGAAAAACTTATAAAATTTCATATTATACTCATCAACTCATAATTAAAATTTTCAGATTATTTAATTCGCCAATTTGCCACTTATAAGTAGAAGAGTTGAGAAAGCAGACGCTTTTTATTCTCCTAATTTCCCGCTTCGAGGTTTGGTCTTCGTTGGCTCGGCAGGGGCGATTCTGTTTCTGTCATTCATTTGTTGCGTTCAGTTTAGAAAGATCAAAATTTAGTACGCTCTGCTCTCTTTGGAATCTGAAATTCTAAATTATTTAGGATAAAACAAACCAATAGTAAAATCTCATACGGCTGATCATTGAGAGAGTAAATAACAAGTGTGAAAAAAAGTAAAGAATTCTCGTTTGAAAATGTTTTCCAAAGAATGTGGAATGGGAAAGCACTTCTCTGTCAGAATTGCTTATTTCTTTTTTAATCCTCGTTATCAATTTTACATAGTTTCCGAGTTCCGACACAGTTTATTCAACCTTAGTGTGTATTAGTGTTTACAGACCTATGAAATGAGTTGTTCATTCCCCCTGTGTTAATTTGGTTTGTGCTTAATCTTTTCAATTTAATATCAGAATTTACCGTTAATATTGTTCGCCCATAGTTAGCTTAGAAGGGGGATACTCGGGTCAGTTGAGGTAATGGTAAGCTATTTAAATTTGTATGTTGTAATGTCATAATTAAAAAAAATATATGATCACATGATGGCTCTACCGGCAACAACAGGAAGTCAAAATTTTTAAATTCGATTGCTAATTTGCTATAAAGGAATCCGCTCCATTTCATCTGATTTCATTTAAAGAAATTGAAGTTCTTATAGAAAAAATGCGTTACTTCGACATTTTAATTTTAGAAAGTATAAGCAGGTATAAGGTAAAATATCAATTGTTTTATGAAAGCTCCATGTCCCGTGTGACGAAAATGATACGTTGTGATTTGCGAAGCAGCCATCTTGCTTTTAGGTTAGCCATGCCATGCTATTGAGTTTTGAGTAAGAGTAGCGGTTTGATTTCCTTGTTCGTTATTTAGTTTTATCACTCAATTAGAACAGCAGTCAAGTGTTTCAAGTAGAGGAAATAAAGAAAGGGTTAGTAAAAATTAAAGATTAGACTAAGTTCATTTTAATTTATATTTGCTAAATTTTGCAGAATTTTATCAACAAATGGGTCCTACAAAGAAGAGTGGTGAGAGCATTTTTTATTTTTGTCTTATGTGCTTATGTGCTGATTCCCTCTATTTATCCCTCTATATAATTAACTAGTTAATGGTGAAACTGCTATCAGCCTTCATTCTATAGTTCTGTACCTTTGTCAATAGTTCGTCGTATCGTGTATTTGTTTTGATTCGATTTCCACGTGTTTTGTAGGCAAGTTAGAGTTAGTATATACTAAAGTAGTAATAATTTCCTAGTCTTAATTGCATATTCTTTTAATTTAAACTAAAATACATGCTCTTGTAGTGAAAGAAGAAGAGAAAGGTGTTCCTTCTGTGTCGAAGAAAAGAGCAGCAACTGCTGGTCCTGCACCCAAAATTCTAGAGAAAGTTGTGGCTTCCACTTCCAAGAACGATGCTGTTGCATCCAAAGTTGCTCCACCTAAGACCGTTAAGGCTGGCACTGTCCTCAAAGTTGGGAAAACTGTAAGATTTTTGTACTATTACTGTTTTTGAATGCATTACGGAAAGTTTTTTTTTAAAGATGGAACCTAAGGTTGTTGTGAGGAAGTTTTTGGATTTTCTTGAAGCAGTTATGGCAAAACAAGATAGGGATGATTCTTACAACAAACTGAAACTTCAAGAAGTGACTGCAACTTTAGACTTGATGAGCAGACCAACTGTAAATAGTAAAACAATTTCTATACATCTTTATTGTTTAATCAGCAAATCTGTCTATCAATAGGTCATGAGATCTGTGCCAGAATTTGTTGTTTCTGAAGATGCTCCAAACCTTATAAATATGCTCTTGGATGGATTGGGAGAGAGTACAAAACATGGCAACAAAATGGTGTACGCTGTTATGAAGTCGGTTCTAATCGAGCTGCGTGATAATGAACGTGTGTCGAAATCCCACGCCTCGAAAGTCATTAAGGTCCTTAACATCCATAGTGAGTGTCAGTTAAACCCAAGACAGTTTGAAGTAACCACAGAGCTTACAAGACTATTAATGCATCAGAAATGGAAATAAATCTTGGCTTAACTTTTATTTGATTTCATATTTCATTGGGTAACCATTTGACAATTTTAGTTTTTCAATCTCGTCTTCAGTACAGCTTATTGTGACGAAAACTTAAGGCTCTTATTAGGCTACAGGTATTGTTACAACTGTAGGGGTGCGGAGTTTACTCGTCTCCTCGAGGTTTGTAGTTATGGTTGTTGAATTTTGTACGGAATAGGTTTAAGAAAATTCCACTCTGCGCCAGAGTCTGTGTTTTCTCAAGTTTTGTTTTAAACTCCTCAAAAACCAGTCGAAATTTTTATATCATCATGTTTCATTTTCTCTACCGAGGAAAAATGTTTTTATTTCATCATCTCGACTTGATTGCTTTGGGTTTTTCACTGATTGCCTTGATTGTCAATGATAACAAATTTAGTATAGACCATCGTTTCGTTAACTTTGTTGGACCATTTGGCGCCTTCCCTCGTATCGCTTCACATCATTCATTCAACTAAGGTGCAGTTATTTTATTTTAATCTAGTGCTGTTAATCTTATTTTCTGTGTCAATGTTTGGGGTCGATCATTTTATCTCATTTTTCAATATTACCTTTAGGAATTGAATAACAATCTGGAAGAAATGACTCCCTCTAATAATATGTACCTGTTGGAGCATCAACAGATGTTCTGGAAAACACTATTCGAAAACAAGAAATTTGCCTCGCAATTGCCCTCATTAGCGACAGATCACGTTGATGGCATCACTTATGATGACTTACCTGAATTCGGCCAAGTACAAATCGTTGTCAAGGCAGCATCAAGTCTAGGTGATAACTTTATGAGCGACACGTTCACCATAACGGCAAAACTAACGCGATGCGGCACGACCTTTCAAGCTTTCACCAAGGTATGGACTTAATTTCTATTTGGTTTTCTTTGTATAGTTTTTGAATATTCTACCCGTATACAAGGTGCTGCCATCAAATCTAGTGCTTCGCCAAGCTGCTTACGAGTCGCACACCCATCACCACGAGATGCATATGTACCTTCATTTCTTCAGTCTCTTGCGTGAAATGTACGCTGGACAACAAATCCCGCTAGATATTCCAGACATTTACTACGTTAACATTGAAGAAATCATTCCGGGCGAGACGGATGGATCGGGAACTTGCATCGTCCTCGAGGATCTTTCAACGCAAGGCTATTGCATGTCGGATAAATTTGGTGGTGCTGATTTTCAACACTGTCAACTGGCTCTGACTTCATTGGCTCATTATCACGCGTTGACGATGAGTGCCTTGAGAAAATGGAGGGATCCGGCAACTGGTGAGTTATCCAATATTCCTCCAACGGCTAAGTTTCTGATGCAGGAGAAAACTGTTTATGAAGTCAGCGCCGTCCAAATTGCCAGAGATTTTTCCAAGAAGATGATTGAGTTTGCGCAAGATGTCAAACGGCCTGATGTAAATATTTATGTGTTGTCTTTTCATTTAATCCTTTTTGACGGTATTTCTTTTCTGATCACAAGCTTGCAAAATGGCTCACACATTTGATTGACGAACGTTTGTCCGAGGTTATTCTTGTCGACACGGTGAAGAGCTGTGGTCCAATGGCTTGCATCCTCCATGGGGATTTCTGGAACAACAACATGCTCTTCAAATACGCTGACGTTGATGACAATGCACCTAAATCGACCGCTTCTCCTGCCATTCCAGTATCCTTGAAACTGATTGACTTTCAAATGTCAAGGATTGGTCATCCGCTCACAGACATCCTTTACTTCTTGAACGCCAGCGCCAAGCCGGAAGTTAGAGAGCAGCACATGGAGAAATTGTTACGTCTCTACTATGACACGTTAACTGCTGATTTGCAACAGCTCTACATCCCACTCGATCACTACACTTTTCAAGATTTCCTGGACGATTACAAGAAGAGGTCGTTGATGGGTTTGTTTTTTGGTGGCCTGATCATGTCGATGGGACTCGCCAAAGCTGTCGTCTCTACTATGCAAAAATTGGACAAAGAGGAGCAACTGAAAGAACCAATCAGCGTCACAAGTAACCGAGGTGAATTTTTGAAATTCTACGACTGGATGCCAATTAAAATAATTGTCGTCTTAAACTTTTTTTTAGGTACGAATGCACAACCAGACGATTTCAGTGGGAAGAGTTCGTCGTTCGAGGAGACTATCAAGAACATGATGTCATCACACAAGCTGAGCGATAATCCGATCCTAGCCGACCGCCTCCTTAGACTCATCATCGAAGTCCACACCTTGAACCCGTCATCATAAAATCAGAGATAACTATCTTTCAATCATTTACTTGTTTGTTTACTGTAGGAAGCGGCTATAACTAGTATACTCCATCTATTTCTTTATTGATCTTAGTTGATAAGAACTCGGCTGTTGTATAATGTAGTTTTTCCTATTCTTTTTTGTTTTCTCTCCCTTTTTTTCTTTCTGAAGTCTGAACGTCCTTATGCGTTTCAGTTTTTCTATTGTGGGTTTTTGGTGGAAGATTAGTTCCAGTCTGTTTTCTATATTCCGATTAATATAGGTTTTTTAGAAGATGGTTAGGATTTTCAGATTAATTATAAAACTACTCCTTGAAGATTGAAAACTAATGTTTCTTACTAAGCTTAAGCTAAAATGATAAGATCCAAGATGCATTGTTTTCCATATATATTCCGTGAAGAATGTATGGTCCAGTTTATCGCTGACAATTTATTGTGTTCGGAATCGGAAGTAGTTATATAATTGCAAATCATGCTTTGAATATAATAAAATACTAAATGACGTTCAAAATGTTGATTGAAATAATATTTCGCAAAATTATTGGATGAATGGTATCCAACTAGGAATTGAATCGCTGAACTTAGGAGCAATTTAGAGTTTTGACCTCATCCATGAGTTTAATTAGTCTGTCAGATAAAATTGAACTGTCACTCAGTTCGTAGGACACCATCATGTTCTTCATTGTTTCTTCCATTTCAAGACTTATTCCCATTTCTCCCTTTATTGGTTCCGTATTCGTCTCTGAATATGAAGAATAAAAGAATATTTTTAAATATGTGAACATCTTATAGGTATTAAATACTAGAATACAGGAGAAATTTAGTAAGTAATTCACCTGGTTTTGGCCCCTTGAGCTTCTCTTCTGCGTCTAGATCTTGTAAATTACTAACGGATTTTTTGTTTAGGACACCCGAAAGAACCATGACGCCCATAAACATCCACATCAAGGATCTCTTCTTGTAATCGGCTAAAAAGTCTTGCCAGGTGTAGTCGTCGAGTGCAATGCCAAGGAGCCGCAGATCGGTCGTCAGTGTGTCGAAATAGTAGCGAAGCAAAACGAGCATGTGTTTCTCTCTTGTTTCCGGTTTGGTGCTCGTGTAAAAGAAATAGAGGACGTCGCTGAGTGGATGGCCGATCCTCGATACTTGAAAGTCAATCATTTTCAAGCAAAGTGGAATGGAAGAAGATTCTTCTCCGACTTGAGTATGATTTTTATCATGATATTTGAAGAGCATGTTGTTAATCCAGTAATCTCCGTGCAAGATGCAAGCCAAAGGACCTGAACTTTCCAAAGTGTCGACGAGGATGATCTCCGGTAGACGTTGTAGCAGTTCTGTTAACCATTCTCCTAACTGGTATCAATTATTAAAGAATTTAATTAAAGATTTAAAGAAAATAATATAGTTTAGTTCTTACGTCAGGTCTTTCCACTTTTTGGACAAAATCGAGGAAACATTTAAAAGAATTTTCAATGTATTTTACCATCCCATACTCGTAAAATGTTTTTTCTTCTACAAGGAACTTTGCAGAGGACGGGACTTGTGACAATTCGCCAGTTGCTGGATCCTTCCATTTTCTCACCGCACTCATCGTCAAGGCGTGGTAATGGGCCAGTGAAGTTAGTGCCATATGACAATGGCGATAATCAGCTCCTTCCACTTTATCAGCCATACGATAGCCCTCAACTTTGAGATCCTCGAGGAGTGTACAAATTCCCGATCCGTCCGTCTCGCCCGGGACTATTTCCTCAGTATGGGTGTAGTACACATCTGGAACATCCAGCGGAATTGGTTGGTCTTCGTGCACTTCCCGCAGCAGTCTAAAGAAGTTGTGATACATGCTGATTTCACGGGGATGAGTGCGCATCTCGTACGCCGCTTGACGCAGAAACGAATTCGACGGCAGCACCTGCAAAGGTAAAACATAATATTTCAGTATTATTACTTTTTTTCTGGCTGATATTGCCGTATTTAAATAAGAAGATACCTTAACAAAAGTACTCAAAGTACTAATGGAAGTGTCGTCTTTGACAGTGTTATTAGTCCGGGTCAGTTGAGCCGTTACAATGAACGTGTCACTTTGAAAATTGTCACCCAATGTTGAGCCGGATTCAACTTTGACGTGTATTTGGCCGTACTGCGGCATGTCATCGTACGTGATCCCCTCCACATGTTTAGTCGCTATCGAGGCTAGTTGAGATGCCAATTTCTTCTCTTCGAAAAGTTCCGCCCAGAATAGTTGCTTTTGCGTCAGATATTTTATTCCGTCGGTCATTTTATATAGTTATGAGTTTCACCTTGAACATACAACGGTATTTTAGTTTACAGACAAGAATATGGCAACACAAATTTCGAATCGGATGACTATAAGACGAAACAAACTTTTAGTTTCTTGCACAACTTAAAGTTAATCTTTTCGTTTTTTACCTTGCTTCTTATCATCCACTCGCGTTGTAGTTGGTGAGAGAGTTGAACGAACACTGCTGCTTCTTTATGAAAAGCCATAAATGCTACTGAAAGGAAACGCGCAAGAGTAACGGGACTTTCTTTATCAAATCAAAAAAAGAAAGTTGTTTGTAGTCTACCGAGTGTCCCGAGGGTAAAAAAGAATTTAAAAAGAAAAGAATTGTTGTACAGGACCTTCTGCTGATATTTTCTTTCTCAGCCAAGTGTGGAAGCTGATCTGAAAACGGAATGAAGACGACCCACATCATACACTTTGTCTATATGGTATGATACACTGAATGGAAATAGATGCGGACTGGCTGTGAATGCATGCTGGTGATAAAGTGAAGCATCCTTCTTAGCTAACGCGGCAAAGATTTATTGCATTTCCTTTCGTCGACTCTTATTTTTCACAGACACTTAAAAAGAATTTGTGCATAGTTTATTTAGTATTGCATCCGTCTGGTTTCGTTTGGCTAACGGATATTTTAGCCAGCATGTGGCAGATTGTGTGTATCGTGCTGCCATCGTGCACATTTCATGCTGCATGTATCATTGTATACACGTCGTCATTAATGTTAATAGTGCAGTTCGCCATATCAGCCCAACGACAAAGTAGAAATAGTTTGAATGGCTTAGTGTCAATGCTATTCTAGAATCTAGATTTAAGACGAATTTTGGCGTCCGTATTATTATTAGCCCAAAACTGGTTGATGGTAAAAAAGTGACTCCGGGTTCTCCTGGTAGAAAAAAACATTATCTGGTATAATGATAATAATCAGTATAAGTGTATTCATTGCATAACATTTTGTAAGTAAGAAGATTCTACATGCATAGATAATATACTGTTTAGATAATAACCACTCATAATTTTGAAAAAGTAATTTATGATTTTAATCTTGCTCATTATATATAGTAATGTTATTGCATTGGCCATTTAAACCCTGGGTAGCTTACCATTGTAGTTGTTTCTTTACTTGATTTGGTTTGGTAACCTCATCTTCATTGGGAAGCAGATCTTTCCGTTTCACACTTATCGGTTCTTTTTAATCCGTGTTAGAAGCCTCTACTGCTCTATACGTCCTGTGAAATCTTTCGGGGGCCCTTCGACCCCGGGAAAGTTAAATGACTTTGTAGATGGGTTGCGGTGGACGTGGAATGACCTCTATACCCGCTTCTACCAGTATTTCCTCTGTCTGTTGTTCTTGTCGCGTAACTACAATAATGGGATTATTATAAGGCTCTGGATGATTCCTCGATTGCAGTTGATCATTTCTTCTCGTTTCAAAATATTCGCCATGCAAGAATTCGTCCTGTTGAGCGCTGGAGATTTCTCTCAATTGGTTTGTATGTTCGGTGTTGTTTTCAAAGAGCGGACTTCGGTAAAATGTCGTTCTGTCACTTGAGCACCACACAATACGAAAATTAGCCGGTATCGATGAGTTGGCGTTATCTGATGGTATACCTTCATTTACAATGATATTTAAGTGAACTTCCATGCCATCTGGCATTTGTCTAACGAAATTTCTCAGAATTCCCTCTGCTCTATTGTACGGGCCTTGATTTAGTTGTCTAACCTGAGGTACTATATTATTATTATCATTATCCTGAAGCTCGCCTGAACCTCCAAAGAAAAACCCGAGCACATGTCCAGCTTGATACTTATCATAATCCTTTTCGTCAATACCATTAGCTGCCAAAATTTCTCTTAATTTAGCACGCATTTCGTCTGTGACTTCTGAGCCTCCTTGAATATTTACTTTTGTTATTGTAGCTAAAACAGTGCGTAGTTTGCTATTACCGTCTTTGTGATAGTAAATGTTCGCCGGCTTACTGTCTGGTCTTGCTGCACGTCCAACTCTTAGGCCCAGACAGGCTTCGTCCACTTTTTCGTCATACAGAAAACGAGCCATTTTGTTGCCGACGGCATGAGTTTTAACTTGATCCAACAGCTCGTCAGTCGAACATCCTTTTGATTTAGCAACGGCATCGTAAAGACATCGATTGGGTGGGGCAGGTTTGCCGTTGGCATCAACTGCGGGCGGTAGATCAATTTGTTTACCATCAGGTCCCACTAAAGTGACATGTTTAGTACCATCTTCGTTGGCAGTGTAGATAACTTGAATTTTACCACTCGCCTTGCCATCAGGATCGATAGTGAAAGATTCATTGCCATCTTTTGCAAAGTCGCCCACTTTGTCGACGATTTCCAGTGAACAATTCATGGCATCAGCAATCATTTGCATCTCGAGAAGACCGGCCGTTTTTCCACCACCTATGCTGTTGACCACATCTTCGTATGTTTTTGGCTCTACAACCGTGTTGCCATTATGGTACTTTTGAATTTCACACCCGTCATCACCGAGTGATTCTTTAAGTTTCTCAGCCTCAGCTTTCTTATCGCTGGCCGTTGAATTTTCTCCGTTTCCATGATCTACAGAATTGCCCGTTTCTGTGCTCGTCGATCCTTGCCACATAGAGCCGATGGCCTGAAACGTTTTTTTGCCATAGTGCTCTACCACACCTTCGATTTTGCTTTGAAGCCATGGTTGAACCCAGGCCCTTGTGACGCTGTCAACCATGTACTTGGAAACGTCCCCTTCAACTCTTGCCTTATACAACATACCTTCCCTTGGTATAAATATTCTCAAGAATATGCTAAGTACAATTTCAGCGCTACATTAGAATCCTTCTATTAGCACATCGTGCTGTATACTGCTTATTTGAAATGACTCAACATTAAACAGACACGAATAAAATTTCTTTTTTAAACTAAAAACAGGTCCTTTTTCTAATGCCCTTGAAAAAAGGCTTTAACCGTAGCTTTGCTTAAAATTGAAGAAAGGAAATGACGCAGTCAAACTTTGCTTGCTAAAAAGGATGCATCACTCTGTCGCCAATCCTTCCCAGCCATCTTCTCGCTTTATTATTGACAACTTATCTATCTATCGGTCATTGTTGACAACTTTATCTAGAAAATGCACGCTGGATATTTCCGCGGTGTTTGCTTCGCCCCTATATCCCAGCTAAGGATTGTCAAGGGCGAGATGTGGCAGATACCATATAATTCAGTGGCTTTGGTTCAAGTTTAAAATGACGCCCAAATGTAGTCGTTAAACATGCAGGCACAACGTTCGCTACATAAACAGCTATTGGCCTTGAAACAGTCGGGACGTTCGTGAGTGGATTCGGCAGTTGTTTATATTGTTTAGTTTTATAGCGCTGTGACCGTCTGGACAAGGAGCACATGTTTGATAGTCTTGTTTAGGTTTCGTATCACCTATTATTAGACTTTCAGAAATTATGGAGTCGAAAAAGGGTCAAGACATCACCGATGCAAGACGGAGAGCAAACGGTAAGCCAACTTAATTGAATTAATCTCGTCAATCTTGATGCTGTGTGTTGCCTAACTTAATTGATTCAAAAAACATATTGCATCGCATCGTATTTTTACTCATTATAAAATTTTCTATTTAATTAATTAGCCTGTTCAACCTTTTCTTTTATACAGTCATATATAGGAAGAACCTCACACTAAAGCAGGAATATGGAACTTAGCAGCATTGAAGTGCAACAGACTGCCCCTTACATGATTACGGCTATTCTAGTTCTCCTACTTTTCCTAATGCTCCTAATATTACTGCAATCCTTGTTACACTACTTAAAAGTAATTAGAATAATTTATATATTTGAAAGTGTGACACATTTTTATTAATCCAATAATTAATGTTATTCATAGCAACTACTATATAATGCAGGGAAATGGGAATTTGGTATTGAAGGACTTCCATCGATCCCGATTGGCATCAATATTGTCTGCAAAGAAATTTACAGAAAATTGGTCTGTCCGAGGTCTATCCATACCACAACTGACCAGCAAATTTCTATCATGTGAACTACTTTCGTAAGAGCCGACACGGGCTGTCCGCCATAATCAGTTTTCTGTAATAGATATTAAAGAAATAAATAATAGAAGATGAGAAAAAAGAAATAAAAAGAATAGAGAATGTATCAATATTTTCTGTGTTGCGAAAACTGAAAATAAATGAATTTGAAACTTGGTTCAAAATCGTTGTATCGAAATTTTTCGATAATCGATTCATAACATTTCGTCTGCATCCCAATGTGTCAGAAATCAGAATGTCTCGAACTCTCACGCTTAGTTTCTTCACGTTTTGTTTTTTCATTTTTATTGAAGTGTATATGGGTATTGTGAAAAGTTTAAAACAAATCTTAGTGTTACTATCCTGAATCACGTTACTATAGGTGAAATGTTCTCTGTGATTTTTCGAGGTGGTTTCGAGTAATGTGAACTCTACGGGTCCTCAATCTACAAAACAGTAACTCAACTTTTTCTTTCAAAAATGGAGTGATTTGCAGATCTCATTTTAGCTATATGATTAATACGTTCGTCATATCATTTGAATATATGTAATTTATTGAAACAGTTGACAAGATGCTAGGCCTCCACTTTGGGTCATATTGTAGTATGCATCCATCATATCAATTAAATGCCTCTAAACAACGTAAGACTTTTTACGTAAGTTTAATGAGATAATGTTGTTAATAAGTTTGGAAACAAAACTCATTATTTAGATTTGCGAAACTCAAGTCGTTTTATATACTGCTCAATCCTTTGAGTGATCCTTCAATCCATTGAGTTAATGAAACAGTTTTGAGGATTGGAATTTTTTTCAGTAATCTATCACATCACGTGGTTGTGGTCTATTCTCTCCAAAGATTTCCCTTTGCAACCCTAAAAGCTTGGGCCTGACAGAGAGCCTTTGTAACAGGTCGATACCACTTTCTGTCTTGACGGTATTTGCCATTTTTTAAATTTGAACTGAAAAAAAAAACAAATCAGACAATTTTAATGCTAAGAGACACTAGCGTCAGAGTCGGAATCACTGCATTTAATTCCGGTTTCTGAAGGAGTCTCTGTATAGTAATTAGTAAGTAGCTCACTAGCTGAGTGTTTAATAACTTCAGTGAGTTTCAGTGTGACAAAAAAGAACCTGATATTCGTCATTCTGACATTCTCGTGAGATTAGATTTGGGCATGTGGGGTCGTTAAAATGTGTCGGTAGAAAATACCCCAAAATCTAGGATCAAACTAAGGATTCGGCTGCAATTTTTATGGGTTCATGTCATTTGTTGGTGTACACCAGCAAAGGGTTTTGTGATGAAAACGTTCTTCCACCCTCTTATTTTGTCAGTGTTTTGATGAATTAGTGCTTTACTTTGCGATTTGTTTTACATTCACATCTGTGACTTGTATTTGTATTGGAGTAGGCACTAAAGTGAATCACAATCAGTGATCCTATGGTACAAGATGGAGCTTCTGAGCTTGGCATGAGTTTTGTGCATCATTTTAAATGGTTATTTAACATTTGAACTATTTTTTTTTTCAAATCTCAGGTATCAACAGTGGGGATGAAAACAAGGAAATCACAGCAACCTCTGCCAGTAGAGAACACAAATCTATCCATCGACATGTTCTTCAATACCAATGTGGTACCAAATCTGGTGGAGTTCCTCTGTTGTGTCAGCAATTAAGTAAGCCAAATTTTTTATTGTTTCCCCAGTGCCCTGATGCTAACAATGTTTGTATATATTTCTAGCCCTTATTTGCAATTTGAATCTGCATGGGCCCTCACAGACATTACATCAGGCACATCTCTTGAGACAAAAGCTTTTGTAAGTGCTGCAGCTGTGACTGGATTCATTTCTTCGTTGGGCTCACCTCATCCAGTGGTGGCTTATCAAGCTGTTTGGGCCCTTGGTAATATTGCTGGTGAGGGGCCAGAGCTACGAGATCACGTATTTGAGCAAGACATTATTAAAGCCTCTGCTTCATTTGATCACACCTGATACTTAGGTAAATTTGATTGATTTCTTTATTGAAAAATTTTGAAATATTTCTTCTTTGATGTCAGGGAACTTTTTTGTGTAACCTTACAGGACCTCAGTGTTGTTACAAGAATCTTCCCAGTGTCACTGGCTCACTGCAGTCCGGCAGATTTCTAACTCTACCGTCCTCATTCTAGTCATTGTCAATCTGAATAGACTAATGGCTCCCATCAAATCTCTGAATTTTCTTTTTCAGGTGTTCTCCAACAAACGAAACGTCCAATAAATATGCAATAAAAAATTTATTTTGAAAATAAAGGATAAGATTGTGGAAGTTTGAAAGACAGAAATAAATTTTTAAAAATAATTGATGATAAGGAATTGATTTTATTGATCCCACCTCCACCCACAATTCCTCCACTATTTGACATACATAACAGCAATACAACACATACATACATAATAATACACTTATAGTTAACCCGTTGGCTGCCACGCCATGCAACTCGTAAGTTGCTCTTCTACTACTCATTCTACACGTCGTGTCCGAAGGATCCAGCGGCCAAGGTGGGACTTGTCATTGCTGACAAGTCCGGGCTGACACGATGATGGGAGTAGTAAATAGCGTGCACGCATCTACAACCCACCACCGCATCGACAAGGGGGAAGTCCCTATGGTGCACACTAAGACACGCCTTTCGGCGGAACAAGCTAACAAGGGAGAACAAAGGCGTGGCAGCCAACGGGTAAACTAACAAAAAAATATACGATACCAATAACAATAACGGATGATCCAAGTTGAACTTGTAGATTTCACCGGAATCAGATTTGGAGGGGCCGTAGTTCTTTTGATGTCCATGAAGGCTGCACGGTTATTACCGAAATGACTAAATAAAGAACAAAGAGTTAATAAACACAGACTTTCGATTAGAAATATTTATAGCATTCCAACTTACTTGGGTAATAACGATGAGGTTTTCTATGCTTATCCTAGAAGGCTGATAGTCTTTTGATGTTCATGCAGGCTCCATCCTTTTGGTTATTACCAGAAGCACTAAAGAAAAAAAGGAGTTGACAAACACAGATTCTTCCAACAGAGATAAGTCAATCATACTTACTGAGAGTAATACCAATCAGGTTTTCTTGGGAAGAAATAACAGATGACTCGAAGCTGAATGTGCAGAAGATGCCAGACATTGATGATCCACGTTGAACAAGTTGTAGGGCTCCACAGCTCTCCGTCCACACCAATTCTTCATCTAAATAAATAAATAAAAAATCATTAGAACTGCAAACATCATAAGCTAAATAATAGTTTCCAAAAAACTTACATTTGGTAAAACTGGTGCGGATCAGCAGCCTCCTTGGGAATTATCAGCTGAATGTTGAGGCTTCACTTCTGAATAAGCCACAGAAAGCATTAAAATTCGCATTAACAGCAAATTAACAAATTTACACTACCTCCATCCTCTCTAGGCAGTCTTTTTATGATTCACAATAGCTGCTAGTTGTGGTGGCAGACTGAATAGAATAAAAGAGGATACACAAATCCATGGTAGAAATTTCACACCTTCAGAGTTTTTCAGAGTTTGTTGTTTTGAATTAGAAGCTCCTGTCACAGACGTAAATGAACCTGTAAGATAAGTGAAAAATACAATATGGTTAAACTTGTAATCATATCTGCCACAAAAAAAAAGAGTTCATTTTAAGAATCGAAAAAATATTTTTACCAATGTCCAATGGAGTGCATGTAATTCTACAACTCTTCCGTAACAAAGTTGTATTTTTGCAGCAGAAGGGGGAAATTGAAACAGGAAAGAGTAATATTGAGCCACTAGTTGATTAAGTAGGCAATATGACTGATTCTGTCAGACCTGAAATTGACGAGAAGAAGAGGTATACAATAGACACTTTTTCGGATTTAAAGTAGAATTTGGGCACATATATTAACTCTAGTTATGTAGCAACGCTCTTAGTTAACTTACTTACGAAATTATGGTGGAATTTATCCAGAAAAACACAAATAAATTAGAAAATAACACAGCAGAGGAAGGAAGACATTTTCTAAAGACAAGGACAACAACAGCGAAGGACATCTAGCGTCAGTCATTAGACACTCATCCTTAAGACTGGATTGCCAATCCAGGAATTCTTTAGAGACGAATAAATCTTAAATAGACTACTTTTTCTTAACTTAAACTATGCTTAAAATGATAGATACTGTGTGGAGAACAAAGCTCACTTTTCACTTTTAGGAAATTAGAAAACTCAAAATTTACCGGAAATAGACCGGAACTAGACCGATAGCTCCTCAACTATTGAGCTGAGGTCAAAATAACTAACAGATTCGTGATCTCCATCAAATTTCGGATGGATAAGATGTATTTTAAACGAAATCCATGACATGGGCCAAAAAAAATTTCTCTGACCTATAGTACGTCGATTTTTGCGATTTTCGACGATTTTCGGGTATTTTGGATGGAAACGTGAGCTATACCACATTTTTAACGAGGATCACGAAAATCGGATTCTTTTTTGCGTCAGCTCAATGGTTACTTAGCTATGGGCACATTTAGAAACCGGAAGTAAGGAACGGCGCTTGTTTTTTCAATCCTGAAAAATTAGCTTTGTTTTCTAACTACTAAACATCAATAATCACATAAAACTTACTTGAATATTTGAGCCTGAAGTTATCCTGGAAGAACCTTTAAAGTGTTTTGTTCAGTTCCGTGCATCCCCCCCCCCCTACACTACAAATCAAGTCGCGTATATCAATGTAAAACACGAAATCGTCGGTAACAAAGAATCCCTAATTTACTAATCAATATACGGCAAACTGAAGAACGACGTTTTAATCACAAGTTCACAACAATATTTACAACACAACTAGCAAGAATGTTGCCATAGTACCAGCAGACGAATCTGTTTGACAGTGGCAATACACTTCTGCTAAAGTATCATGAGGTGCCTTTGTGTAATTTTTGTCAATGTTTTCTTCTCGAAATGTCCTTGAATATAGAATATATATTATACACATATCTGTATCGATAGTCTTCTTTTTTCTTAATTTAGCTGAAAAGAGCTAGTGAAAAGAAATAGAACAAAACCCAGTACCCACTAATACCAGTTGCCACCCTCTAACTGTTTCCTGTATAAGTTTCATCACATTTCATTTAAATGATGCAGGTAAAAATCAAAAGCTGTTTTATTATTATACCGTTGAAATAAATCATTTCACTTTACGCTACTGTAAAACCTCGCACTCATCACTAAGTCAGATCAATCAAAATATAACGCCTCCACTCTCCCCCCTATAACACTAAATTTCAATTGTTCCAACTTCCAACTTTGAAAATAAAACTTAGACCTCAAGTTCTCAACCGAACTCTCTTTCAATTAAATTTAAAATTTTTAAAAATAAATTTTTACTATGTTGAAAGTTTATTGTTAATTTGAAGATGGGTTAGTAATTAAGTGTTGGGAAGATGGGTAGGGATGGGAGGAAGACGAGTTTAATGTGTTATATTATACAATGTTATGTTGATAACAAAGTTAAATGTTTCACAGGTATTTATTATAGAAAATAGATTAAAAAACAATCCATTCATTATATGATAACAAAAATATTTTTCAAAATCTACCCCAAATTCCCAGAAGACTGCAACACAAAGATGTACCGAGGAAACACACTGGTGATATGGCCTACAGATAAAATAAAATGGAACATTCAATTAGAACATTTAAAATATGAAGGGCTTAATTTAATAAGTAAATCTTTCAGTCCAATCACGAGTATGATATGATACTTTGAGGATATTTAACCTGTAACAAGAAAAAAATGTTAATCAGCTGTCTAAACTTCTCCAACCATAACACATAAGGACAGAAAAAGTAGCATCATTAGAGATACATTAACTATTATATTTAAGAAAGAAGTAGACAGATGGTTGTGAATTACATCTGGCTTGACTCAATTGTTGTTTCAAAGAACATTTGGATTCAGGAATATTTAGGTTAAAGCTGTTCTAGGAATCAATAATTTCAATAACAAAAATTTGCCAGCTATCAGAATTCAGAATACAAAATACAAAGAATATTAAGATTTGTAAGAAATACATTTCAACCTTTGGCTCGGTGGCCATTAAACTTGAAAGTCAATAAACAACCATTAAACATTGACAATCCATAGCGGGTAGCCATCTTCCCCATTTTCAACTGGCAACTGCTATCTAATAAGGCGTAAAGGCAGTAACCACGCGAAAAATTGGGTACCTAAATCATTAAGACGGTGGTGGCAGCACTGTACAACGGAAATACGCACAACTAGCGCCACGACAAAACGTATTTTGCTGAATTAGTACTTTAATCTGATTACATTGTAATTACCTAACACTTCCTAAGAAGAATCAAAATTCTTGAAGTTACTTACATTAATCATTTGAATTTAACATTTATCTTTGTTCCCGTTTCACGTTTGAGATGGTCATGGTCATCGTTCGTAGAGCTTAGAATAGTAGCCATTAGGCATTAGCCAAAAGAATAATTCTAGAATAAAAGTATTTATAAAATGCAGAGTAGCAGTTTGTTTAAAAAAGAAGACAAAATGTTTGGTTAAGGTGGATAAGTCAACTTAAAACTGCAATTACACAGAAATTTCTTTATATTTTCTAAATCATAGCCAAAAGTCCTTCACACAACTCAGTTTAAACTACGAGAAATAAGATCGCAGTTAGCAATAACTCCTGCCATGTTTAAAATTAAAAAAAAAACTTGAAGGGTAAAACTTGATCAAAACAAATGAGAAATAATTAAACGGAAATAGCTCAATCTCATCAATTTTCAATTTCCCGCTTAAGTTGTTCCTTGATGGATACTAGATCACGAAAGTATTTTGAGGGAATATTTGGGCAAGGCTTCTTGCCATACATTTTTGCAATATCTTGATTGTAGGTCGCCAGAATATATTCACGTAAGGGTAATTCTTCGTTGATTCGAGGATTATTCCATCCCGGAAAAACTGTCGCAAAGTCTCTGTAGTAATACCATTTATCGTCATTGTGAGGACAAAACATCCGGTTAAGTTCGTATGACTGACTGCATGTTGTAAATTCCAACTCTTTTGTTGTTTCTAAATAAACTCCGACGATTCCTCCTGGTTGATGGATCGCATTGTGGGGTCTGAGATCCGTGTCGTGATTAGCGACCTCGATGCAGAAACTTTTGCACACGGGACAAATTGCATCACAACGTGGAAGAGTTGCAGGATCATTCAGAGATTTCATAAACTCAACAACTTCCGGGCCCAATTCCTTAGCGAAATCTTGCTGATTATTAGGAGATCCTTGATCTTCGAGCATTTGAATCAAACTGCTTACACATATTTCTTGAAACTCCGTTTTGCCTTCATTGTCGCAGTCCTCGTATTCACCGCTGTAATCGATCAAAAATGCCGAGGCTAGATGTTCACTCTGTAGGTAGCCTTTCAAAAACTCGTTCCGTAGTTGATCAACAAACGTTTGAGCTCTGTCTTTGACGACATTCAAGGTAGCCAGCGCTGAATTTTTGATCGCTTGCTCCAGATGGTTGATAAAATTTATCCATTCTTCGTCAACGTTGGGAATCTTTTCTGCAATTAATTGGTAAAGCACGATTTGATACCATTTTGGGGTTTTTTTAATGCAATCAAGAACGACAGAAATTTGTTTCTTCTCCAACAAGTCAATCAGATAGAGATCCATGTGCTTGTGTAGGAATCTGGCATCTTGTAACCATCGTTCGTTCCGAATGCGATTCGAGGTTCTCTTCACCATTTCTTTTTTGAAGGCTAAATAAATAAAATAATTTTAATTTAAAGAATTATGAAACTCATGAAATCATTACCAGAATGGACGATAGTTTTCATAGCGCTTGTCAGGGTAGCGGCAAACAATTTTGTCTTCTCCACGCCCGTTGAAACCATCATGAAGTAATGACGCATGGCCTCTTTATTTTTCCTCTGCTGAAGTTTAGCGAACACTGAATTTTCGGCTTCCCACCTTTCTTCAATTTGTTGCATCAGGTCGATAATCAGCACTTGACCGTAGATATGCACCAGCTGAACATCGGAGTTTAAAGAAACATTATGTTCCGTGATTACTGCATCCACATCACAGATGACATTTGAAACTACACTATCATCATAACACAATTTGCCGGCTGCAATACGACCGACTATCATGGAGATTTTCTCAAGACATTGGTCGACGACATTTTGACGAGATTGCCTTCCAATCATTTTTGAATAGAAATTTGTAAGTTTCGTCTTCAGGTTCGATAACATCGATGGATTGGGGTCCTTATTTTGGCGAGTCTCACAAACTAGCTCTTTATTTTGGAACATTTCTATCTGTCTCGTCTTGATGACATTGCTGTTCTGATACACTTTTACAATTTTTGCTGCGACGTCTTTGGCGGGAAATTCAAGCTTAGCCTTAATCAAAATTTGATAAAACATCTCTTCGAATATCTCATTTTTCTGAGCTTCTGTCCATTGTTGAGCGTTAAAAGTGGCCAACTTGAAGAGTTTGTTGATTTCCTGACGCATTTCCTTTTTGTAGCTTTCAACGCGATGTTCATAATTAAACAGCGTTATGAAACTTGTTCTCAAACTGAACGTCCAATTTCGCGCTTGATCTTTTTTCGTTAATTCCCAGAGTTCTTGAAACTGCAAACTCCATTTTTCACGGCCTTTTCCTTTGACAATCTTCTTTACTTCAATGTCAAAATTGTGTCCAACCACCGAGATATCGTCACGTAATTTCGCTTCGAACGATAACATTCGACTTTGGTTGCTGATGTCATTCTCTTCCGATGTTGAACTTCTTAGTGATTCACCTTTTTCTTCGATCATTAGTTTCGTGATGCTTTCAAAGGATTCTTGATAGGCTTCCGCCAACTTTCTCTCAATTGTTTTATACTCGAAATCCAATTTATCAAACGTGATGCGTTCAACAATGGAGGCAAAGTTAAAGGTGAAATCGGCCGAACAGATACATTTCCAAACTTCTTCTATGTAGCTTGAAAACTCGTCAATTGATCGGCTTCTCCAAATCGATCCATCCTCAGCACTAGTCACTCGCCGATGGATGTGTTCGCGGAACTCCATAAGGGATTCACCAAAAGCTGGATTCGGGACGTCTCCAGGCGGTTCAAATTCCTTCTTGACGTTGCCGAGGATACAGACATCACTACCAGTTGAGTTGGGCGTGTCGAATTTGAAGTTTCCAAAAGGACTTTCAGACTTGAGGTGTGACAAATTTCCGGTCAATTTCTGCACTTGGCTGAAGGCTTCGTGAAGTGAAATTCCGAGTGTTTGAACGATGCTGTTCAACTTGTCCTTCTGACTCGTATCAATCCTGTTGTAAACAAAAAAACATCCTGGAGCTAAGCCGACCACCATTCTCTTCAGCCAGTTTTGATCCTTGGTAGGCCATCAACACGATCGGGAGTATTTCTTTAATGGCAGCATCGTTTTCACCTGGTGTGACGACAATTGTTGCATCAGCCAGTAAAATACTCAGAGTAGCCATTTGATTGTCACGTTTTTCACTACCGGGCAGACCGTAATGTTCGGGTGAACGAGTTCCCTCCGTATCCAGTAGTAAAATGTAGTCGTATTCAGGACGTCCTTCGACGGCCAGCAACTGCATATTGACTCCACGGGTGCACTGTCCAACACTTGTTCTCATTTGAACGCCAAACATCGTGTTGAGCATCGTTGATTTGCCACTACTCTGGACTCCCATGACCGACAGCACAAAGATACGCTCCCGTTTCAACCTTCCAATTAATGAAACGAGTTCACGTAAAACTTCTTTTACCCAATCAAGATTGATCATGTTGGAATCCCCATCGAGAAGCTCCAGACAAAAGCCATCCAGCAAGTGCTGAGCGGCCAAACGAGGAATATTCTTGATTGTTGATGACCGGCTTACAGGTTCCATGGCGGTGTACAGATGACTCAATTCCCTCCACAAATGTTCGATGTTGAGTACGTTGTCAATCAATTCAGTTTTAGCCAAACGAAGTTGATCTTTCACCAATTCCAATTCTCCTTTTTCAGTAGCCTCTTCACTAAAGCTTTGGTTGTTTGCCTGTTTTTCGACATAAGAACTGTACAATTCACGAACTTTCTGCGACTGAGGCTCAAGTTCCAGTTTACTACGTTCGGCCAACACTTTTTCCAGTACGCGGACAGACAGAACGCGAGAACTTGGGTCTTCGTTCGAAAGCATATAGAGAAACAGCAAAAGTAGTGGATGTTTTTGAACATCACAGGTGATAGCTCGACGCAAGTCACGACACTTTTTGATTTCAGCATCTTCTTCTCGCAACTTTTCCTCGTTCAAGCGATGTTCCATTTTCGATTCTTCATGTTTTGCCTGTTGACGATAGTTCTTCTGCAAAAGGAAATCGTTTTTCTTGACTTCTACCAAGTTTTCAGCAGCTTTGAAGATGCTGCACTCGATTTCAGTTGGTGTCACGCATTCCAGGGCGCTGAATCCGTCGTCCATCATAAAAGGAATTTGGTACAAACTCAATTGTTCTTTACAAGATTGGGTGTTGGCTTTAAACTTTTCCATTGTAACGTTGACAATTTTCTTTAATATCATGACAGTTTTACCTGTGAGATGACCGTTTATGCGAAACTGTTGGAATCCGTCAATCATTTTCTTTTCACAGCGAGTTTCTCCGAACGAAGGTTTCCAAACGCAGATTAATGGAGGCTCATCTGACTTCACGGTAGATTCGACACTGGCCATTTTTGAGCTTTCTGCTTCAATAAAAGGAACTAAACTCTCCTCTTCCAAAGAAGAATCTTCGAGTAATAAGAAATCAGCAAATTGGTGAAGAAACGGCCATAGTGGTTTGAAATCTCCAACGACGTGAATTACCAAAACCTGTTGAACTTTGTCAGGACCTGGTACATCCATCAGAACGCAGCCACGTCCAATTTCAGCTATGGAGAACTTTGATGAGACGGACCCATTTGAAATATCGTAGGAGTAGATACTCTCGGTGTGGAAGAGGGTTTTTATGATCTCAGTAGTTTGGCTCTGCTTCTGTTGACGACAGGAAATAACAGCGATGCGCATCAAGGTCTTGTCTTCTCCTAAACGGATCCCGTCAACTCCAGGCAATGTTATGTGCCTCAAAAGGCTTAAATAATGCTTCTTAGAATTGGGCTGGAACAATGGAATGGCAATTCTCCGGTCAAGAAGTAGGCGAAATATTTCGGCCACTGCGGCTGCATCATACTCGTCGATGATCTGCAACAGTGTCTCATACATGCCCTTTCTGTAAACTTTTTCGTTTTCGGAGAAAATGCTGCCATCTTCAGTTTCAGCTAGGAAGGATACGATATCGAAACCATCTTCTTCTGGTGAGATGTTCATCCCATTTTTCTTGGAATCCAATGGCAAACAAAGGCGATAGCGCAAGGATTTGATTAGATGAAACATCATTTCTTCATTTTGGTCTGGATTGAATTGCTTGTCAGTCAGGAATGCAGCGTATGTTTCCTTTCTCTTGCAAATAGATTGAAGACCTCGTGCTTGATCTTTTTTCTCTTCAATTTCTCTTGCCTGGAAAAGCAGAAAGTAGTAATGTAAAGCTGACAAATTTAAGCCAAATAAAAATCTGAAGATAACAGTTGTAATTATTTAAGTAAGGCACGACAAATATTTGATATTTACCTGACCCTCATCTTCAGGGGCAGCAATTGGATTCATGTTTCGACCACAGAAAGAAATGAGGTTTGGAATAAGACTGCCTTCGTTCATAACTGATAACCCAGCCTGTCTCAGGATAACTTGACACTGCAAAAATCTAGCAGAAACAAGGCAAACAATTTTGAATTAAATCACACAAGGAAATCTGTATTTTGAAATGAAGACCAATATTCGTCAACGTATGCTCACTGTCTCACATGCTTAGCACACATTTTAGGCACTCGCATGCTAGCTCACATGCAAGGCTTCACATGCTGGCTTTTAGATTTAACACTACGACTTCAGATGTAAAATGATTATGTGAGAAACGTTTTTACTAAAAACACAATCAGGTTGATGTTATTTTACTCACCAAGTGTCTCAAATAAGGGGGTAAAAACAGAAAATCAAAACCATAGTCGTGTGAATTCAGTGTGATGTAAAGCAATCTGGAAGTGGACACAATAGAACAAAGAACTGACTGTGGCGTACGCAGAATGGCTGAATGGGTATAGCGGGCAGTTCACAGACTAATCGCTTATCCGCCCTTGGCGCTGCTGTACAAAGTTTTAGAAATCAACTAGCGCCGTGGCGGTTTTTTTCGAAATTTGAATTAATCTATTCATATATAGAGTTCTTATTTTCCCAACCAATATGCCCCAACATTATCATCATCAGTATGCAGTGCAATTAGAAAAAGGAAATCTGATTCTGTATCGTTACAAAATATGACTAGAGGATGATGCATACGATTATCGCAGCACCCAATTTGGACATAACAAAAACCTGCCCCATCCACGCCCACTTGAACTGATTGTCTTTTTGACGCCTTGGCTAAAGTTATATAAATATTGTTCGCCTGCGAGCTGTTGACTCGGAAACCAAGCGGCTTGTTATTGACAAAATATGACGATTTATGTCCGCCGACAAAATTATTCAGTTAACTATTTTTGCCACTATTATATGTAGTCGACAGGTAATGTAGAGAAACCCAGCCATTGAGGACATAATTAATGTAAGGCAATATTAGTCTTCTTTAGCTAAACAAAAACAATGGACACAACGAAATAGCTAACTTCAAAACATTTTAAAACTTTTATCATTTGAAAATTGAAACACCTTAGCGCACCTTAGCTCCCTCAAAAACAAAATAAGGCCGTCATCTGTTGTGTTTGAAATTCCTATGTCTACAGGTGATCCTTGTCGGTTAGCCTTCCTTTCAGTTGGTCAATAACATCTGAAGATAAGAAGCTAAATTATCATAGGATCGATTGGACTATGGCGATAGATAAAATACTGCACAGAGACTATAAAATTCGGTCAAAAATCTCACCGTCACCTTGTTTGGATTCAGCATCTCTGAACACTGAACCTAAAAAACAATTTTGCTTTCTAATTGTTTGTCAAATATATTTCGTTGATTCTTTATCATCTATTACAATAACTTCATCGTTTCCTAAATTTGTTTTTCTGCAAAAAAACTATATAAAGGTAATAGTAAATATTTAAGTTAAATCGTCATAGCAAACGCATAGCAAAGACTTAATAATTTTGGAATAATACGGTACAGATAATTACGAAATGAAAAGTCTGGCTGATCGACAAGCGTTTTGGAAGACGCTTTTCGAAGAGAAGAAATTGACATCCCAACTTGCCTCTCTAGCGACTGATCATGTGGATGGGATCACGTACGATGACATGCCACAGTACGGCCAAATGCACGTCAAAGTGGAATCCGGCTCAACATTAGGCGACAATTTTCAGAGTGATACATTCATTGTAACGGTGCGATTGTTGCAAAGCGATAACGGGGCAAAAACATTAAGTACCTTCATCAAGGTAATTATTTAGTCACTGGTTTTGACGCTAATTAAAAAATGTTATATTATTGAAGGTTTTACCGTCGAATTTTTTACTTCGCCAATCGGTTTACGAATCCCGCGTTCATCAACGGGAGATCAACATGTACCACAATTTCTTTAGACTCTTGAGGGAAATGCACGAAGACCATCCAATTCCGCTGGATGTTCCGGATGTGTACTACACCCATATTGAGGATATAGTCGCGGGCGAGACGGACGGATCGGGAACTTGTACTCTCCTTGAAAATCTCAAAGCTGAGGGTTATCGTATGGCCGATAAATTGGAAGGAGCTGATTATCGACACTGTCATATGGCACTAACTTCACTGGCCCATTACCACGCCTTGACGATGAGTGCGGTGAGAAAATGGAAGGATCCGGCAACTGGCGAATTATCACAAGTTCCGTCCTCCGCAAAGTTTCTTGTAGAAGAGAAAACAATGTTCGACTTGGGAATCGTCAAAATCATTTCAGACTTTTCCGTGTCGATCGTCAATTTCTTACAAGAGATCGAAAGACCTGATGTGAGAAGATAACTATTAGTTAAGGATAATATTCAAAAACTAACTTTTTGTATTACCACTTACCAGCTAGTTGAATGGATCACTCTATTTACGTCCCGTATGTCTGAAGTCATACTGGTGGATTCGTTGGAGAGCAGCGGTCCATTGGGTTGCATTCTTCACGGTGATTACTGGAACAATAACATGTTGTTCAAATACGTCGAAGGGACAAATATCCCAGTTTCATTGAGGATGCTCGATTTTCAAATGTCGAGGATTGGCCATCCACTCAGTGACGTCATGTATTTCCTGTACACAAGCACCTTGCCTGAAATGAGAGGAAAATACATGTACATTTTACTTCGTTATTATTTCGACACATTGACGACCGATTTGCGACTCTTGGGCGTTTCACTTGACGACTACACCTGGCAAGACTTTTTGGCTGATTACAAGAAGAGATCCTTGATGTGGATGTTTATGGGCGTTATGGTTGTTTCCATGACTCAGAACAAGAAAGTTGTTACTAATTTGAATGATATGGATGCTGAAGAACAACTGAAAGAGCCAAAACCAGCAGGTATGTACAATAATTTGCTTACACTTTGGTAGAGAGATGTTTGAATTGTGATCCTTTTTAACATTTGCAGAAAAGGTTGCGGAACCACCTGTTATGGGTGAGAGTGGAATGAGCCTAGATATGGAAGAAAAGTATCAGAATATGATGTCAACGTTCAAACTGAGCGACAGTCCAATTTTATCGACTAGAATCCTTAAACTTATTGAAGAAGTTAAATCCTTAAATAGTTCCTAATCAGCGGATCATCAGTATTTCATTAAAATTTGTAAATCAAATTCCAAAAACGCGAAATAATAAAATAATGAGTTAACAAGGTTCCGTTAATTAAGATTACTTTCAAAATACAAGAGAATATTTGATTAAATGTCTTAAAATTTCTTTTGTATCGTGTACGTGTCCGATAATGTTCAGGCGTTGTGTATAAAATGGAATATCGATTCAACATTTGAAATATCGATTCATCAGTATGCAACTTTTTTTTAAAAGATTGATAAAGAAAAACAGACCTAATGACCGCAAACTGCCCATATTTCTTTTATCCAATGATAAGGACGTACGTACATTTTATGCAACGACATTCAGTTGCTAGGCTATGACCGGAATAAAAAAACACGACGGGATGACTTGACAAAAAGCACCTGAAAAATAAAAAACAAATCACGCCATACACACACAAGTATAAACGATGAATATCTTTTGTTATATATACGATGTCAAAGTCCTTTATCACTAAATCACTTACTAAAGCTCATCATTGGGTAGCAGTCAACTAACAAGGCCGTCGTCTATGGATCGTCGCGTCTCCCATGTTTATGTCGACCTAACGGATTTATTTTTAACCACATTTATTGATAAGAAAACTTGAGTCTATTAGAAGAGAAATGAGACCGTGGCGGACAACAGTATTTTACCATATTAGATATTCCGTATTCTATCTATAACTTAGACTCGCACATCTTAATTCTGGTCAGTTTAAAGGTTCTCCACTACTTCCGTCACTTCCTTAATATACGTGGACAGTTAAATTGAAAAGGTATATACCTATTCAATTAATGGAATTGTTTTTAAGGAATTGTTAAACGAGGTGAAACATTTAGGCGATAACAAAATGGCAAATCAATTGAAGAGTCTGGCTGATCGTCAGCTATTCTGGAAGACATTATTCGAAGAGAAGAAATTAGCGGCACAATTACCTGTACTGGCGACGGATCACGTTGATGGCGTCACTTATGATGATTTACCTCAATTCGGTCAAGTGCACATAGTTGTCCAATCAGCTTCAAGTTTGGGCGACAATTTCATGAGCGACACTTTTATCGCAACGGCTCAATTGACGAAACGCGATACCGTTGGCAACGAAAGGAAAACAACTTTGAGTACATTCATCAAGGTACTGTATAATAATATTAATTAAGCGATTTAAATTATATCTTTTTGGTGATCCAAGGTGTTGCCATCGAATGCAATGCTGCGTATGGCGGCGTATGAAGCTCGTACTCACCACCGTGAAATTGACGTCTATCAAAACTTTTTTGGACTCTTGAGGGAATTGAATAACAAAGACCAACCGATTCCGCTGGATGTTCCCGATGTTTACTACTCTCATCTAGAAGAAATGGTCCAAGGTGGAACGGATGGATCGGGAACTTGTACTCTACTAGAAGATCTCAAAGCTGAAGGTTATCGAATGGTTGATAAAGTGGAAGGAGCTGATTATCGACACTGTCAAATGGCACTCACTTCACTGGCTCATTATCACGCCTTGACGATGAGTGCGGTGAGAAAATGGAAGGATCCAGTAACGGGTGAATTATCCAAACTTCCAGCTGCAGCCAATTTTATCGTGGAACAGAAAACGATGTACGACATGAACGCACTTCAAATGTTCAAAGATTCATCGCAGAGTGTGATCGATTTTGTCAAAGACGTCGACAGACCCGATGTAAGAATGATTTAATTACAATAATAAGTATATTAAAATAACGATTTAAAATTACCAGTTGGTTGAATGGATAACGGGTCTGACGGAACGTTTATCAGAGATTGTTCACGTCGACACTGTGGAGACTTGCGGTCCTTTGGCTTGCATTTTACACGGCGATTACTGGAATAACAACATGATGTTTAAATACGCCAATGAAGATGGAAAGAAACCCATTTCGTTGAAAATGATCGATTTTCAAATCGTCAGGATCGGCCATCCGCTCAGCGACGTCCTGTATTTTTTGTACACGAGCACCAAACCGGAAACGAGAGCTCGATACATGAAAGTGTTTTTACGCAATTATTTTGAAACGTTGACGGCCGATTTACGACTCCTCGGCATCTCGCTCAATTATTACACCTGGGAAGATATGATGGCCGATTACAAGAAGAGATCCTTGATGTGGATGTTAATGGGTGTCATGGTCTTGTCCTTTGTTTTGAACAAGAAAACCCTGACCAAATTGGATGAAATGGATGCCGAGGAGCGACTGAAAGAACCAAAAGGTAAATGAAACAGTTTCTTAAGTACCTGGTTAAAATTTTGTGCCATCTTTAAATTTGATTGTTGAATTTCTTTTAAGTGTCAGACGAGGAAAAAGTCAAAGGTGAAAGTGGAATGAGCCTCGATGTGGAAGAATCGATGAAAAAAATGATGTCGTCACACAAATTGAGCGACAATCCCGTTCTAACTGACCGTATCCTCAGACTCATAGACGAAGTCAAAACATTGAACGATTCTTAAAAATTACATTTCATACATTCATTTATAGTGGCAGTAAACCCAAACCCTTTACATCCATATTTTAGTTTTAAAACTAATAAATCGATTAAATGAATAATTGCTTTATTTAATATATTCCATCTAAATTACATGAATGGGGAAAAAGGGGAATTTCTATATGACCTTCGTTGTTGACAGACGGGAGGATTTATTAGATGATGGCGATATCGGCGCAATTGACAAAAGTCTCTTGTGGTCCACAGCCTAGAGCTCCAATTCCGTCCTTGCAAACGCCCCAATTGTTGCCTAGTAAAAAAACAAATAAATAAGATTAAATCTATTGATATGGAATGGCTGGAGTCATTAATACCTGCTGTATAGCGCCATTGGAGAACGCAATGATCACAGACAACATCTGATGGCAGTTGGGCAACAGGGAAAGAGAGTCCAGTTTCAGATGTGACGTAAAAACGAGTCGATCCATCAGCCAACGTCAATAGATGACGATCCAGACATTCTTGTGTCACCAATTCGTCGGCCGATTGTTTGGGACACAAACGGAATTCAAAATAACCCAAATGATTAGAAGTCAATTGCACCGTCATTCGGATCCACTGAAATGTCCACAAGAAAATAACTAGAATCATTTAACATTTAATTCTTAAAAATACACATACCGATCCTTGTTTGTATGTTTGACCGATAATTCCCGTTCCGTAGAGTCCACCTTCGTCGTTGGATCTCGGCCGGATTAAACTCCACTCGTCTCCGCACTCACCGCAACGTCCTTGATTGATTCCGTTGTGTTGTACCTGTTAAAAACGTAAATTAACATAAAGAAACAACTAAATATTAATGAATTGAATGCGTATTACAGTAAAACCTCCGCAATTGAGGCCGTTTTCGTTGTAGTTGGGAGGGACGTTGAATCCATAGTGCCACATGGACGAACGATTAGGTGGATCCAACATCATTCCATGTCCGTGGGCCGTCTTCAACAGGGAAGCAATCAAAGTGATAATTGACAGAAATGTAATCGGAGACATTCTCCTATTGAGTTGTTCAATGTAGAATTCAAATAGAAATCACCTGATTGTTTGAAATGTTTCCATTTCACGTAGTGGAGCTTCATTTTATATTGAAGAGTATGTTGCTAGAATTGTAACCAGGTTGCTCTTATCACCGGCATGGTGTTGAAATTGAGTCAAATATCACTAAATGGAATGGAAATGTCATGTTTATTAAACGGTTGATTAATAACTTGAGTGAACTGATAATCACTTATACCTTTTGGTTGTTTCACGTGGTTTCACAATCAGAGTAAATTAAAATTCACGAATGTTGCCATCAATTTCATCCGTCTGTCGCCACTCAAAACGTCTAGTCTTCATGTCAACACTAAAATCGACGATCAAGTACTTTCTATATTTCGCCGACAAGAGTTTAAAAGATAAGCGAAAAAATCGAAGTAACTTGTCACTTTACAGCAGAAACTTTTCACTGGGGTGAGAGGGGAACATGTAGATAATTCTTAGTCCAACTGTAACTCAAAAACTGATTGAATATTAGGCTACGTATTTACGTTAGAGCTTTTGTCGGTACTCCCTAAGAAATATGTCCACTTTCAAAGTGGACAATATTGTCTCGCGCAAAAGTAGACAATATTGTCTTCAATTCGCGGACAATATTGTCTAAAATCGTCTAAAATATAAGAAATAAATGTCTCATGGTAAAACTGGAGAATATTGTCCACATAATATGGACAAAAAAGTCTCCAGTTTTTCTTTGTTAGAAAGTTTAACATTATTGTCTACTATTTCTCGCTATTTCAGCCTTGAAGAAAAAAGGCTTTTCTTCCGTCGGCGAAATCTAAAGATAATCTTCTTTTTGGTATTCTTAACCCCCTACGCCCTCTTTTTTTTCTCGATCACCACCCACATTCCTAAAGAGTGGGTGAAAAAAATCCCCCCTTCATCATCACCTTGTGATTAGGCTGTTAGGGGTTTTGCACTCAGAATAATTTGTAACCTTAAATTGGTAAAAATTTTAAAAAATAATACAAAAGCAATAAATGAAATAAGTCTATATAACCTAGATTGGTTTGATAATCGAGTTGATTACAAACCCAAACTTAAGTTTCTATATATCCTAGCAGAAAATCATCAACGGCATGTTTTAACGAAATTTCACTAAGTCCTAACTTTGCTCTTACACACACCATAGGATATTATTTTATATAATGTTACGAATCATATGAACAAATAGATCAGTTGGTAGAGCAACAGACTACGAATTCAATATCAACCTAATGCTCAGTGGGTTCGAGTCTATCTGAAGGCTGAATAGAAAATTAGAAAATATTACGATCAAAGGAATTTAACCTTTTCAATTTTCGCCCTGCAAGGACTTCAAAGGGGGGATCGGGTGGCCTTGTTTTCTAAGAGATAATTTTTTTTAAGCTTCTTTTTCTCTTAAGCTTTTTTTCAGTTTTAGAAAATGGAATATATATGTCTACTATTTTAGAAGACAATAATGTCCGCGAAAAAAAGGTGACATATTTGTCCTAAACGGGGTTTATGGACAATATTGTCCGTAAAAAAGTGGACATATTTCTTAGGGAGTAGGAAACAGCTGATGAGAGACCATTAGATCCGCATAGGGTATAACGGTAAGAAAACGTTTTCAGAACAAAGCAAAATTTTCTTTCACAAAACAAATAAAAGACAAAATTTTATTTCTACTTTTTTATCTTCTGTATTCATTCCAATTGTAATTTGAAATAATCGCCATAATAATTTTAACAAGTTTTCTCATCGTTCTATCTCGATTGGAAACCATATGTAAAGCTGTTTGTTTATTACGAAATCAAATTTGAACGATAATATACATTATCAAAAATCACGCCATCGTGTTATTGATATTTCGTTATATACGATAATTAACAGTAAATAATTTGAAATGGACAAACGACCTAGAAAATTTGAAATGACTTATTGGGCTTAAGTAGACTAGGAACGGGCGGCTGGAAGAATGGAAACATCCGCACAATTGACAAACGACTCTTGGTAACAGTATCCAGTGGCTCCGTTGGGACACAATCCTTCGCTATTGGCTGCAGCATAATTTTAAATAATTAAAATCTATTTAATAAGGATAGACGTTTAACTAAGGTGACTTACCTACTGTCCAATACCATTGGAGGACACAATTTTCACAGGTGACGCCCATTGGTAATCGAACACTTGGAAAATACAAACCGGTCGAACTGCCAATGTGAAAATTAATTCCGTCCACTCTACCGTCACCTTGTCCCGGCATTTCCACCAATTCAAGTGGATAACGATCCAGACATTCCTGCGTCACCAATTCGTTTGCCGTTTGTTTTGGACACAAACGGAAAACAAAATAACCGAAATGATTGGCCGTAACGTTGACAGTTAAACGGACGACCTAATAATTCACCCGAATTTTAAATATATAATTAAATTAAATTCAATATTATAATTTATGCAATTTACCGATCCTTCAGTGTAAGTCTGTGAAATGAAACCAGTGTCGTAAAGTCCACCTTCGTCGTTGGGTCTGGGCCGGCTCAATTTCCATTCGTCTCCGCATTCACCGCAACGGCCTTGATTGATTTCGTCATAATGCTGGGCCTTTTTATAAAAATCAATGCATTTTATGAATATCTCTATAAATTACTTACAGTTTATAGCTTTATTTAACTTACTTCTCTACCACCGCAGTTGAGTTGCATGTCGTTGTAATTTTTCTCGTATTCTGGAACGGGGAAACCGACCCGCCACACGGAGGATCGACTTGGTGGATCGTACATGTAACCATGTCCATGACTTAATTCAATTAAACTGTTGGAAAGAGCTAAGAAAAAGAGGATCGAAGATGTTGACGAGAAGGTGATACTCGAACCAGCCATGATGTCGATAATTAAAATTTGAATTTAATTTTGAAATATTAACAAGTGCCTTGTGTGCTGCTGGGACTGTGCTGTGTCTTTCAATTGTCTATAGTTGCGAGCCTTTTTATACAGAAGTGTAGTCGTCTGTGATAATCAAAATGATATTTGTTAAGTCAACAAATAATAAAGAATAAGATTATGCGTATTACAGACGCGGGTGGGGCGGTGTGGGGTGAGATACGCTGCGCCAGTACGTGCCGCTGATAGTTTGTTTGTTTGATATCCAACTGCAATTATCTTTATAGTATTTGCTGCTGCCCTTGTAACGTCATCATCGTGAAATGTCGATCCATTTCAGTTAGAATCTTCCATGAGATTTTTGGTTTTCCCTATTATGAGTCATTTTATATAATATTAGTTTAGAGCTATGTTTAAAATCAGTGCTGTCGCTATTCCTTAAACTGGGAGTTAAATTATTTCTTTTATTAGTTGACTTGTCATTTGTAAGTTGGAATGTGCAGTTTCTTATGTATAAGATAAACATCAGCAACATACCAAAAAATGGACGAAGACGATATCGTTTAAACATATTTCGCCATGTGTCAAAATGCCGTTATTGACGAAACAAAAGCTGTCCATCACACATTGCAACACGAACGGCAAACAAAATTGTAGCCTCTACGATGACGATAAACTATAACAATAATATATAAAAGAATAACATGCTGATGTCATTTAGTTGGGAAGCAAAAAGATAAAGAAACGATTCGATCGTCACGGAAGGGGCGAACGGAAGCGAAGAATCGCATTCCTTGGCGTTCTGATATTCACAAAATGACATCAGGAACGAATTCATCACGGACGATGACGTCCACCTCATCCGCGTGCCCAATCTGTTGGACATTCAAATGGATCTGTCAATTTAAGTTTCTGTCATGGATGTCAATCGTCTGACATACACGACCATGAGTTAAAAGTTTATTATGTATAGGATATGATGATGTCATCAACCGGGAAATAAATGTCCTTGGGGAAAAGGGGAAGTTTTTTCTAGTCTATTGATTTGCTGGTCCATAGTACTTTATAACTTAGTGGCAAATTGGATTAAGGTATTAGCTGAACTAGCATATCACTTATTTATTCTAAGGATTACGTCAGTAATTCAGTATACACTGTGCCATCATTTATCTATGCATCACAATGGAAAAGATGAATTTCACACATTTCCTTCTGTATAGCCTTCTCAGCATTTCATCTTTTTATAATATAGAACAAGGTCAAAGGATTTTGATAGAATATTGTGCGTTGATCGTTTATTGACTGAATTCATTATCCTTCACCGAATCACAGTTAACCCTAAGATAGTTACATAATTTCTATGACTATATAGCGCTATTAAATTTTTCTATTTGTATTATGTCGCTTATTCACTTTTGTAGAGGAGTAATGGCAATATCAGCGCAATTAACGAAGGATTCTTGATAACAAAATCCGCTGCCTCCACCTGGACACAATCCTGGGCTGTTTCCTAATAATCAATAAACAGAAAATTAAAAACAATTAAATTTGGTTAATAAAATATAGGAAATACCTGTAGTGTAATACCATTGAAGGACACAATTGTCACAAGTGACACCTGCTGGTAATTTGATGGTTGGGAAGAATTTCCCTGTCGATCCACCGATGCGGAATTTAGTCCCGTCGACAGTCCCGTCACCTTGTCCCGGCATTTCAATCAATTCAAGTGGATAACGATCCAGACATTCTTGCGTCACCAATTCCTCGGCCGATTGTTTTGGACACAAACGGAATTCGAAATAACCCAAATGATTGGCTGTGATTTCAATAGTCACCCGTACAATCTACATATACAAAACATTTAAAAAATAGGATAATCAAATTAATGATTTAATTTACTATACCGATCCTTCGGTGTAAGTTTGTCCGATAATTCCCGTTCCATAAAGTCCACCTTCGTCGTTGGGTCTCGGCCGGCTCAATTTCCATTCGTCCCCGCACTCACCGCAACGGCCTTGATTCACTTCGTCATAATGCTGGGCCTGTGGATAAGGAACAACAAAGGAACAATTTTAGTTATAAATATCAGTATAAAATAATGTAAATAATAGAAATGCAATGTATAAAGAATGAAATGTAGTTCAAGGCTATTTTACATGTCTAAATTTGATAGATAAACATATCAGGGTAGTATTATTATATGAAATTTGTGATTTACTTGTTGGCCGCCACAGTTGAGACCGGCAGCGTCGACATTTTTAGGAACGTTGAAACCGTATTCGGACATGAAATTACGTCCTGGCGGATCGAATAATATGCCGTGTCCGTTGATGAGACTGGACACGGACAGGAATACAACACCCGTCAACACCTGGGAAACACTTGAATGAAGGACAACCATTTCTACTAAAAAAATCGTCTGAGCTCAACTTACAAAAGTTCCTTTTAATTTATAACCAAAAAAAGCAAAAACAAAAAAAGATTGGCCTTTTGATGTCCCCAAATGATAAGAAAGTTTCACACATCGACAAACAATTGAAACCGACTTGGTGATTAGTAAAAAAAAGTTTAAAGATAATTGTGGGACTGACCAGGAAAATAAAAGCTCGTGCGCTTGTCATGTTATTATTTTAAAAAACCAAATGTTGCTGTTATCTTTCGATTGAAATGCCATTTCACTGCTCTCACCGCTCAGCATTTTTTCAAAATAATAATCGATCAAACAAAAGCGAAAAAACATGTTGAGAAGCTAACCGGGATGACTAGAAGATTTCCCAACTTTTCTATTTGTTTATCATCGTTATTGAAATGCCAAATTTCTGATCTACAAGTAGAAAACAACTTTTTTAAAAAATTGAAGTTGCGGGAGTTTTAGAGAAGATTACGCTCTGGATGTGTCACGCGATTGAAATGTTAATTTAAAGGTAAAATATGGACGAAATGAAATAAAGGGATAACTGTGACGATGATGTAATTTGATATTTATAACAAAAATAATTTACAAGTTCACTAATAAAATCAGTTGAATATTTCTGAAAATAGGAACACTTAAATTATACAGGTAAAATTGTCTTAGGAACTTAGACGGTGATGGCCACATCTGCGCAATTGATAAAAGTCTCTTGATTGCAATCCACCGAATTTGCTACACCATTGCAATAACTTGGGCTGTTTCCTATAATTTTAAAAATGAATTGGATTTAAATTTCATCAAAAACATAAATTCAAAGAAAATTGAATTTACCTGTTGTGTACTTCCATTGGATGACGCAATTGTCGCAAGTGACACCGTCAGGTAATTTGAGCATCACATCGTACCAAGTGGCCGTATAATCCGGCACCTGATAACGAGTTGATCCGTTGCTTAATTGAAGTAAATATCTGTCGAGACAATCTTGCGTCACCATTTCTTGAGCCGATTGTTTGGGACACAAACGAAATTCGAAATAACCCAAGTGACTAGACGTCAATTCCACCGACACACGGATGTACTGGAAACAAAACAGAATTGAATGAAGTAAAATATCTGTCAATTCATTTCAGTTTGACTTACCGATCCTTGTTTATAAGTTTGTCCAATGACTCCCGTTCCATAGAGTCCACCTTCGTCGTTGGATCTCGGACGGGGTAGACTCCACTCGTCTCCGCATTCACCGCAACGTCCTTGATTGATTCCGTTGTGTTGTACCTGTAGTGTATAACAATTAAAATTAAATTCAGATTCGGAAGTGACATGAAAATGTTTAAACATACCGTTCTGCCTCCACAGTTGAGTCCGTTGTCGTCGTAATTTTTTGGCGTTGAGAAACCAATTCGCCACATGGAGGAACGTCCTGGTGGATCCAACATTCTACCATGACCGGCTACTTGGTTTAGACCCCCCAGAACGATTGCCAACGCCATCAATACCCACAAAGAAACAGTTGAACTAATTTTCGACATTCTTTTGCACGGCAGATGATTCGTCAATGAAATTCAAATGAAAAAACTAATAAAGAATTTCTTTAAAAATTGTACTGTTGACTATATTCAGTGAACTTGTTTTTAAGGGGTTAAAAATCACTCTGAGCGATTACTGATGAAGTGAAATGATTTTCCGACAACGGTGTCATCTGAGACGGGAGTCGACCTATTTTATACCTGAACAGCGGCAGTAGCGTCACAATCAGAAAGGATTTTCCAAACTGTTTTTTTATCAACTTCAAAATACCAAACAACAAAACGTTCCGACTGACCAGCGCTTGGCAGTAAATCATCGTGAGACGTGATTATAGCGTCAGTTCACGAATCCAAGTTTAAATTCCACCTGTCAAAGGATCGTTTTCACCTATAATTACCCAACTAGAAAAGGGAATTAAACTCGTCAGTTTTTCCATATTAATCCCCCTGAAAAAACAAATAAAACTTTGAGCAAGTGGTGACATCTTCGCTTCAAAAATGTTTGCTGTTATCGTGTATTGACAATAACGTCATTTTGCCTAATGTCGGGTGAGAAAACAGTTCCAATACTGAACTGGTGAGGAAACAAAGAGAGTATAACTTACTCTCTGGAATAGATGAGGCACTTGAAATTCAGTCAAAATTCAATTCGTCAAATCTTCTTGTTATTCATTTGTCGTTAGTCGAAAGATGGAGAGGAGTCGAATAGCGTTCCTGTTGCTCCGTCAACACTCGAGGCTCGTGAACATAATGAGCGATTTCAATTCCCTACGAAAGACGATTATTAAAAGATGGAAATGGATTTGAAATGATAATAAAAATATTACTTGACTGGCTGCCGATCGAACGAATCCCGTGTTGGCTGTCACGATGACGATGCCCAATTGATCAGCCGTACAGAAAATCGATCGGCTTCTCGTTTTCACGTTGCTCGTCAATTGAAGTTGAGATAAAACTCTTCCGCTCGGCGAATCGTCGACAATATCTAAACGTGTGATGAGATCCTGCGTTCGTTGCTTTTCTCCAGGGCCGCCCATTCGTTCGACTAACATTTGGAAATCGATGAGAGCTTCTCGACAAGTCACCAACTGTTTATCTGCGAAGAGAGCGTCCAGTTTGGGTTTGGCCGGCGATAAACGTTCCCATTCGGCCTGTTGATTGTAAATCGTTTTGGGGAAACGAAAATTGGCTCCACCGTTGGTCATGGATGAGACGTAAGCAACCATACATGTGATGTCGAGAAAGAGTTTGTTACTTTGCTGTTGCACAATGTTGCAGTGATTGGAATGAGGTGCGTTGTCTTCTTCTACTTCTTCGTCTTCTTCATAATCTTCACTGTCTTCTTCGTCGGTATCATCACAGCTGCTCGTCGAATCGCTTCCGGAATATTCATCTTCCATTACTGGTCTGACATCGCCTTCGACGTCGACTCCCAGTTTTCTCAGTTTGACAGCAATCGTCGAGCTGATGCTGTTGAAGAAATGAAACACCACCTAATTGATAACAAGATGAATGAGTTGTTGCTTGAATTTTAAAATGTTTGAGAGTTCACTTTTGGTGGGTTGAAGAGGTGTGGGTGTAATCTTGCACATTTCATGTAATCTGATGCCTGATTGATGACTGACTTTTGGCCACAGGAAGTCCTTCCTTTGGAAATATCTTCCAGGGCTTCTGCTTTGCGAGCTATGGCTTTGTGCCAAACTGCTCCTCCCTTGGAGACAACATCCACTTCAATTCGATTGACGGGTCCATTCTCCAGGCTGAAAGGCTACTGAACAAACAACTGTAGATTTGATCTCTATTAACAAATGTACCAATATCTCACTTTAAAGACAGCAGCGGGGCTTTCACATTGGTGCAGAATATCAACCACTGCAGCCAAAGAACCTAAATTGCTGGACAGCATGTGCTCCTTCTTTACTCCTACTTTGGCTTCCAGCAACTGTTTAGTAGAGAACAATTTAAATAATGAAATGAATATATTCTTTGACATGCCCTTGCGTAATATTTACCTTTTGCAGGAACTTCATCTCAGAACGGATTCGTCTTTCGAGTTTCTTGCTTCCTTCAACGGCAGTGAAATGACATTGAACTTGCTGCAAAAGATTTTCTCCATCTCGGACTTTGTTGAGTACAAGAGCCTTTAAATCTTCAATGTCAGTTTCCATGTTTTTAAAAAAGATATTCTCAATGATCTAAACAGTCAAAATTTCAGTTTTCTAAATATATAATTTCTTACGCCCTGTCAAGGGCATTGAATTCGCGGGACACGTTGGCGATTCGTCTGCTAATCAAAACATTGGATCGACCTTCCACCTAGCGATAGAAAAAATGACCATTGATTTATCAGCCGTGCGATATAACTTGAACGCAAACAGACTAGAAGCCTAGAAGCTAGAAGGCATCAAAATTAAAGAAAAACATACCAAATATTTACTAAATCGACAATGGTCCCGATTTAATGAATCCAGAACAGACCCGCAAGGATATCCATCAGCAGCAAGGAAATTAGTTTTGGGGAAATTTTAGTTGCACAATGGGTTTTCCGGTTTTCCCATTCATTCAGTACTTGAAGTTGTACATAACAATTTATATTTTACGATAGCAATTGCGATGGGAAGATTGGAAACAGTCTGCCGGCTAGAGATCACAGCAAGAATGTCCTTTGTATATTCCGAATTCATTTATAGCACATTTTTATGTGAAACGTTATAACGTGAAATAAATATTTTCGACACGGTTGAATAACCATGGAGCAATGCCAACATAACATCAGACTGAAGGCTTGGCACTTTGTAGGCTCGATTCCATTTTATTCGCAAGCCCCAAAGCGGCAAAGCCTCAGATCTGGACCGCCATCAAGGGGCCAGTGGCCCAACAACATGTTTTACCGGGTTTTCATGTGATGTAATTAGTTATGCAAATCAGAGAAAAGTAAATAGCAAGTCTGTATACATTGTTCTCAGTTCAACTTCTGGAGGCAGTAAAAATAATAAAAACGTATATTTTTAATTTGTTGAAACAGGTTTCAAGACGTTTTATGGATGATAAGTAGCTGGTTGATCCCTTTATGAGCACAAACCTTCAGAAAAATTATTTTGCTGTAAAACTAAAAAGTAACTCTATTATTAATCAATAATATTCTAAGTTAATTGCGTAATTATTTTTTTAATCGTGTCCGCATTCCTATACACCACCTAGTGGTAAAAATCAACACCAAATACTCGAAACTTTTCCCGCTCTGACATTGATCAGGGTAGTTTTCACGTCACGAACAATCTGAGCTTTCATTGTCTCGTGAAATTTCGTCATTTTCAAGCACTCTTCAAGTCTTCAAATCATCCAAATCCTTTCGGGTACGGAAATATTTCATTTGTGGATAATTACACATAGCTTGCCTCATTTTAATACCCATGACTTCTTTACATCATCATGAAATAGCCTGTGTCTAATGACTGCTGGTTACACGTTCTTCTTTTGTAGGGTTATTTAATCGACGAACACTTTGTTTGAATTCCTTCTTGACAAAATGTCTTGCCCCGAGAGTAAAGATCCCAGCACTAGCATTGATGCTGGAAAACACACAGATGACGAAGAAGATAATGCTGTCACACTAGTTGAAATTCTAGAAGAAGAAGCTCAACTTGAAGAGGATGCCAATGCTGTTTTGGGTGGATCTGATGATGCAAACTGCACTTATCGTTTGGTGATTTCCCCTCAATTTGTCATCAACAATATACCTTACTAACACAATGTATGGTTTTTAGGGTTATGTCAATCGTCAAGCCCTTTATGCTTGTGTTACGTGTAGACAGAAATCTGGAGATAATCAACTAGCTGGAATTTGTTTGGCTTGCAGTTATCATTGTCATGATGGCCATGAACTGATTGAATTGTACACCAAAAGGTAAACTATTCCATCATGCAAATTTGAATGCTTTGTTGCAAATGCAATTTTTTATTTTAGGAATTTCTGCTGTGACTGTGGAAATTCAAAATTCCCATCTAACAAGTGCACACTAGCTACAGTAAAAAAAAAAACAAATTCAAAATATAATTTTAAAAAATCTTAAATGTATTATTTATTTTAAGGAAAAATCTGATGTCAATGAAAACAACAGTTACAACCACAACTTTATGGGGAAATACTGCACCTGCCAAAAGCCATATCCAGATCCTGAGGACACAAATCCTGATGAAATGGTTCAGTGCATCATGTGTGAAGATTGGCATCACAATAAGGTTACTCTTAACTAACAAAATTCATTGAAAACTAGCCCTATAATTCCCAGATATTGAACTTTCAGCATTTGGGCAAAACTCCGCCACCTGATTCCGATTATTCCGAGATGATTTGTGATGCTTGCATGGAGAAGCATCCGTTTCTTAACACTTATTCGTCGCTGGTAGATTCTGCCCAGGCGTCATCGACTTGTAAACTGGAGAGTGAAACCATCGATAAAGATCAACTGAATTCTAAAAAAGCGACTTTTTGGCCGGAAGGATGGAGAAATAGACTTTGCCGATGCGAAAAGTGTCTGGTAAGTCTCGGCAATCTCACAAATCCTGAAACTAATTAATTGGGGTTATATTTATACCAGGCAATGTACGAGGAGAAGAAGATCAAGTATCTTACAGACGACCAGGACACAGTGGAACATTACGAACAAAAGGGTAAAATGGCCTGCGTCAACCGTCCGTCAAGCAACGAGCGACTGATGCAAGCCCTCTCGTCACTCGATCGCATCCAGCAAGTCGAGGCTATCACCGAGTATCAGTCGTTCGCTACCGAACTGAAGGACTACTTGAAGACATTTGCCGACAATAAACGAGTCGTCCGAGAGGAAGATATTACAGAATTTTTCGGCCGTTTGAAGGAACGTAAACGACGTCGACTTGACGACGATCCTACTGGAATGCCTCACTTTTGCCGCTAATGACGAAATCCAAATTTTCCGCTTATAATTGTGTGTCCGCCATCCAATTCCCTGTTTCTGTGCTTGCCAACTTTTGTCGTGGACGACTGTAAATGATTTTTTTTAATATTTTTGTTTTTCCCTATTCGGATGTCAAATTTAGACGTGAAAGCAGATTGATCAAAGAAGAAAAGAGAAACAATGGCGTTGAAAGTGTAATCGTTTTCCCAATTTTTTCTGGTAACCCAGAAGAGTATTAAAAAGTGGTGTAAATGCCCTAAATCCTAGTTTTCTACATTTCATACGTATGTGTGTTGACAAGACTACACACGCGACGTCTACATGCATGCGTGGATAACTTTTTATATGATACACAAGACAATTTCGGATGACCTGAATTACACAAAGAAGAAAAAAACGAAAAAACATTTTCATTTTGATGACGACCATTGGCCCTTTCTGCGCTTCATTTGCTGATTGGAATAAAAGCAACGAACCATTAAAGAAGTAGTGCATGGGTAGTATATGAAAAAAATGCGTTAATATTCTCCATAGAAAAAAAGGTGTAATAAATCTAGTAATGGCTGTTGGGAGATCTTCTTTTCTTTATGCGACGCAGCATGTGAAATGAAAAATGAGGCCGCCGCCACCGCTGCACATGAAACGGTACCTGTGCTAGTGGCGCTCCAAGCGGTGTGCGATGTAACCAGAATGGTCATACACAGCTGGTTTCGCCTGGCTGCCTGTTCTTCTTTCTGTCTCTGTGTGTGTGTGTGTACCGAACGCACCACCGTCCATCCACCAGTTATCAGAGAGAGCAGAGCCAGGAAACAGAGAACACACACAGCAAGTCGAGAGTTTCGTCGTCAGCCAGGATTACCAGCAAAGAAAAACGAGTGAAGTTTTTTGGGTGTTTCAATCGAGTAAAAGGCAAAACAGTTGAAAATGGAGTGTAACAATTGACCTTAAACAGATTTGCTCTCTCGCATCTCTTGTGTGTAGTCTTTTTCGTCGTGTGTGTGTGTGTGTGGGATTCCCAAGGCCACCACTGCACGGTGTGTGTGTGTGTGTATTGTGTGTTGAGGAAAAAAAAAGATATTTCTGAACTCGATCCAATTGTATGAAAGACCTCGCGTGGTTTTGTTTCTCTTTGTGGGGGGTTGGCCCACTTTTTCCCCCTTCATTTGGACAACCACTTGTCTCACCATCTCCAAGAAACCCGAAAAACATCTTGATCACAGGGTAAGATTGGCCATTTTTCATCTGTGTGTGTGTGCACTATCCTTTGTTTCATCATCCATCTTTCTATTCCATCACAGTCTGTTCCTATTGTTGTAATGACTTTCTCATTTTCTCCCCGTCCAAACTGCTCAGTTCAGCCAGGTCCTGCTCACACAGTGCTAATTTCCCATATCTTGCTTCATGAAGAGTTCACGATAGTGTAGCCCCAGTGCAAGAAAACAACAGAAAGAAATTCATCAATTATTCACTAAGGTCATTGATATATCGGGACTTGATTGATGACAAGGCCTCATTCGAATTGCCATTTCAAGTCAAAAGGGACGAGCTGACAATATATGTAGGGATATAATCAATATGGAATGGACATGCAAACATGCTGTGTGTCGCGTGTCGTTGCTACGTCGATACTTGCTACAAACACACACACACACACTAACATGCAGGGAAGGCAGTGAAAAGACAAGAAACAAAAAAAAGCTGATGGGAAACTAGCCAAAAAAGATTGTGTGTGTGTGTGTGTGGTGTGAAAGGAAGAAGAAAAGGGTTGTAGTGTGTGTGTTTCAGGGGGTATGAAGTTTAACGTCGGGGTAGAGATGCGCGGATTTATTAATAGCACATCAAAATGGCGTTTGTTGGAGTCTTGCCCGAGTCCGGCCGAATTCCAATACGTTGTCAAAAAAAAAAAAAGAAAAGAAATGAAAGACTTCGTCGTCTTTGGTCTCATGTCAATTGTGTTTTTGGCCTCCCTCGTAGGTCTCGCACTTGCACCAGAGACCAACAGCAAACGGCGAGTTTGTTTAGGTTTGTCTGTTCATCGATTCGTCAACAACAATCGAATGAAAAAAGAAATGAGGTAAAAGCAGTAAACTCTTTGGTTCTTTTTGAATGGCCAAAAATAACAAACAAACAAACATATCGACTACGTTCTAGTATATAGTAAGGGCATTGGGTGTATTGAGTTTTCAAAATAATAAGGTATATAGTGGCGCCAATGAGAAAGAGGCCGGAACAGAGAGTAGCTCTTTTGGTTGTTTCATTTACTTGTTGTTTTCCATGTGAAATTACATTGGATGTGCCATAAGGCCAAGTCAAGGGAATTGGAACAGCACCAGTAGTAGAAGAAGAAGAAGAGACTTGTGCAAAAGAGAAAGACAGTTAAATGACCTCAATCGTCTTTCATGTTCTTGTTTTTGTCTTTTTCTCAATTGGAAACAAAAAAACAGGTTCTCGGGGCCCGAGGAGTAACGTCCAGGCAGAAGAAGAACATCATCAAAAAAGACAATTTCTTTATTTTTGAGGGCTTTTTCGGATTTATTAAAAATATCGAAAAATGGCAGACGTTGATCCCGAAACGCTTCTCGAATGGCTCACGATGGGACTTGGACAGGAGGAGCTGGCCGAGAGAGATATGCAGCTGGTGGCGTTGGAGCAACTCTGTATGCTCCTCCTCATGTCTGATAATGTTGACCGATGCTTTGAAAGGTAACGAAATGAATTCCAGTTAGTAATTTCAGAATGATTCATCACTTTGTTTTTTGTGTGTGTTTTAGCTGTCCACCCCGGACGTTTTTGCCGGCCTTGTGCCGTATCCTTTTGGACAAGACGGCACCCGATTCGGTGCTGGAAGTGACGGCCCGTGCCATCACTTATTACCTGGACGTCTCGGCCGAATGCACTCGACGCGTCGTCGCCGTCGACGGAGCTGTCAAGGCCTTGTGCGGACGCCTGGGCACGGCCGACCTCCAACAACGCACTTCTCGCGATTTGGCTGAGCAATGCGTCAAGGTGAATTTCAGTCAATTCAGTCAATTTTTATTTTTTTGTACTTGAATTTTGATTTTCTTTTCCATTTAAAACACTAAAAAAAGGTCATGGAATTGATTTGCACCCGGGAAGCTGGAGCTGTTTTCGAAGCTGGTGGACTGCAATGCGTCTTGTCGTTTATTCGAGACGCCGGAACTCTGGTTCACAAGGATACACTTCACTCTGCTATGGTAGTCGTCTCTCGACTTTGCTCCAAAGTGGAGCCTCACGATCAAGGATTGGCCGCTTGTGTCGACGCCTTGTCGACTCTACTCCAACATGAAGACGGGCACGTCGCTGATGGAGCTCTCAGATGTTTCGCTTCGTTGGCCGACCGTTTCACTCGACGGGGCATCGATCCTGGACCCTTGGCTGAACACGGACTCGTCTCTGCCCTCCTTTTCCGCTTGTCGAATGCGGCTGGAGCTGCGGCGACGACGACTACATCATCATCCTCACAGCCATCGACAAATTCTCCTGCTGCGTCTGCCGCATCGGCCTCCGCCACGACTTCCAATCCGGTGGAAGCGACTGGAACCAAATCGGCCACATGCAGTTCATCGATTTCGACCGTCATCAGTTTACTGTCGACTCTGTGCCGAGGATCGCCAGGAATCACTCACGATCTTCTCCGTTCGGAATTGCCGGACGCCATCGAACGGGCCGTCAACGGCGAAGAGCGTTGCATTTTGGATACAATGAGACTCGTTGATTTGCTCCTGGTTCTTCTCTTCGAAGGACGCAAAGCACTGCCCCGAAGTGGTGGAGGATTGGCCAATCCGGCCGGATCCAGCAGTTCAGCCGGGCCAACGACACCAGGCTCGACGATCCGTGGTGGTAGCAGCAGCGGCAGTTCAACGGGGTCCATGCTGCGCCGACTGGACAGCGCAGGAGAGCGGACGCATCGTCAGCTGATTGACTGCATTCGCAGCAAAGACACGGACGCTCTAATCGATGCCATCGATTCGGGCGGTATCGAAGTCAACTTTATGGACGACGTGGGCCAAACTCTGCTCAACTGGGCCTCTGCTTTCGGCACCCAGGAGATGGTGGAGTTTCTATGCGAACGTTGCGCCGACGTCAACAAGGGCCAACGATCCTCTTCACTGCATTACGTAATTATTATTATTATTATTATCCATTTCCGTTCAGCCATTTAAACAATTCTTTTTTCTCTTTTTAATTAAATTGATGCAGGCGGCTTGTTTCGGCCGCCCAGCCATCGCCAAAGTCCTTTTGCGTTACGGAGCCAATCCCGACTTGCGCGACGAAGACGGAAAGACGCCGCTGGACAAGGCACGCGAACGTAACGACGAAGGTCATCGTGAAGTAGCGGCCATTTTACAATCTCCAGGCGAATGGATGATTACACCTACGTCATCGACGCCACCGAATCCTTCGTCGATGGCCGATGCTTCCGGCTCTCTTTCTTCGTCTCCCAATGGAATTCAACGTCGAGGCGATAGTTTGACACCCAGTTCGACGGCCGTCCCCGAAGATTCGTCCATTCTTTTGGACGGAACGACGACAACGGAACCCAAAGGAGACCCTGACATGGCCCCCGTTTACCTCCGTCGGCTGTTGCCCGTCTTTTGTCATACATTTCAGAGCAGCATGATCGCCAGCGTGCGCAAGGCCAGTCTCACCATCATCAAGAAAATGGTGCACTACACTCAGCCGGCCCTGCTCCACTCTCTTTGCTCTCACGAATCGAACGTGTTCATCTCGACCCTGGTTGAAGTGGTGGCCGCTGTCCTTGACAATGAAGAAGACGAAGACGGACATTTGGTCTGCATGCACATCATTCAAGATCTGATGAACAAATCGGCCGACACATTTCTCGATCATTTCGCCCGTTTGGGCATTTTCAGCAAAGTTCAAATGCTGGCAAACGGTGACGGACAGGAGAATAACGGACAAGACAATTCCTCTGGGCAATCAGTCGAAGGGGAACAACAACAACAACAACAACCACCACAACAACAACAACAACAAGAGGAGGAAGAAGAAGAAGAAGATGCGGCCGCTTTTTCCGAATCAACACAAGTCGCGGATGACAAAACCAACGTGGAACCGCAGTCGGTTGACTCTACCGCTACTAGCGGCCAGTCACCTAAACCGCAAGTTGAAACCACCACCGCATCATCGACGGCTCAAGTTGACGTGGTCAAGGAGTTGATGCCCGGGCGACCGTATCACTGGAGGGACTGGTGCATCGCCCGCGGTCGCGATTGCCTTTACATTTGGAGCGACGCTGCGGCTTTGGAATTGTCCAACGGATCCAACGGATGGTTCCGCTTCATCTTGGACGGTAAACTGGCCACCATGTACTCGTCTGGTAGCCCCGAGGGTGGGTCAGATAGTTCGGAGAATCGAGGCGAATTCCTCGACAAATTACAACGCGTTCGCACTCAGATCAAACCGGGAACGATGAGTCAGGCCGTTTTCCCGCCCGGCGTCAAAATACCCGACGCTTTACGATTAACGGTCGGCAATTGGTCTCTATCATCGGCCAAAGACGGTGAATTAATCATTCAAAACTCTGACGGACAACAGCAGGCCACTATTTTACGCGAGGATTTGCCCGGTTTTCCTTTTTGAATCCAATCGAGGTAATCGGGATTTTGTAATTTCTATATTTTAAATGAACTTTTTCTTATAATTTATTTATTTATTAATAGGAACCAAACACACTTTCACTGCCGAAACGGCCCTGGGACCCGAATTGGCCGCCGGTTGGGCACCAGTTCACTGTCTGGGATCGGGTGGTAAACGAAGTGTTGGCGGAAGTGGAACGGGACGCTCCGGTCTGGTCAGCGGTGGACGTTTCCGTTCGTCTCAGGTGGAAGCCACGAAACAGAAAGTTCGAGCTCAAGCCCAGGAGATTTACCAGCGCTACTTTCAAGTGGCTCAGGCTCAACCCAGAGGCGTTGTTGCCCGTTTGGCTGCCATCGTTGTTCACATCGAGCGCGGATGCGCCGCACAGGAGAACAACCGTGAACAGCAGAGTCGCGATCATTCGTTTTCTCAAGGAGGCGGTGGAGCTTGGAGAGATCTCCTCCGCTCGGCCCTCAACGATTTCCGCTCTCTGCTGGAAGGAGAAGACACAACTTTATCGGCATTTGAATTGCAATCCAGCGGTCTGGTTCAAGCCCTTCATCGTCTCCTTTCACCCGCTGGATTGGACGATTACCTGCAAGGAACTCGACGAGGAAATCGACTTTTGCGCCAACGTGTGGCCATCTTCCGTGAATGTTTCCAATCGGCCGACTATCTCTATCAAAACGGACCCAAAGGACCGGCCACTTGCCTGGTTCGCAAATTGGTTTCCGTCATGGAATCGATTGAAAAACTGCCCGTCTATTTGTACGATGCTGCCGGCGGATCGACTAACGGTCTGCAGACGCTGACGCGACGACTCCGCTTCCGGCTTGAAAGAAGTCCAGGTGAAACTGGTCTTACCGACAGAACTGGCCGCGCCCTGAAAACTGAACCGCTCACAACTGTCTGTCAATTGGAAAAGTATCTACTCAAAATGGTTGCCAAACAGTGGTACGACTACGAGCGATCGACTTTGGCTTTCGTCCGCAAAATTCAGGCGACCACCGCACCAACGGTGACTGGCTGTCCGTCTGTTTCTCCTCTGGTGTTTCGCCATAGTCGAGATTTCGACGAAGGTGGCGTCATCTATTGGCTGGGCACCAACGGCAAAACGGTTCCCGATTGGGTCAATCCCGCTCAGGTATGCAAATTTTGATGATATGTTGAAATAAGGAAACTAATTTGAAATTTATTTTGAAAAATGTGGATGCAGGTGGGTCTAGTGGTTGTGACGTGCTCTGAAGGACGAAATTTGCCTTATGGCCATTTAGAAGATATTTTGTCACGTGACAGCGCGGCCCTCAATTGCCACACGAACGACGACAAACGCTCGTGGTTCGCTCTGGATCTCGGTCTCCACCTCCTGCCGACGGCCTACACTTTGCGACACGCCCGAGGTTACGGCAAATCGGCACTCCGTCACTGGCTTCTTCAAGTCTCCAAGGACGGACTTTCGTGGACGACTCTATTCACCCACGTTGACGACTGCTCGCTCAACGAGCCCGGATCCACGGCCACATGGCCCCTGGAGCCGCCCAGCGGTGAGACTCAAGGATGGAGACACATTCGCATCCAACAGATGGGTAAAAATGCCTCGGGACAGACGCATTACCTCAGCGTCAGCGGATTTGAACTGTACGGAACGGTGACGGGCGTCTGCCAGGATCTGGGTCGAGCGGCCAGAGAGGCCGAAGCCAATCTAAGGAGACAACGTCGAATGGTCCGTCATCAAATGCTACGTCACCTGGTGCCAGGCGCTCGAGTCATCCGAGGACTCGATTGGAAATGGTATTGTATACAGTCTTTATTCAATTTAAATAAATATAATTAAATATATATTTTTTGTATTAAGGCGCGATCAGGACGGATCCACCACGACTGCAGCGGCCACTGCCGCCGGAGGTTTGGCTCAGCCGGCCGAAGGAACGGTCACGGGAGAATTACACAACGGATGGATCGACGTCACGTGGGATCACGGTGGATCTAATTCCTATCGAATGGGTGCCGAAGGCAAATATGATTTGAGATTGGCTCCTTCGTACGATCCCGAAGCCGCCGCCCAACAACAACAACAACCGTCAGCCACCAGCGCGTCAGGCAAAACACCTTCCGCCCTCAAGACAATCAACCTGGACAAATCGAGCACTTCACTCGCCACGGCCGTCAAATCTTCGACGTCGACCTCGACGTCCAGCACTGGACCTGGCGGCGTTTTGACTGGCAGTCGTAAATCCAGTTCGACTCCCAGTTTGCCTGAAGCTACCGGAGTAGTTAAACCGTCTGTTGCTTCGACGGAACAGGCCACATCGGTGGATAATCTCTTGACTTCAACTTCATCGGCCGCCGCTGCCGCTTCGGCTGTTGCCGATAGCGTTTTGAGTTTGGCCAGCGCCGAGGCCGGTCTTGTATCTTTTGAACGCGTCCGCGGCGACAGCACCGGAACGCAGAGCACAGACGATGACGAAGCCACTTCGACGGCCGTTGCCGCTCTGGTTGGAGCTCTCAGTCTGATGGATCCCAGCAGTTCTTCCGCCGAAGGAGGAGAGTCTCAAGTTTCTGACAGTCACAAAAACGCCAAAAACACTTATTTGGCTGGACAATCGAGTGCAACAGCATCAGTTGTGTCTCAACTCATGGATCACTCGAGTTTGTTGGCGTCTGGCTCCACTGGATCATCATCATCTGCCGCATCCATCAACTTGTCAGCGGCCAGTCAAGCGGCTGCAGCTGCCGCATTGGAAGGCATCGTCGTCGACGATTCGCTGATGGCCGACGTGACGGAAGAAATGCTCGAAATCAACGCGTTCGATCTGCTTCGTAGCCTGGAACGTCAGGCCAGTCAATTGCAAGCCGAAGCTGAAACGATGGCTGCCGCTTCGTCTGCCCTTTCTGTCGAATTAGCCGGACAGCAGCAGCAGCAACAACAACAACAGGCGGAAGACGAACCGGACGACATGTCGTCTCCTCCATCGCCTCCTCAGTCGGTCAAAGTGGCTTCCGGTGGTGCTGCTTCTGGCGTTCGCACGTCTGGCTCCATGAGTGTCAGCGTCCCCAATTTGACGACGACGTCATCAGAACCTGAACGAGAAGTGGGTGGTGGACCCACGCCTGCGGCTTTCCTCGAAAGTTTCGCTAATGTCGCCCGAAGGTAAAACTTATTAACCAGCTCCACCACTTTTCAATTTTTGCATCCATCATTTGACGACGAATATAAAAAATTCAAAACTTTTTTTCTTTTTTTTCTGACAGACGCCATCAAGCGGGAAATGCCAACAGTGGCAACGGAGCTTCGGGTGGAAACACTTCCGGCTCTCCCGTCGATCTATCTAATGCCAATCGATCCAGCGGATCCAATAGCGGAGCTGGAGCAATGGCTGGTGCGTCCGGCGGTCACGGCGCTAGCGGAACTAACGCCGTCAACGCCTCGTCTTCCTCATCTTCCAACGCTTCGTCGTCGTTGCTCTTCCCACGCGGCCCCAATTCCGTTTCCAGTCTGGTCCGTCTGGCACTTTCATCCAATTTCCCCGGCGGATTACTCAGCACGGCCCAGAGTTACCCGAGTCTGAGCAACACGTTGAGTAGCCTCTCGTCGGTGGCCACGCACGCCGTTTCCATGGCCGGGGCTTCGTCTACCAATTTACATCACGCCCATGGCGGTGCCGGCCAGGGACACCAACAGACAAGCAGCAGCAGCAGTCACGGATTGAGTCAGGCCTTGTCGATGAGTCTAACAGGATCCAGCGATTCCGAGCAAGTGAGTCTCGAAGATTTCCTCGAGAGTTGCCGGGCCGGCACTTTACTGGCCGAATTGGAAGACGACGACGAGTTGCCCGAACCGGATGAAGACGACAACGAAGATGACGATGAAAATGAAGACGACGAAGATTTCGAAGAAGTGACGGAAGAAGACGGTGGAGGTGGAGTCAGCAGTCTTGTGGGCGGAACGGGCGACGGAAGTGGAGCCGGATCTCGCCACGTGACTGGCAACACGAAACGACGAAGCTGGGACGACGAATTCGTTCTCAAGAGACAATTTTCCGCTTTGATTCCGGCTTTTGATCCACGTCCGGGTCGCACCAACGTTCACCAAACATCAGATCTTGAAATTCCTCCACCGGGAGCAGCCGAAGGAGCACAAGGAGCCGAAGCCGTCATCACCACTTCATCGTCTCCTTCTTCGTCCGGTCTTTCGGCTACCGGTCAGCAATTGCAACAACAGTCGATCATTCAATCGATGGACGTGGAAGCCGATGCGGATCTTGTACCGCAACCCAAGTTACACCTGGTCCTGCGCGGCCCCTGTCTTCCCAACATCCCCGACGTGGAGATTGAACTGACGGACAGCGACTGGACCGTTTTCAAAGCCGTTCAGAAGTTGATCCAGGCCTCTGCCATGGGCACCAGACAAGAGAAATTGCGCCGCATCTGGGAGCCAACCTACACGCTCGTCTACAAGGAGCTCAAAGACGAGGCAGGAGCCGTCGTGGGTCCCGCGACGGGAGCGATGGGAGACGCGTCCGGACAGCGCCGATTGATGGATGATGAACTCTTTTTACCCGATTTCGACGTCAACACCCAAACGAGCAACACTGTTGGTTCGTGCAGCGTCGGTGACGTCCTTCTTTTGCTCCGGCAGCTCTACGTGCTAAGTAGCCGTCCACCGGCTCCGGGCGAACAATCGGACGTTGAGCAGCAGCAGCTCCAGCATCAATCTCACCACAGTCCGACCATTTTTATTCCGCTAGAGGAATTTAGCAGTAAAAAAGTGACCAACAAATTGACGCAACAACTATCCGATCCTCTGGTTGTTTCTTCGGGCGCCTTGCCCGCCTGGTGCGAGCAGCTATTGACGGTCTGCCCCATTTTGGTGCCGTTCGAGACCCGTCAGATGTACTTTCACGCCAACGCTTTCGGCACTTCTCGGTAATTTCCATTTCAGTTTCCAGTTTTGTCCATTGTCTTAAATTCTTCGTTGCCTTTTTTTCTTTCTAGATCGATCGTTTGGCTACAGAGTCAACGCGATTCGGCCGTCGAGAGACAAAGAAATACGGGCGCCGTTCCACGACGGGACGATCCGCACGAATTCCGCGTCGGCCGGTTGAAACACGAAAGAGTTCGCGTTCCCCGCGGTGAGCGACTCCTTGACTGGGCCCAGCAAGTGATGAAAGTCCACGCCGACCGCAAGGCCATTTTGGAAGTTGAATTTCAAGACGAGGAAGGCACTGGATTGGGTCCGTCTCTTGAGTTTTACGCTCTGGTGGCGGCCGAGAGTCAACGACGCGATTTGGCCCTTTGGATTTGCGACGACGAGGACGAAAACGAATTGACGGCGTCCGAAACGGCGGCCTCCGTGGCGGATTCCGGAGTCAAACCGCCCGGTTATTATGTGGTGCGACCGTCGGGTCTTTTCCCGGCTCCGTTACCTCAAGACTCCCCCATCTGTGATCACGCCGAGCAGCTTTATTGGTTTTTGGGAGTCTTCCTGGCCAAGGCGCTCCAGGACGGCCGCCTTGTCGATTTGCCTCTCTCGACTCCTTTCCTCAAATTATTGTGCCAGGGCGACGTCTCATGCCCGGCCCATCAGCCCGTTGTCAGCGACAGTAAACGAAACAAAAACTATCGGGCTGGATCTCATCCACCGCCGCAGCAGCCCGCCACCACCACCTCCTCAGCAACAACAACAGACGCAACAGCAACAACAACAAGAAGCGGAAGATCCCATGACGTCTTCCGTCTTCTCACAAGACGGTGACGTTTTGGGCGGCAACGGCAAAACGTTGACGGGTAGCAATAGCCCTCGAGATCCGTCTCTACCCTGGTTCTCTGGCATCCTCTCGCACGAAGATTTGGCCATCGTGGATCCCACCCGTGGCCGGTTCCTCCTCCAGTTGAGAGCCCTGGCAACTCGTCGCCGTCAAATCCTGACGGATCCGACGCTCAGCCACGAAGATCGATGCCGTCAGGCCGACAATTTGGCACTGGCCCAGCCCAATCTGTTGAACAGCAACACGACGACAACTGGCGTGACGGGCCTGTCGACTCAAAGTCACAGCAACATGTCGCAGAGCCAGAAACCGGCCACCATCGTCCCACCTCAATCTCAAAAGATTCAGAGCGCTGCCAAGGGCAGGGACAGGGAGTCGTTGGAGGTGTCCGCCTCGAGGATTTGGCGTTGACGTTCCAGTTCGCTCCGTCTTCAAAAGTTTTTGGATTCACCGACGTTGAATTGCGTTCGGGTGGTGCTGATTTCGAGGTAAAAGAAATTTCGAGATTCAATTTTGTTTTGAATTGGAATTTGATTTTTTAATTTTGATTAGGTGACGCTGGACAATGTCGAGGATTACGTGGAACTGATGGCGGAATTCTGTCTGGAACGAGGCATCCGCCGCCAAATGGAAGCCCTTCGTCAGGGATTCGATCGCGTTTTCCCCATGTCCCGACTGGCCGGATTCAGTCCGTCTGAGCTGCGATTGCTCCTTTGCGGTGACCAGAGTCCCAGCTGGACTCGCGAGGACATTCTCAACTACACGGAGCCAAAATTGGGTTACACCCGCGACAGCCCGGGCTTCCAGCGTTTCGTCAACGTCTTGACGGGCATGAACGCCGAGGAGCGCAAGGCTTTCCTTCAGTTCACGACGGGCTGTTCGTCTTTGCCACCTGGTGGATTGGCCAATCTCTACCCTCGTCTGACTGTCGTCCGTAAAGTGGACGGCGTTAGCGACCGCAGCGGATGCGTCAACGGCAGGTTGGCATTAGCAAAGCATTAAACTAACCACCGTACTAATAAGAGCTAACCGTACTAAAATATAATATTTTATTTTTACCAGCTATCCGTCCGTCAACACGTGCGTCCATTACCTCAAATTGCCCGAGTACGACTCTGAGGAGATTTTGCGCGAACGGCTCCTGGCCGCCACACGCGAAAAGGGTTTCCACCTCAACTGAAAGTAAAATTTGAAATTTGAAAATGTTGTTTCATCATTAATTTTGTTTTTTTTTTTTTTCTGGCGGGATTTTTTCATGTGTCTCTATCAATTTCTTGGTTCACCTAATTTTCTCCCCCCTTGAATTATTTTTTTTCCCCTTCTTGTTGGAGTTTTGACTTTTGTCACCATTTTCACCGTTTTATTATTCACGGCTCTCCCCCCCCCCATGTACCAAAATTGTTTCCCCACCCACCAGCCACACTACACCCGATGTGAAAAAAACCAAAGTTTTTGCGATTTTCAGAGGAGAAAACAAAACAAAACAGGCACTGATCTAGAGAGAGAAGGAAAAGTCTAGCGAGATATAGTGTGTGTGTGTCCATTTTTCATCACAAGGAAAGTATTGAGAGGCGAGACTGGTTTTTCCGGTCGCGATTTATGGATAATGGCAATCAGATTTGATGGCAAGTGAGAAAAGAATCGAAGGCAGCAGCTATTTTGTTTGTTTTTTAATTCTCTCGTTATTTTTCTCACCACCCACCAATGGCTCTCAACCTTCTGCAGCGTGAACATTTCATTTTTTTGTTTTTTTGATTGGCTTGTTTTGTTCCAAATTGCGGGATACATAAAATGATGAAAAAAAACGTAAATCAACGACTCTAATACTTGCTCCTCCCCCCTCCCAACTTGGTGATGTTTCTCTTTTTCTTCGTCCCTAATCCCCGTGTGTAATCCATTTGATTTAGGGCTTCAATCAACGGCCATCCTCCTCTATTTTGATTTGTCGCAGCTTAGATTTGAATGAAATTTTTTTCCATTTTTTTTTTCGGCAAATCTTTATCAATTCGTCGGTAATAAGTGAAAAAAGAAGGAAAAAGAAAACAAATGCGCCATTGTTTTCTTATTTGTATTGTTACACACGTCCCTCCCGCTGGTTTATCACCGCGCGTCCCTTTCCAAAACAAAATGAGAAACTTGTCGAAACAAAAAATAATTAAATCGGTAGTAGTGAATTGATGGTAGGACAGAGGGGACATTTAAAAACAGAATATTAATTATACAATTTACACACGGTCCGCTGCTTATTTCTGTGCGATCGTCTTGTGTTGTGTGCGCTTGATTGCGTGTACGCACTGCTGCACTTTTCTTTTTTGTTTGTTTTTCATTTTAGCGCGCCCTCATCATTTGTTGTGAAATTTCAACACGCATCTTTATAATAAAAATTACAAAAAATTGATTGTGCTCCTCCTCCGCCCCCCTGATTCATCCCTTTATCAAATCGCCTCTCCTCACCTGATCGTATTCTATAATGTAATCTTTTCTCGCATCGATTGATTTCATTTCATTCAATTTATATGATTCAATTTTGTGTGTGTGTGTGTTTTTGTTTTCAATCCTCCTCCTCCCGGCTATATCTCCAATTTAAAAAAAAAAAATTTTTTGTTTTCTTTCTTCTCTCTCTCCAAAGAACTCTATCGGGATTTTTGTCTTTGTTTTTGTTTTACTCTTCTCTTCAATATATTCTCCTCCTCCTTATCATTGAAATATTTCATGTTTTGTCATTTTGTCATGCCAGATTTACTCTTGCACATGATGGTGTAGTACTACTACTTTAATCAAGTATACGTTTCAACGATATACATTATAATCATCTCACAACACGATCGACACCGTCGAGCGGATCCTTATATTTGTTTACTAAAGGGAAAAATTAAGGATAGATTCGGACGTAATAGTAAAGTAGAATTTCAAATGTTCTTTTCCTGTAGAGTGTAGACGGAAATAGCAGAGTTGCCATTGCCATTATTTTAAACGTTTGTCCGTAATTTGAACATAGATAAAGACCACTGGTTGATGCTGTGCTATCCTTTTAGCCCTATCCCTACTGACGCCGAGTTCTTGGAGTGCTTGTCCTGCCCCTAGCGGATAAGGTGGTGTACTACGCAATAGGCACGAAGGTTGCAGACGAATTTTGTTTTTCTTTTTTTCTGTCCAAGTTCTTTGTTGATGTTTTAAAATCGTCACAAAGAATTTTTTTGTTAGAACATTTGATTAAAAATTTTTTGTATGTAATTATTATATTGTCGTTAAGTTTGGAAGTTGGTAGGAAGTAAATGAAGCAAATAAATAAAAAAAAAAAAGCTGCCTGGACTAGTACTTGAACCACGTTACCCGAGATTGGGAGCTAGACTCTATAACCACTACACCACCAATTGTTAAATTATATGAAAATAATTTTCTAGGGACGGTTGGCCGAGGGAAGGTTGGCCGAACGCAGTATGTTGATAACAAAACGCACACCAGAGGGCAGGACAAGTAGTCCAAGAACGGAGAAATCGGAGGAAGGGTAGCAAGAATGTTGGCGACAGTTGGCCATGTTAATTTTCTTATGAAGAGCTTCAACCAGTGGTCTTTATCTATGATTTGAACGCTTAAAAATACTTGTTTTCGTTGAAAGAAAACTTGATTTAAAAAATCAATCAATATTTATTTTAAAAAGAAGTTGAATAACTTGAATTATTATAATCCTATTAATTAGATTTATTCATCTATATCAGGCAATGTTACGTGAGCAATGTTGTGAATTTGAAAATCGTCTGCTAGTTACACGTTTTGCATTTGCTTCAAAAGTTTCTCAACAAGTCAGCAAGCCTACGTATTAGAAATTACTGCAAAATGTTGTATTTGGTAGGTTTAGGGTTAGGTGATCCTAAAGATATTACAGTCAGAGGTTTAGAAATAGTCAAATCAGCAGATGAAGTATATCTGGAAGCCTATACATCTATATTGACAGTTGGAAAGGAGGCCTTGGTAAAAGAATTGCAGTGCAGTGTGTACACAGACAGCATATAAGTTACTAACTAATCTTCTGATATTTGTACAGGAAAAATTTTATGGCAGAGAAGTTATATTGGCTGATCGGGAGTTTGTTGAACAAAAAGCTGAATCCTTTATAGAATCAGCTAGAAACAGGCATATTGCCTTTCTAGGTATTAAGTTACTTACTGGAATTGGTTTAATCATTGAAGTTTATGGTTATATTTCATTCTAGTTGTCGGTGACCCATTTGGTGCCACAACTCACACAGACCTTGTGTTGAGAGCCAAAGAAGTTAATGTTCCCTTCCAAGTTATCCACAACACTTCCATTCTCAATGCTGTGGGTTGCTGTGGACTTCAGGTGAAAGAAATTCTATTCATTGTTTAGAGCACTTTTTATTTGGCTTAATCAAACATTCTCAACTCTAGTTGTATAGTTTTGGTGAAACAGTGTCAATTCCGTTCTGGACTGACACGTGGAAACCAGACAGTTTCTTTGAGAAAATTGAAGGGAACTTGGAAAGAGGATTACACACCTTATGTTTGCTTGGTGAGAGCCCTTGCTAAGCAAATAATTTTTAAATATATTAAGATTTTTTCCAACTTTTCCAGATATTAAGGTGAAAGAACAGACAGTTGAGAATATGATGAAGAATCGACCGATATTCGAACCCCCACGATTTATGAGCAATCAGCAAGCTGCTGAACAGCTGATGGAAGTTGTTAAAACCAAGAACAATGCGTCAAGTATTTTAAACTGTTTCAGATACTTTTTTTTGTTACATATTCATTCTATTTTTGCTATGCAGAACTGACCGGAGAGGACCCTATGTGTTGGTGTAGCAAGAGTTGGTTGGCCGGACCAAAAGATTAGTGTTTGTACGCTGGATGAAATGATGGCCTGCGAGTTGGGTCAACCTCTCCACTCTTTGGTGATTGTGGGTAAAATCCATCCCCTGGAATTGGACTTTTTACGCATGTTCAATTCCGATATAAGTACATAGTTCATAGCGGAACTACGGTAATATACGTTTACATCCAGTTCATTTTCTAAAAATAATTCAATTCGGTTTCAGCATTTAAATGTATTTTCCCAAAAATTGATTGACTTGACGGTACAGAGCAGCTTTGTGTTATTGATGAGGGTTGACTTTTTTGTTGAAAACATTTCCAAAGTGGGTTGAGAAGTTGAAAAATTTGTTTCTAGAAATCATCTGAGACGTCGAAATGCCGCACAATGTCTTCTGAGACATTCAGTCGTTGAGGATGTTTTTCCAAGTACGCTTTCGCGTTGAAAAACCATTCGCTATGCGGATCCTAATGATACACCATTTTTCTTTTACTAGACTTTCTTGAGGAATGTGACAATTTCAGGGTCGATCATGCTCAAAAACACACGCACACGATCCTTCGTAATTACAAGTGACAGGTGAGTCACTCACTAAGAGGCTTGTTAGTCAACGCTGACATTCTGTGTATTGTTATTATTATAGATCATTAGTATCAAATAACAATCAAAAAGGGCATAACATATTAGATGAAATTCCGGAGAACAGGACAGGTGTGATGAACTTTTAGCTGAGTTAATGTCTTTGAAAAAGACTCGAATAAAACGTTTGGTATAGTTCTGAGACTCGTTTTCGAGATGAAACAACAAAAAAAAAAAAGGGAAATAATAATACGGTAGTGAGTAGTGACTTCCACCCAAAATAAAACAGATAGGCACATGTGGTGGTAATTGGTTTTTGCAAGGCCACACAATAGGAACTTCCCTACATATTTGAAATGTGTGCATTTTGTTTGGTATTTTTCTTTTTTCAAATTAACATGCTTCTAGCTAGACGCTCAACGCCCACGCTTTTCTCAAACCTTTCGCGCAATGTCCGGAGCATTTTGGATGACCAAATTGAAATTAGCTGGAGGATGACGACACAGAGGCGATTTTGACCAGAGTAACAACATTTCACGATCGTACTTCAATATTTTCTTGACTGATGGAGCACAATCTCTTGGACTCTCTTGCGACGGACAAAACATGACGACACCGTCATCCATGCTGAACAAGAAAAAGTTTGAATATTAGAAACGGGACAAGGGCATTTAGAAAATATAATTTAACTTGCCTGCTGCAGACGCTGTAATTTCGTGGACGTTTATTGGCAAGACCAGCAAAGTATTCATCCAAAACCAACTTGGCAGTCTAAAAAAAAAGTTTGGTGATTTACTTGAATATACTTTCTAAGATAATCATAATTCATACCTGAACCAAATCTAGACTCTGGCCAGTGATTTTAATGCAATGTTCTCCAACGACAACCGAGTGTTGATAGTCTTCCAAAGCAGAATCCATCAACGAAAATTTACGAGATTCATAGCTGGACGGAAGATCTTGATTATTTGATGTCGATTGCGCAGAAATAATTGTTTCCATTTGAGGGACGGGACTGGCATTTCTTTGGATCGTCTGTTCAATCAGTTGCCTAGCTCTCCTGCAATATCGCAAAGTAAAACATTCCGATTAAAACATCAAACTTTTATCAATTGTAAAATTATTTTTCTGTACTCGATGTTATCAGGAGCGGCTCCCGTGATTTGAACTAGTCGTTCCGAAGCTCCAGGATTCACTGTAAAATGAAATCACATGTTAGTACAGTCCCTAGATAACACAATAATGTAGAGACGGCATTCCAGGAAGGAGAAACAAATAAATACGAAAGATTCGTGCAGTTATTATTTTAGAGTCGATGCTGCTATCGTTAAAAGGAGTTATTGCTCAATAAATCTTGGGTTGGGGGTTTATGATTTAATTTGTTTTGTTTCCAAGCGCGCAGGCAAAATGTTGAGGAGAATACCTCGCTGGAACGAAATGACCGTGTCCGATATTTCCTCGATCAAGTGCACCCGCCTTCCCTTGATACCCATCACTTTTGATGGCGAAGCAGAATAGCCGTTTTGGGAGGCCCATATTATTACAGACAGAACATTTCAACATAGTCAATAAATTCTACTCGTTTTGTACCTTTTCCTGAATCGGCGTTTCTTATGACTACTTCGTCTTTGATAGAGTTCTTGGCCGGTGGAACGCTGCCGCTATTCGTGATGTTATATTTGCCAGATGATTTACGACTTCACCAGGTAAAAGGAGTGGCAGTGGACTCACCGGAGGCGATGTCTCGTTTGGCCCCGCATTCTGGCCGACATTATCCATACTGCCAGAGGCTTGCTATTATCAATATGCAAAAAAAAAACAAGGTTATAAGTAGGGCAATGCATCAATCAAAATAAGTTTATTGAGCAAGACATACCAACTCATTGAACTTTGATTGATAGTAGCTGTTGACTTGTTCTTGGGCTATCCAACGCCCTGCTCTCAGCTCTACGACCTCCAGAAGGTGCAAGCGAGAAACTTTATCCAAGCTGTCATCTCTGCCTGCATTACGCAGGTGAATGAAGACACGGTCCAGTTGATCTGAAAAACACAAATATACAACAACTCAAAAGAGAAAAGATGGATAAAATTGTAGGTCAATTACTAATTAGTTTACCTTTACAGTTGATTTCCAATTGAGCTCCAAAGTTTTTGAGGTTTGCACAAAGTGTAAGGACAGCAGGACGAAGATCTTTATCAGGTGAATTTGTTTGTGCCAATTCTATAAAGTTTTCCATGAATTGGACAACTTCTGAAACTAAACGAGCCATATATTCTTGTTAACATGTTGAAAGCAAAATATGCAAAAACGAATAGTTGTTACCATTTTGAAAAATTCCATTAGCTCCTTGTGTTAGATCTTTGTTCTTGAGCAGAATTTGTGGGTTTTTAGATCTCACATTCCTGGGAGCTCTAGCAAAAGGCGTTCCTATCACAGACGTCATGTTGACTATGTTACTCCTGTCGACGAGAAAAGAACAGAATTGATTGTAGCCTACATATAATTTGTAATCAATCATAGAGGTAAACTTCGGGGCTTGAATTTTCGTTCTTTTTTTTGCCATCACGTCATGAACACGTCGTGCTCATTATTAACTAAATAAATTACGTTGATATCTTATTGAATGGAATTTACCTTTGACTTTTTGAGTAACTTAAAAGCAGCTGTGAAGCTCGTCTAAAATATTTGACGACGCCCTTTAAAAAAAAACCACGTCCTCTTCTCTCATCTGCTGTCCTCCTTGAGTGTGTGAGAAGAATTCGGCCGTGTTTAATGTATATACTTGCCGTAACGTTGGCACGGCATGATTAGGTACAAAAAACGTAATGGAAACCAAGTGAATTTCTTGATCGACAGATGTCGCGATATTTTGACCATTTTTTCAACAAACGACGCGGGATTTTGAAATTTTTAAGTATCAAATAATAAAAGTGAAATCTTTGTTCTTGTTTTTAATGGCAAACCATTTTTTTTCAATAGAATAAGAGAAATTAAACGATTTTTCTGGTATATTGATTAGTTGAGTACTCATCTGACAGCGCGAAAAGAAAATGACACCATGAGTGAGACTTGGAACAAAAGGAATTTCCGGTTCGCGGTTTTTATAATGGGTCATGTGTCCACGGATGGACGCTAGCCGCTTCGTTTTTTCCTTCTTTTGAATTGACTACAATCAAAATCAACCAATCACGCTGCATTATTAATACCTATTATGTGTGAGTGTATGTTCCAGGGCGTGGCAATTAGTTTGGCGATAGCGATATTACTCCTTAAAGTTCTTTGTTCAAAGATTACTATTCTGAAGTTGCGGCTCCATTAAAACACCGCTTCAAAGTTGACTCGACCCTCTCATTAAATGTATCATTGCGGTACCGCGTTCTTCTGTTCAATTGGCAATCTACACTGAAAGAGTCTACAACTATCATCGTCACTAAAATGGAATCTAATTCGTCATCATCTAATAAGGTAAAAACAATTCAAACTCATTGAGTGATCATTTTCCAGTCAATTTGTGTTGTATCTTTGTTTTTTTAAAAATGTTCTCAAAGGAAATGTTTTCAAAGCTCGAATGGGATAGTGCGGAGAAGCTCAAAATACCTGAAAATCATTACACCGATACGTATCATTTATTTCACCGTCGAGTTGGCGATTTCGCCAAACTGAAAAATTCAGCCGATGTGGCAGGTAGTGCTGAAGTTTCTGCAAGCAGCCCTACGTTTGAAGGAATTGGTTCTTTGATATCTGGTCATTTACTGAATTATTTTTCTCCGACAGAACAATTTCCCCTTCCTGATCACGAACAAGTTCGTTCTCTGGATACTGCATCTTTCAAAGATATGACCGAAATTATAATTCAAAATTGTAAACCAAGTCATTCGGAAACTTTTACGAAGAAAACCAAAGCGACCAATTTAAAGTCGTTGAAAAAATTTGTCAAGGATGCAGCTGAATCTATTGCTGAAAACTTTGGCGTAACACCGCCAACAATTTACTTCAATTTGTTAAAATCCATTATATCCATACTGGATGATGCGGAATTGATAGACAGTGAAGAAGAAACGAAAATGGAGAAAGAGAACAATTCAATTGAAGTTCATAAGAACGGCCTCGTCGTTATTGCTTACTATCGCTACGAATTCCACGGTAAAATCACACAAAACTGCTGTTCTGTTACACACGACGCTAATGTGGCGATTGAAGTCAAAGCATGGAAATTCACGACTACTGCTGATTTGGAGAAAGAATACGACACAATCATACATCAGAATAGGTGAATTGATTTTTCTGTTTTAGCTATATATAACTGAGTTAATCTTACAGTTGACATTTTCTCCATACACAGTTCTGCATCTAATTCTTCACTGAATTGAATTCCAATGATGTTGGAGACCTATTCAAATTCAAGAAATTTAGTTTAATAAATTGTTTAATTTGTCAATTGCAAGGCAACAGGGACTCCTTCAGAAAATAAAATGAAAATGTTTAAGCAAAAAACATTCTTTTATAAAGCGTTTTCTTACATCTCTTACAAAAGATAACAAAACCAAGTGCAAGAGAAAGAACCAATAGAGATTCTACTTTCAACTGAAAGCAAGTAAATAATGAGGGAGAAAAATGAGTATACTGTGTTATAACTTATTAAAACTTGTCAATACTGCATGGGAAACATCAACTCGAGAGGTTGTTGTCGTTCTTAGAATTCATTATTTTCATCCTCGCTGAGTGTGTCCTGTAAAAGTTCACACTCTCTGTGGAGAAGGAAACTGCTACCATTATTGCTGCTTCTCAACCTGAAAAAATATTATAACATTAGGACACTATTAGTAATTAAGTTAACAGATTGAATCCCAACTCACCTAGTTTGCAAATGAGTAGCTTGAATCTGAAGGCTATCCACCTGCTCTTGCAATTCTTCATTTGTTCTTTGAAGTTTACTGCAAAAACAAAATTATTAACTACTTAGTCATTTAAAGATGTAATGCACATTTACCGGACGTTATTTGTCGCTGCATCGAGTTCATCTTGAGCTGCGGCAACTTCTCGTTTCAATTCCTCGATTCTCGATCGCAATCGACGGACCTTGGCATAAACAAAATGAATTGAATTAGATATTTTGAAATCAGTACCATTAAAAATAAATTTTACTTCAGCTTCTGAATGTTTCAGCTCGCCGTAGTCCATGACCCCAATCGACGGACCGATCCCTGCAATGCTTTTTTGAGTTTATTATGAGCGTGTCTTAGTTCGAGCAATTCTTTGTTTCTTTCTTCCAATTCTTCGTGAATTTTTGGTCATTTCAGAGTCCGGTCCAGAATCCCGAAAGACCCTCCACTGCCCGAACTCGATGACGAGCTGAAACATTTCTTCTCCAAACGTTCCTAATATTCGGAATATTTGAAAATGGTTTTAAAAGAGAAGAAAAGAAAACAAGTTTGGCACCAATAGAAGTACCTGCAAATCGGAGAGAGCCGTCCGAAGTTTCTTGTTTTCTCGCTCTAAAGCCTGACGCTCTGTTTCAACTCGTTCCGTCTACCCCATTCTGCGGCATTCTCCGTTTGAAGACGTTCCAGTTCTCCACGAGTTCCGCCAACCGTCTGTCGAGTGTTTCTCGTGTGCTGGCCTCATCACGCCGATCCTGCTGCAAACTGATGACCTGCTGGCGATGAATTTCTTGCGACGAAATCACTGCCGCGTCTGCTTCTTGTTTCGTACATTTCAATTCTTCCAAACGGCCACGCAAATCCAACAGTTCCAGCTGCATCGACTCCATTGCCTTGTGTAAACTGCCTTTTTCTCGGTAAACATTTAGAATGTTAATTACAAAATAAACTTATTTAGGGTGAACATTTGCACGCACTCTCTTTTCTGCTTGGATGGTTTTGGCCGCTTCGTCTAGTCTTAACTTGAGATGAGTCAGTTTCTGTTGCAAATATTCAACATCGTCTGTCTCGATGCGAAATCGACAGGATTGCGTATCTGCTTTGGCACAGCCCACTGAAATGAGAGGGAACAATCTCGGGATCGAAACCGTTGCTCATAAAATTGGAGGAGTCGATCGGTTTCGAGGACTGAGCAACACTGGCATAGGATCGTTGTTATCGATGGGAGTACTCGTAGCCTCCCTCGGACAATTCCGGCGTTCCTAATCTGTTTTTGTATTAATACAAATGAATATTATCAATCTAGAAGAGAGTAATGTAATAATATCGAAATTAAACTAGAAGAATCTTGCTGGTGATGATGTGGAATGAAGGAATGACAACTCTTTCGCTCAGATTGCTGTCCTCTTCTTGTTGTTGTTGGGCCATTCGCTCCAAACTCGCTTCGTAGAACTCGTTCTCGTGTTCGATGGATTGCTTTTCTCTTCCGCACTGCCGAGCTGTCCTTTCAACGCCATTTCAATTTGGTCCTTAATACTTTGGCCTCTTCTCTCGATCTGTTCCTTTCCGTTCGTAACTTTACTCCATTTTTCGCGCCAATTTGCCGTGCAAATCCGACCACCAGCGCATCGTCTTGTTCCATTTGAGCGCTCGGGCACGAGCTTCTTCTAATTCTCTCTAAATTAGAAAATTGATAAGTTAGTGATTTTATAAAATTAACGCTTTTAATAACTCACTCTTTAGCTTCCCAATCATGTCCAAATCTGCTCGGAATGAAAGATGGAAGAAGCCGACTCCAGTTCGGCGTGAATATGACCGTGAACATGATTACTACCGCTGCTTCTGTGAATCTGTGAAGAGTGAATATGTTCCGTGGGAATGATTCACATGATGTCCAGTCATGGGCGGACGGAGCGGGACGACGCGCAGTGGTTGGCCTGTAATCATTTGATTTTATTAGCTCTAACAATTATACTTAGTTTTATTTGTTAATTAGTTTACCTGGTGGCCCATTTGATGAAGGAATAGGAGGTTGTGACATTTCTCCAGTGTTTGAATTAAGTTACAGGAATATCACCCATTTTTTTTTTCCACACACGACTCAAAGGATGTTTCCAGCACTTGTCATAAATTAACAGGGTGAGTTGGTGTGAATCAGGTAATTGTTAACCGTAAATTGGTACAGTTATGTGATGATTAAATTCTGCTAAATGATGTGAGTAGTAGAGAGTGAGATGAAAATTGAGTACTTAAAGTTGAGCACAGTTATTCAGAAATTCGTGTGAGAAACTCATTGGATGGATTTGAGACACGACACAATTTACAACACGGTTTTACTCAACAAGTCGAAAGTGACGAACTGGAACGTTTTCTCAACTCAACAAAAAAATTATGATTTCAGTTCTTTTTCTGTGAGAATTCAAGTGCGCTGAACTGTGACGAAAAACAGTTATTCGTCTAATTGATCAACTTCTCTTTTTTAACGTTGGCAAAAAAAATAAAGCAGAACATCTCTGCCATGACAGTTAGTGGGACGTTGCAGTATTTGTGCACAAATTACCGAGTTGCGACGGCCTTTTTTCTCCTTTTTTTTCTTCTTCTGCCCTTCTGCGTGATTCGTGAATGGCAGTGAAGGTTATCAGAGAAATGTTAGATTGTGTTCTTAAAAACACAATAATAATAAATAGCCATTATTTTCGACACTTTGTCGCAGGTGCAGGTGGAAGATGCTGTCCTCTTTGCTTAGGATTCTCCTTTTCCACAGTAAATATTTACCACATTGAATTCTGTTTTCAAGGGGAAGAATCCAGTACTTATTTATTGTGAACTTCTTGTGTATAGTCATGCTCAAAGTATGCCATTTCATTTGTACTGCACAGGATATGGTTGAACAGATAACTTGATTATGCTACTAATAAACTTTGAGTCTTTGTCAAAAGTAGAATGTTTTGTCCTGCAACCTACACCTTGTGCTCACTCCGTTTTTTCATCTTTACAGTTCTTCCCGGTCTTGCTAAGCAGTTCCACAGTTAGCTGCACTGCACTCAAAACCCAGCACTCTTGTGACAAAATTAACCTAATTGAGAGTTCAGCGGGGCAGATCTTAAGCCCTTCCAGAGATTATGGCAATGGAAATATTTCTTATCCATCCAGACTGAACTGTGCCTGGTACATCAAGATTACACCAGGTTCGGTCATTCACTCTGAGGTGAAAAGCAAAAACGATAGATTGTATTTTCTGACCAACTGTTTAATCTTTCTGTCTTTAATTGCAGTTTCCTCTATGTTTGACCTGGAAGAAAGGGAGGCATCTGTGCAGTGTCAAACCTTGTTGTGGTGATACATGGCTCTCATATTGAGCACTTCCTTCTCACTCTGCCCAGCTTGTTCCAATGTTCAATTTTCCTGTTCAAGACACAGTCAATTTTCTCTACTGTGGTTCCTTGTCACTGCCTCCATTGATCTTCTCAGGCTCCGGGCTGATTTTGACGTTTAAAACGGGCGATATGATTAGCGGAGGGAAAGGTTTCGTCCTAGATTTTACAATTGGTATGTTTCACTATTCCTAGTTTTGAAAAAATTAAAAAAATTTATTGAATCTATTTTTATTTGTTTTGAAAGATAAACCAATGAGAAGTTATTGCGAAGACGGTCACTTCCACTGCGCCAATGGCAAATGTATTCTCAAATCTTGGTTGTGCAATGGATGGGATGAATGTGGAGACTCATCCGACGAGCAAAATTGTACAGTCGCCTGCAAAACTGGTTACTCTCATTGCAGTTCAAACAGTTCCCTCTGCTATGACTTTATTCACGGAAGATGTAATGGGATTCTCGACTGTCCCGGAGGAGAGGATGAACAAGCGTGTGGTAAGCTAAGTTCTTGATTGAATTTCATATTACTCATGAATCTAATTGGAAGTTTTATTTTTCAGCCTTAACTTGTGGAAATCAACTCCCTTGTCGAACTCGAGGTGGTTGCTACAGAGCAGCTCAGCGTTGCGACGGAATGAATGATTGTCCAGACGGTTCCGATGAAGATGGATGTGATGCCGGCCTTTGCGGTCCTCATCGCGATGGATTCCTGTGTCGTAATCGTCACTGTGTCACGGCCTCTGCTCGTTGCGACGGAGTCAAAGATTGTGGCGATTTCAGTGATGAAGAGACTTGCATGAAAGTAAGGATTTTCAAACAATTGCTTTTCATTCCAAATTTAAATCCCTTTTTTTCCTTGTTCCAGATGTCTGTCATTACTGCTGTCATTTTGGGAAGTTTGATCTGCGGACTGTTACTCGTCATCGCTGCCGGTTGTGGATTGCGGCTCTATCATTTGAGAGTTGCGCTGGAGCAGCGATGGTCCACCATTCGCCTTCAACAGCGCACTGTCCAGTAAATATTGAATTTATATAAAGGAAATCTTCCTTTTTCTAATTTGAATTTTATCTTTAGTAGTCAAGATTTTGACGAGTTTGGACACAGACGCCCAGTGATGGGCCGATTGCCCCCGCCCAGCTACGCTCAAGCCACCGGTGCTGTTGACCTATCCTCATCTTCTCATCGAAATATCTCATCACCTAGCACGTATGTTCCGTCTCAACGTCAAAGGCAATCGAATCGCGTCCGCCGTCCTGCTCCACCGTTACCCGAACCGCCAACGCCTTTACCATTGCGGCTCTCCACTTCCGGTCCGTCCAGCGTTGAGATGGAATTGCACACATCACAAATGCCTACGCATGAAATCATCACTCCGCCACCGCAATCGTCTCAGCAATCGCCTCGTTTTGTTCCCGGCAATTTCTTGTCCCGTCTGGTCCGACGGGTCTGGAGAAAAGATTCACCTGGTGACGATGGTGGCGGCAACGGTGTTGGATCTGGTGACGGAGTGTCTTCCTCTTCGTCGTCCAGTGCATCCAGTCCTCCTGATCTTCAGATCCCTTCCGCACAAGATTCACACGGTAGCGGCGGTATGACAGCAACAACCAACAACAACAACTATAATTTCTCCGCCTTTGTAGCAGCACCCAACCGGTCGGTCGATTTCGACGACGCTGCAGACGACGAAGATGTCGACACAGAACCTCTCATCGAGTCTCATGGTCCCTAAAATGTTTTGTCTTGAACGATTTTTGTACATTTTATCATCTTCTCCTTTGCCCCTGAAACTGTCAAAAGAATTATTCATATTTAATCTCATTTATGCAAGGGAAATTAATCGAGAAAAAAAAAACAACTCCTCAAAAAATACCTCCCTATAAAAGGAGGAGGGTCTTATACATGGTCAACGCCAAAAATCAGCGAAAAAAAAAGAACTAGAAGAAATCTTTAAAAAAATGAATTGCTTAAATTAGAAATCATGAAAAAGAGGAACAATTCATTTTCCATTTTTCACGTGTTTTTATTCGTTACATTGGTGCGCCTGTTTCGTTTTCTGTGTGTGTGTGCGTGTGTGCGTATTGCTATGTGTACAGCCTTATTTTTAAAAAAATATAAAAGTGTTTTGTTGCGTGACACAACTTCTCTCACTTCCTTGACGGTGCAACCTTGAATAAATCGTCTCGTTTCTTGTTTTGTCTGATGGTAATTCGAGTCCCTTGACCCGATTCGAATTTTTGTTTTCCGTCTGACATCCTTTCACAAAGGCTTTTTTAAAATGAATAATTCACAGAAAAATAGGGGGAATTATTATTTTGATGATGTTGTTATTTGAGTTGTTTTTATTTACATTATTTAAAGACATCTGAACAGGTGAGAGAGAAAAACAACAACACACCGGGCTGGAAACTAAACACCCCCTTCACAAAAAAATAATAAGATTAATTAATAATAAAAAGGAAGATGAATGGGTGTTGACGATTACCGTAGTATCCAGCCACGGGGGAAAATGGAAGCGAAAAATAATTGCAATATAGAAGAAAACAGAATACACAAGTGGAAGGGCACAGACAGTTAGACATATTTTCTGCATCATATTGCAATGAAAGCCAAGGGAATCCAAGGACTTGAATTTAAGGGCCCTAATATAACCACAACAACTACCGAAAGTCCTTTTTCCTTTCTTTTCTATCTTTCTCTCTTTTGATAAACGACACAACTGCTTGTAGATCGAGTCTTTGCGTATCGAAACTTAACTATACTTTTTAATTACATATTGTAGGAGGACATTCAACAAGGTCGACGAGCGTCGTTCATGGCGTATTTGCTCGTCCAGTTGCGAGCGACGGCGTTGAAACGGGCTCGTTGGTTCGTGTACATTTCGGCTACATCGGCCTCCATGGCAACGGCGCAAAACGGATCCGTCAATAAGCTCTGAACAGATATAAGCACCTGTGCAAATAATATTTGAATGAAACACTTCAACTAGACAAAAATAAAGGAAAAACATACTTTGGCGATAGTCAGAGCGAGACTCCAGTTGTGCTGGATACAATCCAGCCCTATATCTCCGTGACGCGAGATATTCGGATGAAAGATCTTGGTGGCAAAACGAACTGATGGCGGCCGGATTGGATAGCTGTGAGGAATTTGAACGTGAAGGTAAAATACACCTCCTTCGTATGGACTGCTATTTGGGCCAGTAATGGACGCTTGCCAATGACTCCACGCCCTATCTAATGGAGTTGCTCGAATTCCTTCCGGAGGATCCGTACAAAAGACTAGAAACAAAAAAGATTCTTTTTAAAAACTGTTTTTGTGTTTAATTGTATAAACTACTCACTCCGCCATTCGTTACATAATCGATTGTTACGCCAGTGGTTCGAAGGCTCCCAAGCTCCTTCCTCTTCAACATTGGAACGATGTAAACAATACAAACAAGGAGAACTATCCACTCTGAAAATACATACAATAAAAAAGATTATCATCATAGAAAAGGGGAAATCTTTTTGTTTAGAAATCTTACAGATTCGCAAAAACTCCGGCCCATTCTGCTACCGTGTAGCTGGGTCGAAAAAGTGGCCACCTACGGAAGGTAAACTGATTCCACTGGTCATTGGTAACGCATTCTGCCACAAGCTGCTGCCACCTCTTGCAAACTTTCGAGGCGCTCCATAACGAAATATCATCCAGGTGTGAAAACACTTGGATCAACACTGTCAAAGAATTTGATAAAAACACACATTGATTGTAGAGTGCCTTTCTTTAACTCAGAAAATCAGATGACTCACATTCAGGTGGTAAGGCCTGTACTGCAGTTAATGTGGAATCTGTCAGTCTTGGAGTGGAAAGCAGAGACAACTGTTCAGCAAGCCTTAAAAAGTCAATGATTTATTATTTCTGACGCAAAGTTAAAGGCTGAAGACGATGAATACCTGTCAATTTTCAGAGGGGCTACTGGCCATCGAAATGGTTCTGCTCTCCTAGGTGCAGCAGGTGAAAGGGCTGGATGGGAACTGTTTTGACCATGGAATCCACAGAAACCAATGTCTTTGAAATCAGTAGGCAGATCGCTTGGTTCATCATTTCCAGAGTCGTCATCATCTGTCTTGTGCTGTGAGAAAGAAAAATAAGTCAATTTAACATCAGGATTGACAAAGATGTGATTAGACTGCAAATGATAGAAAGACTTGCCTCACTAAAGTTGGCCTCTGGAGGTTGGTTAATGTTGTCTGGGAAGAGGAAAAAGGTGACAGGTGGTGCAAGCGTGCTGACCAAAACAAGGACCATAGTAACCGTCACAGTGACTGCAGACTTGGTTGGGGAAGTTGAAAGAGTCATCTACTGGATCTTCCACAGCTTCTTCAACCCAAGCTAAATCGTCCTGTCCTTCGTCATCGACGTCATTCCTCTCAGCCATATTATTTCAAGTCACAAAAATATAGTCGTTTTCTTCATTCGCCCAGTATGATTCGGCAGCATGTCACAGCTCTTTTTAATAATTCCCCTCCTGCGGTACAAATGAATAGCTAACAATTTGAATTCCGTAAAGATAGATCGTGTGATAAACTTACGTGAATAAACTCTGGTTAAATTACGAAACAATAACATTTGGTATTTTTATGGCATGAGGTAAACGTTTGATTTCAATTTTAAGGAAATGTGTGTGGAATCGCTAACTGCTATGGAGCTGTCATCGAATGGTGATGAACACAAAGGGAATTATTCTACCGCTAGATGGTGGTAGAGTCATGTAAACAAACTCAAAATCACACCTGATTTTCGTCGGAAATTGGTCATTTTTCGAATAGGAAAAAGGTAAGAACATCAGTGCTGAAATACATTTACTGGATCAATATTGATCAATTTTTCTTGACCCTAAAAGAAGTAATACAAATATTCATACCTTTGCACCAATTTGACAAAACTTTTTGAGAGCTAAGAACTTTTACGGTTTCATTGAAAACAGTTTAACCAAGATTTAACTATAAATTTACGTGAGATTCTATCAAGAGAGATTGTTCCCCACGTGTAAATTCTTATCTGTAGAGGCGAAAGCATTCGGTTTTCCAAACCATATATTTCTGTCACTTCTAAATCGCGATTTGTGTGCAATTTTGTCGAGACAATTTTGATACTTATTTCAGTTATGTAACTATCCCTTTAATTTAAAGGCTAAAAAACTTATAAATTATAGAGACAGGCAGTAACAAATGAATCTTTATCTTTTGATTTCTTGGGCCAAACAGCTTCGAAAGGAAGACATATGATCAATGTTAACAAATCAAAAAAAGCATTTTAATGTCTTCTTTTATTTTGATAGAGATGGGGATAAAGTCCACATTGCATGGGCGTCGCTTCTTATCGTCGCGTTTAGTTTTTCAGTATGATGACGAAGTGCTGCACCCATTAAAAACCAAACAACACAAACCCTCCACCAATGGATTTCTGGACGGCGACGTGATTCTTTGATTGACTGACCTCGGCGGGATCCATATCGACACCATGTTGTAAATGGACTGGATGAATTTTCATATTTCACTCTAGCGATGGGCTTCGATTGGATTTCTTCAAGAGTTTTGCAGTCAAAATGAGTGGGCAAGTTTCAAGGTTGTTATATACATCTGTTTATAGGCTATATAGTAGCATACATTTAAAAAATATGTTATTTTTGTATACAAATACATATAGGAGAGGAAGTTGTTTTGACATTGGCAATCCCAGACAGCGCCATATCATCACAGTCCAATCCAGATAAAATGGATTGCGGGCGCGTGCTGTTGAAGGTCGATCTTCCCAATCGAATTGCCGAGTACAGAGCACATTTACTCGTCGAATTGTGGTAATAATTATTCGTCTCTACCTTTTGTTTATTGTCAAATTTTTAACGGCATACAATTCGAGTTGAAAAATTGGGAAAATTAAGGGACGAAAAATTATTTTAAAATTATTTAGGCCATTTTGTAGACTGGCCTTGACACACAAACAAGTTGACATTAAATTTACTAAGAAAATGAAATCTCTAGACTTTGATATCAAATGTTGTATATGGTCGACGTGCTGCCGCTGTAGGGTTGGATATCCATCGACCTTTAAGATGGGTCGTATTATATAGAGATGGGAAACATTTTCAAGGCTCTAAAAATGTGATTTTATTGATAGGTCAATATCAAAAGGCTTCAAAAATTTTGCGATTTTTAATTAACGTCAGCTGGAAAAACCCCAGATTACGACACTAGTGAAGAAAATATGCGCAGCATCCAAGTTGTAATCAGCAAAATGAAGAAATTGTGGTTTAATTCAAGAACGTCAGAGATAGTCGTCAAAATTCAATAGTTTCAAGTGCGCTAACGGGAAAATCGAGTTGATATTTAGCCTTCCAACTGTAGGATTTCATCATCATTTTGTTGCTGATGTTTGAATGACACTCACTAGTATCGTGCTAGGTCAGCTCATGTCCCAACTGGGCTAATATTATAATATAAATACGATGATGGTGTTCCGTCTGCCGTTGAAAATCAAACCCAGTCGATATCAAACGGCGGCATCAGCCACTGGCGTCTCCTCTTCCTCCTTGACTGTTGCTCCGATTTATTCGATAGACATCATATACGTCAACAGAAACTCATTTTTCTCTTCATTTCATTGAATTGAAGCATCTGCTGGCACAGCATACCGTCACAGAGTCTCAAACTGCGCAGTTGCAGCTGTCTCTCATTCGTCATTTGTTGCACAGTGAATTTTTTCTCGTTCATCCATTGCGCTCAAGTTTATTTTCTCTGGTGCGGATATTGAAAAGTTCAAATATTTCCAGTTTTTATTCTTAACGATTTCTTGAATTTTTAGGATTAATTGAAAATGGCGAGGGGTAATAGACCTCAAAATGGTCTCCTCTTGGCAGGCCTTATCGGGTTGGCCGTCTTGGCAACAGTAGCGGCGGAAGTAGCGAATTCAGAAAATGAGGTACGTATTATCTTTGTAATTGTTTAAATTCCTAAATTGATTTACTCATTACCAAAACAGATGATGACCATCCACCAAGTCGGTCGACGTAAGAGGATTCCCGTTCGAGTGATAATCAACCACGAAGAAGAAACAATTTGGTCCATTCCAGTCACAAAAGGCGAACATCACGAATTAGAAACACTTTATGATTTCATAGCTGTAAGTGAATTTTTCAAGTTTTTTTTTCACTTATTGTGTATTCATTTTGTTATAATTCAGGGAATTGCAATTTATCGGGCCGAAGGAGACAAGATCTGTTACGTCGAACAGTTGGTCGACTTGAGTTTTGATCAAGTTTTGAAGGCCGTCAAGGATCAATCGTTGCACGAAGTGTTTGTCCGACAGCCTCCAAGGACTCTATTCGTCGTCAATTCGACGGTTTGTGGAATCTCAATAAATTAATTCAATTTTATCTTTATCTAATTCAAATTTATTTTAGGTGGAACCGACTGATGAACGATTGAACGCCATCTGCCAGGGACGAGAGATCCATATGCTCATCAGCGATCCTGAACAACAAGCCACTGAAGGTATTTTTATTTGATTTTTGAAAAATTGTGTAAATTGTTGAAGAAAATGAAATGATATTTTTTTCATACAGAAAACGAAGCAGGACAAGTGAGATCCAAAAGGTCTCCCAATTGGCAACCAACTTCGAGTTCCGCCTGGGCAAAAGCCACTTTAGATTCGGCCGAATCACGCACTGATGGTAACGGATACGCTCAGGCCTACAGTAATTTAGGTGAAGACCAACAATCCAGCAGATATGCCCCAACCAAGAACCACAGACGATTGGAAGCCACGAGCGCTTCGGGCACTTTTGCTCGTAGACCAGACACTCGATCATTGGAATCTTCAGCTGCCAGTAACAATGACGCTCAACTGCAACAAGGAAGACAAATGTCTCAATTCAGTTTCCAGCAGTCAACGTCAGCGTTCCAGTCACCGGAGAAGGGAGTCAACATGCCGGCATTCCCTGCACCTTTGATGGCCACTGGAACTAAAGGATTCATGATGCCACCACCGTCTGAACGTTCCGGTCTGTCCAACAGTTTCAGCAGTTCCAGTTCGTTCTCCAGTTCTTCTTCGATGGGAGCGGCTGATTTGCAATCCATGATGATGCCCGTTGGACGTCCTCAAGGCAACAGCAAGGGACCTGGCAAAGGACCCGTGGCATGGACTGGTCCCATTCCTCGTGACGCCACCGTCACTCAGGAGGCTGGATCTTCTCAGAAGACGTACACCTGGAAAGTGCAAGACGCTAATGGCTACAGCACTACTCACTGGTACACTGGACCATTGGGACCCGACAGAACCCCAATCCGAGTCCAGATTCCTACTGAGCTCAATCTGGCTGCTCCTAGTCCCATTTTGGGCGGTGGCCGTCGTCCAGTTGCTTCCTGGACAGGCCCCATTCCTCGTGATGCCACTGTCACTCAAACTGCTGGCTCCACTCAGAAGACTTACACCTGGAAGGTGACGGACGCCAATGGTTACACAACTACTCACTGGTATTCGGGACCTTTGGGACCCGACAGAGTTCCCATTTCCTTGGGTTTCGATTCAGACATCACTGCGGCTATTCCCCAACAACCTCAACAACAACCAGCTCACCGACGAGTAGCTGAATCGCGGACTGTCCAACAACAACAACAGCAACAACAACAACAATCTGTCATCCAACAACAGCAACAGTCTGTTGTTCAACAGCAACAACGAGTCAGCCAACAACAACAGCCTCGCCGCGTTGTTTACCAACAGCCTCAACCACAACCCCAACAACCTCAACAGCCTCAACCTGATTTCCAGCACATGGTCGGCCAGGTGGAGAGACAAACAACCCAACCAGCAAGTGGTGCGCCAGCAACAATTTTCCACTTCTGAAACTGTCCACCGTGTTTCGCAACAACAAAAACAACAAGAACAACGAAGACTAGCGCTGGAGGAACAACAACGTCGTGCCGCTGTGGAAGAGCAGCAAAGACAACAGGAAGCCGCTCTGGAAGAGGAAGAACGTCAACAAGAATTGGCCCGTCAAAGGGAACAGGAGCAAGAAGAAGAAAGACGTCGAGTTGCTCTTGAAGAACAGGAAAGACGTTTAGCGATGGAAGAACAACAACGTCGAGCTGCCCAAGAAGAGAAACTGCGCCGTGGAGCCGTGAAGAGCAACAACGTCGAGCCGCCATGGAAGAGCAGGAGCGTAAACAGACATTGATCCGCCAACGGGAGCAGCAGATGCAACAACAAAGGATCGAACAGCAACGCATTGAACAACAACGTCGCACTGAACTGGAAGAATACAACCGTCAGGAGTTGAAACGTCAACAAATCAAACAACAACAAGAAGAAGAGCATCGATTGGCCATGGAAGAATACGAAAGACAACAACAATTGTACCATCAACAACAAGAATCGCGTCAAATGTCGTCTCACCAATCTTCAGAGCAGGTGGTCCATCAGGAGCAAGTTTCACCGGGAGACATGATGGAAGAGTCGTCGACCATGTTGAAGATAATGGAAGAGCAACAACAGGAAGAGAATCACCAATCGGCTGCTGAAGAGGAGCACCATCATCGCGAACATCACTGGACTGTTGGCAACAATCGCAACGGAAACGGAGGAGGAGCACGTCATTCCGTGACCAATCAACAACACAGAGAATCTCAACAGCAAAGTCACGGGAGTAGCAGTTCCATGAACAGTCAGCGCGAATTCGCCAGGAGGACTCACAGAGATTCGACTCAATCGTTTGTCGATCGTGGAGCCATTAATGGAAACGGTTTGAATGGCCATTCAGCCCCAACGAACGGACGTAACGGCAACGGTCGTGTTGTTGTTGACACTGCCCAGCAACCGATCCAAGAAGGAGATGCCCCTTGCGACAAGTGCAAGAAATTGGGCCAACTGGAAGACGATATTAAGGATCTTTTCAGTCGTCCTTCATTGACGACATCCGGACGTGTGATATTCCCATTGAACACGACAACGAACCCGAAATTCAATTGCCGGAACCAACGGTTGAACCCGAACCGGAAATGAGAGAACCTGAAACGGAAATTGATTCGGGATACGCTCCAGTTCAACCCGTTCATCCGGAACCAGAGCCAGAGCCTTACGTTCCCGAACCTGAGCCTTATGTGCCCGAGCCACTACCTGACACTGAGCCGGCCTATGTTCCAGAACCGACGGACGGCGGTGGTGGTGGTGCAGGTGGTGAACCGGTGGAATACGAAGAAAACGGATCAAATCATTTGCGAGGAAGACGAACAACAAAATCAAACTGGCGATCAGGATTACGTTGGAGGCGGATGCGGTGGTAGCCCGTCGATGACGGCCACTTCATCCATCTTTGAGCATCAAGTATCGATGATCAGCGTTCCTATTCCGGCCATGATCGATCACGTTTCCAGCAGCAATAGCAAAGCTGGTTCTTTCATGTCGACTCATCATCAATTGATGCAACCCAGTCAACCACTTCCAGCCCGTCAACAACCTCAACCTGGACCAGCTCTCGTTCCTCAACAGAAATTGATGAGCGGAAGTAAACACGTGACTAGCAGCAGTTATTCCAAGACTTACATCAGCAGCGGATTCGTGCCCATGAGCAGTCAACCGGCCAATGTCCAACAGCCGACCATCATGATGCCTCCTCCATCTTCTCCTGGTGGTGGTTCCATGTCTTCTTCTTCCAGCTCGATGTCATCCATGTCTTCCATGTCATCCATGTCTTCATCCAATAAAGGATCGAGTGGATGTCAATCTTCCGGCTACACTTACAAGTGTCAGATTGTCTACGGTCCAGTGAAGAGGACGAAAATTTGCGAAACGGTTCCTATCGAATCGACCGGAAGTTGCTGTTCCATTTGCTAAAAACAATTTCAAATCATTAATGGATATCTTTTTCATGGTTTCTCTCTTACTATACTTTTAAACTATCTCTCTCTTTTTTGTTTTGCCTCTCACATGTGTCGCGTTTATTCATTCATTTTCAAAATGACGGTCGGGTGAATCCCATACAGTTCTTTCTTCTAGATCTTCTTATGTAACCAGTGCAGCATGCGAATCACTCAAGACAAAATCTCTGCCTGTATTAAAAGGCTTTAATTGCAAAATATACACACACAACTTCCGGTTTAACATGTTTATTTTGAGTCTCATCATCTTTATACTGTTAACAGCAGTTTTCGTGCTTCGTTATGTGCTGTAAGTATCGAACTATGACGTTCCTATTTTGTGCATAATTGAGTATAAACAAATAGATTATGCAAAATGGTTATTATTAGACATTAAGGCATTAATGAATTCCAAAATAATATCTGTGCTATTATAATCAAAGAATTTAATTTTGTAGTTATAAAACTAATGTCCTAAGCAGATCCATGTTGAAGCGAATTCTTGTCCTAATTTGTTGAGATCGACCAAATCTTTGACGGTGACAAATTTGCATTGACAGGCGTATGCCCGGCAAAATTTGGCAGTCGATAATTTGACACGGACTCGATCGAATTCCGGCATGTGGTTGCGCAAAAACAGATAATCCGTTCCGGGTCTCCAGCGGTAATGTCTTTATAATAAAGTAAAATTATAATTATGGTATTATATTATTGGTAATAGTTTCGACTTACGCGAATTGACTGACGCGAAAATCACAGCCGGTGCACCTCAAACTCCCGCAAACTCTGTTTTTAATTGAACAGGTAATAAATGATTTAAAAAATAATGAATCCATTTTGTTATTACCTAACGCTTTTGAACGTTATCGATACTATCGATGACGCCACTGACATAAATTGGATAACATTTCTGTTTCTCGACGACGACGGCATCAATCGAAACGTTAGTGGTGCGTGTTGCGAAATTGCTGTGGTGTTGAACGAACGGCGGGGCCGATCGCACTCCCGTCATCGATTTGATTGAAGATTCTACAACCGCAGATACTGACGACGAGCTCATTTTATTGGCGAATTCTTGACGTTTATCGGCAACGGCGACGACACTCGGCATTTGTTTCCCGCATCCGCCGTGCTGCTGCTGGCCACAAATTTGCCACCAATCAATTCCCGTGCGCTGGCACTTCGGCGGGGACTTCGTTTGCAACGTAATCCAACAGCGGCCGCGTCTGACATCCCACCGGCTTCGTCCAGCAAATCTGACAGCTCATCTTCCAATTCACGACATCTATAAATCCAAGCGATTAGCAAAAAAGCTGCTAATCAAAATTTAAAAATATGACAATTTCATACATACACAATATCGGATGAATGAGCTCTTGTTGTAGTTTTAACGACGGCAGCGATTGTCGATTGATCGCCGCTCTTTTTCTCGATTGAATGACGGTCGGATAAGATGATTTGAATTGACTGATGCTGGGATTATTCTTATCTTGATTCG